>OY998160.1:7461893-8036384 GCA_963921925.1 Sphagnum tenellum | reverse complement strand
TTATGACTTGCAACCCATGCCTGCTCTATTTCGCATTGTCCAGGTGTGAAAAGTCTCTATCATATTTCTTTACTTGAGCTTTCTGAGAAACTGTACTTTTGCTTGGGAAACGGTACTTTGGAAACAAACACAGATGTCTCTGTTGTGTATTTGTTACATGAAGGATCTCATATTCCACAAGAATCACATTGTAATAGCCCTGAAAAGTGGAGGTTGTGTTTTGATTGTGGACAGGATGATCACCCACCTTTGCCTGAACATGTGTCACCTGCCATTACAGATTTTCTGGATCAATGTTTTCGCAAGGTGAAACTCTTTCTGGCACTTGCCTTGGAAATGAAGCATTTGTCTGATTCCCATTTACATTTTTCATTTGGGGAAGTGCTGATTTCAGGACACTGTCTCAAATGGCTATTGATGGTGTCAAGCACTTTACTCTCCAAGCAAATTGTCCCCGCTTTTTTAGTGTTCTGATTCAGATGTGGTATCTCTTAGGATGCAAAATTACGGCCTGATGCCAAAACTATGTTGAATCATCCCTGGATGCGGAATTCATGGCGTGCTCTTCAAAATTCATGGGAGAAGAATGGGCGCATAAGGTACATCTCATTTAGCTTTACTGGTTGCTTGTACATTCAGATGACTGAATAGTCTGTGCATGTTTCTGATACCTTGACATCAGCTGGTTTTACACAACTGAAGAGCCTTTTGAGCTCAATATTTACTTGTAGGTTGCTTGCTAGCTGTCACAGCATTCTTACAAATGTAAACTGTGGTGACAAATTATTCATGGGCATTTTCTGGCAAATGACTGCAGGCAAATTCCTCAGGATGTGTCACTGGTTACAGAGAGAACTGTTGAAGGCAAAAAGCAGGATCCTCAAAATGGTCCAGATGGAGCTCTCATCACAAGGGACCCTTTTGAATCTGGCTCGGTGAGCTCTTGCAAGCATGTTCTCCATTTGAACAGTGGATGTATGCCACAGTAGTTACAACTTTTGATTGAAATGATATTATTCTATTCAGAGTTGGCATGTACCAACATTGCATGATGTTTTGCAGGATGAAGACTTTAAGGGCAATTCACCAACTACAAGCTATGAGGCAAGTGCAGCAAGTAGCAGCCAAAGTAACAGCATTAGGTCCCGAGCACCTATTCGAATTCCCCGTCATGCTGTCTCCCATTTTCAGCGATTGGCTTCGACAACTCAAGATCATGAACAGCTTGATCTACTTGGGATATTGCCAAGTCCATCAAGCAGGCTTGCTGCAACTATGGGATCAGCAACAATTGGAAGCACAGTGTCAGCACAAGTTTCAAAGTCACTGGAATCTGGCACCTTCATGTCAGATTCACTAAGAACTCCTGATGATGAAAGTCAACAAGGGGGAGGTCAAGAATTGTCCCAGGTGGACAGTAGTCAGAGATTGGTAGAAAATGGAGGCTGGTCTTCAGCAGAGAAGTTGCAAGTTCCTGCACCTGCTGACAAAGATGATGGGGGATCTAGTAGCCCAGCAGGTGATGAAAGACTAAGAAAGAAAGACAACCATGTTTTGAGGGGAGATTCAAATGGATCAACTCTCCCTTTACAGGTGTTGTTGTGAACCTGACAATCAGAGCAATTGTTCTCCATCTCCTAGTGGGACCAAGTGCTAGCAGGCACATGTGGACTCTTATCAGATTCTGTGCCTATCTGATGGTCATTTCAATGCTTTTGGTGTCAGTCTTCACTTTATCTGCTTGCTGAGAATCACTTTATGTGGACATTCTTGTTTGTGAAAGCTACAAGGATCCATGAAGTAGTATCAGCTGAAATCCAATCTAAGGCATTTCGTATGGCATGTATGCTTATAGGGTGGAAGGAACATCCCAACAGCAACAGTTCCACTGAGTAGATTCCGGGATACACCTGGTGATGAGGTGATGGATGACCATTTTGTTGATACATTTTCCCATGCTGAGGAAGCCTCAACTTCTGCTTCTGCAAGCCATTTCTTAAATCTCCAAGCATATTCTGGCCAGGAGACAACTGGCCTTGAAGCGAAGCTCAAAGCCAAGATGGGTCAGAAACAGGTGGAGGGAGAACCAGTTTTGCCTAAGAAAATGGGTGCAGACTTGTTCACTTCACTCATTGATGTTGATGAGGATGAGGAGATCATTTCCACATTGGTACGTTTGTACAAGGAGGTCATCCAACTCTTTCGTTGTCTTTTCTTTTCCAACAACTGATGCAGCAAGGAAACCGAGTCTTGTACCAAACCCTAATCTCCTAATTCAACACCTGGACTCCAGACTTCTAACTGAGTGAATTGCTGATGGCAGGGATTCAAGAGCAATGAAGAGGGAAGGGACTACTATGCTAAGCAGGTATGCATTTTGATTGAATGGGGCACAGTGAATTGACTGACTTCACTTGTATAACAGATTGATGATGAGACTGTTGGTGGTATTGAGAGAAGCAGGCATCGGAGGTTACACGGTTGATTGGGCTGCTCAAGCCTGAAGAATCAGAGGAGGTGGTGGTATCAGCCTGCCAGAAACTGGTTGTTGTATTTCAAAAATTTCCCCATCTGGTATCAGATCTAATCAGTCACCATGGGATCATCCCTTTCATGGACATGCTAGAGATCAACAACAGTCGAGTAAGTTACCTCCAATAATCTTCCATTTGCAGTCATTTTGATTTACGTTGTTGAACTTAGTTGGAGTCAACATCTGGCTCTGCTCAGAAAACTTAGTACAGGTTGGATGGTTCTTTTGCAGGTAGTGCATGCAGTGTTGCAGGTCCTCAACCAAATCATACAAGACAATGCAGATCTGCTGGAGAATGCATGCTTTGTTGGCATGGTAATCTCTGTTTCTGGCTATGATTCAGTCTTATCGCACAAAGTTTGGGCTACTAAGATTGTTATATGAAGATGATGAGTTCCCCCTCTATTTCAGATGTCCTCCATTTTGGACCTGTGCATACATTTGCTATTGAGGAATGCCTTGATGTCTTGCTCAATTCACTGCAAACTTTGTACTAGGACACCCTCTCAAGGGGGCACATCGCTCTTTCTGTACAGCCTGCCCATGAATTTTGAAATCCCCTTAAGCATAAACATCACAGCTATAAGGCCATGCTTCCCCTGCTCATCCCTAAGTTGCGCAGCAGTGGATAACTGTGTCCCAAAGGTGCATCTCTGTTAGATGTACTGTAACCAAGTGGTACCTTACAAACATGGTGTGCAGTCAATCACAGGAGTGGACTCAGATCATTTGGTTAAACTAGAAGGTTTAAGAGTAGGTCATATCAGTTTAGGATTTTCAAACAGGGTTGGTTTTTAATCCTGGATTGATGCAAATCAAACTGAGTTTTTCGTTGATTCCTTGGCCTATAGAAGCTGAGATTTCCTTAAGACAATTCTAGTTATAGGAGTCATCCATTTGTGGGGTGCCTGCAATAGAGGTCAAACAGACACATTGGTGCTCTTGCAGGTGCCTGCAATCATGAGCTTTGCTGGTGCGGATCGCTCTAGAGAGATTCGGATGCAGACCGCTTACTTTGTTCAACAACTATGCCAGACCAGGTATTCAGTATGAAGGATGCATGCCAAGCTGATCATTATCAGCTCATTTTATTTTTCCATGGATATTTTTTGCCTGACTGTTACCTCTCTAAGCATTATACAATTCACATCTGTTGCTAATTCAGTACAGACAATCTTTTGAACTCTTACTGCATAATATTTGCAATGATGTACTTGGTGTGTTTAGAAGGGCAAGGAATTTTTTTCCCAAAGAGGTCTGAACCTTCTCTCTCTTTTTCATTGCAGCACCTTGACACTACAATTGTTCATTGCATGCCGTGGCCTGCCAGTGTTGGTTGGATTCTTAGAGCCTGACTATGCCAAATATAGGTCCTTACACTTACCTCTTCCCTGGTTTCTACATTCTAGTTTGATGAGATATCAGAATTTCAATTGGATGCTTTGGCTTTGAAATGTGCAGCACAGAAAATCTTCATGTTCAGCTGGACTTGTCTGTCTTTGAAAGCAGTTTTCCCTGACACTTTTGATGTTTCCATGATGTGACCTGGGTTTGAGTGCAGGGAGATGGTGCACATGGCCATTGATGGAATGTGGCAAGTGTTTGAAATGCAGAGCCCAACTCCAAAGAATGATTTCTGTCGCATCTTTGCAAAGAGTGGTGTACTTGTCAGACTAGTGAATACTCTTCATAATCTTAATGAGGCAACCCGTGTTGCTACAGCAGTGACACCAGGGGCTTGCAGTACAGGTGCTGAATCTCTGCACAAGCCCCCAATTTTCACTGAGAAACCTGTTAAGTCACGTTCAGGCCCTCTTGAGCATTCCAGGATAGGCCAAATTGAGGTTTTTAAGCCATTTTCTGGCCAGCTGGATCCAGCAAGAGTGTCTCGAATCAACCATCCTGAACATCAAAGGAATCAGGTTGGATTGACTGGCATTGAGGTGTCTCGGCGACAATTTGTTCAGGCACATAAGTCAACAGGCTTGCCAGACTATTTGCGGCATCTGCCCAACCAACAAGATCAACCACGGTCTCATTCGGGGCAACTAGATCCAGCAAAGGTTGTGAGCACTTCTGAGCAGCTTCGGCATCCTGTGACAGCTTTGGATTCTGTCTCACCGCTCAAAGAAAGCTTTGCTGACCAGGTTCGGGGTGGTAGAGAAGATGAAGTTCAATTGGATGGAGAACAATATAGACCTCTCCTATCTGAAGAGTCTTGGGCTTTACTTGAACCATCTTCTCGCAGCTCAATTGTGCCTGTAGAGATACAACATGAATATGTATGTTTCCTTGCTCCTTTACAGTTTCCTCCACATGGCAGTCCATGGATATACCTTAGAAATGTATTGCTAGTATGGTCTGTGATTTTTCATTCTGCTGTTGGGTGTGTCCTGAAGAAAACTCAATTCTTTTTTGATGTGTCTTGATTCAATGTGACAGCCACCCTCATTTATAAACCTACTGGACAAGGAGGTTCCTTCTAGGCCTATTTCTGGACAGCTTGATCATTTACGGCACCCTTCAGACAGAAGTGAGAGCTCACTCCCCCTCCTACATCATGCAGTTGTGCCTAGAAGGAATGGTGAATTTAACCCAACCGTGGCTTCCTCTACAGGTACCTCCTTTTTTCTCTCCCTTTGTTCTGGTGCATGGTGTAGTTTTTTGTTGTTGGTTTGTAGGCTTGTTCATGACAATGACTCTTAAAAACTCATTTGCTGCAGACAATGAGAAGGAAAATGGCTCTGTGGAGATGGGCCACATCCCCAGTTTGAAAGCAGGGTGGAATGGGACTGGGTTATTATCTCCATCTTCAAAGCTCTCTCCATCATCATCAGGAAGAATGAACTTTCAGATTTCTAAAACACTGTCAAACACGGTATATTCTCTGGCTCTGTCAAACAAACACATCTCTATGTTGTGTAAGTTGATTCTAATGTTAGGTGTTTCTTCTAGTTGCTTTCTGTTCATCTCCAAGTCCTTTGCTTTGCACACCCGTGTAAATGCTGGTGTTGGGAGTGACAGTAGGTCTTATTCTTACAGCTATTTTATATCTGTTACTACAGGGTGAATCGAATACAACAGGTGTAGCCTCACAGACAGCCTCCGGTGTGCTGTCAGCTTCAGGATTCCCAAGTGTGCGGCCTGGAAGCACAACATCATCGGGTCTTCTTTTGCATATGCAATCTGCTCTCAACCCAGATGAAGCACGGGAGTATGTCATCAAGGTTGCAGATCTGCTATTGGAATTCTCATGTGCTGATACTGTTGTGAAGTCGCACATGTGCAGCCTTAGCCTTCTGATTCGTCTTTTCCAGATGCTAAACAAGCTGGAGGCTCCCATTCTTGTTAAGGTATGGTAGCAAGCCTTCCTAGATATGGTTAGTTTGGAATTGAGCACTCCCTCCCTCAAGATTGGATTCAGTGAGCTGCTATTTTGCAGTCCTGCATAATATAGGATATCTTGTAGTAGGATAATCTTTCCACAAATCTAACTGGTTATTGTGGTGACAGATACTGAAATGCATACAGCAGCTATCCCTAGATCCTTACACTCTAGATTCCTTGCAACGAGCAGATGCAATGAAGCACCTTGTTCCCTTTCTTGAGCAGCAAGACAGCCCATTTACTGCTCAAATACACAGTCAGGTATAAGGTCATCCTATATCATTTATCTTGGTAATCAGGAGTAAGTTCAAGGTTGAGAAGAGAATCTACAGAAGCTTGTTACAGGTTGATGAAAGTTGTTTGCTCATCTCTTGTTGGCTGATACAGGTGTTAAATGCCCTTCACAACTTGTGCAAAATCAACAAGCGGCGGCAAGAGCAGGCAGCAGAGAGTGGCATTATTCCACACCTGATGCAATTTATTGTCACTGATTCTCCCCTCAAATCTGTTGCTCTCCCTCTTCTGTGTGACATGGCACATGCATCACGCTACACCAGGTGCTGACCCATCTGTTTGAACATCAGTCTGTCAAGTTTCATGTGTCATTCTGTGGACATATTTGTTGAAAGGGAGCCAACAAAGCCATCAACAATGCTAGTATGAAAGTGTAATTTGGGTGTGTGTGTCTACACAACAGGGAGCAACTGAGGTTGCACAAAGGCTTGGAGGTGTATTTGAGTTTGCTGGATGATGAGATGTGGGCAGTGACAGCTCTCGACTCACTGGCAGCATGTTTATCACATGATAATGACCAGCGTAAGGTGGAAGCAGCTCTCCTCAAGAAGGAGTCTCTGCTCAAACTTGTGGCTTTCTTCCAGTCTTGTGGAGGAAACTCATTTGTGCACATCCTGGAGCCATTTCTGAAAATCATCACGTTCGTGTTTCTTCTCCCTGTCACCATCTGACTTTCTCACTCGTCTAGTTTGGAAGGATGAGGAGCAACTGACTTGATGAGGAAGGACATTGAATTTTGATGTGGGTTTGTTGGATTCTTGCAGCAAGTCAGTGCGGCTGAACACATCCTTGGCAGTGTCAGGTCTGACACCACTTCTTGTGGCACGTCTTGACCACCAAGATGCAATTGCACGCCTCCTCCTCCTCAAGATGATCAAGGTATGTGTAAATGCTGCCTTCTTTTGCAAATGCAGTATCAATTCTCCTGATGCGTTGCATTATTACAATACAGCACAATGCCAAAATCTCTGATTATTGTCCTAATACATAATTCAATTTTCAGTAGCATAAGATATGTGGTTGTGTCTTGTTGTGAAGACTGTGTATGAACATCACCCACGACCAAAGCAGCTCATAGTTGAGCATGATTTGCCATCAAAACTGCACAAGCTTATTGAGGAACGCCGGGATGGGGAACGATCTGGGGGCCAAGTGCTTGTGAAGCAAATGGCAACAGCTCTCTTAAAGGCACTCCACATCAACACTGTGTTGTAGCCGCCTTTGAGCTTTCCTCTTGACCAGCCCATCTTGAGATCAAAGAAACCACCCCCATATTTGGGGACAACATTACCTTGTATGTGTTGTTTTTAGTATGGGCCATTCATTCTTGTAAGTTACTTGGAACTTTCAGTTGTCAATTTTGCTCATCTGTAATCCTGTAGGAGATTCAGTTTCACAAGATATAATTATCCAAGTTGTATATTGGTGGCTATAAACACTTGCCAATTCCAGGCAGAATGCTTGCTTAGATCACCTGTATGTATGAGAGAACCTGCCAACAAAGCCTTGCTATCCAGAAATGATGCCTTGATTTGTCCCGTGTTGTTCCTGTAAGCAGAAAATTGATTCAACAAGCACATGCAATGTGTGACCTGAGCGCACTGTTGTGAAAGTTTGGTCATTGAAACTTGGACCCTTTCCTCACCTTCCTATTCAGGTGGTATCTCTTATCCTCCCAATAACACCAGGCTGCCCACTATAATTCCATCTTGATTGGGATTCTGGAGTATTTCCATTTAGGAGAAGCTCACTGCATTGCTTTGCCTTTCAGTAGTGGACACCAGCCACACCTGTGTGAGACCTTTATGCTAGGGAGCATTTAGGGTGAGGCCACTCGCAGAATGTGCCCCTGAGGGTCCACTTTCTTAAAAGCCCATGGGTTTCAAGCCTGCTGTCCTCACTGCAATTGTTGTGTGTTCAAATCATGACCAAAATTCACAGAAGATGCTATCATGATAGCCAAATGAGCTATAATGAAGGCATTGGGTAAACCAAATCCTTGCCCTCTATCTGTTATCATAGAACCCAGTTCTTTGGCCTTTTTCCTTGGGTTCTAAAACAAATTAGATGGAAACTCTTAGATCATGTTGTTGTGTTATTTTGTTGCTGTCAATGCCACTGGTTATGCTTTTTGGCAACAATAGAATTTGATTGTAGGTCAGCCAACTCCTCAATTTGAAGGTCAACATCTTGCCTACATGAGCTGATCTTGGTTTTTATATTTTGCTGCAATCATAACTTTTTGAAACAAGCTACTTTTTGTATTTTCCTTCCATGTGATCTATATTTGGTAAGGTTGCTAGTTTCAATCATGTTTTGAGTCCATGTTTTTACCAGTGTTGGGCAGATATCTGGAAAATCTGGATGTCCTGACTGGTATCACCCGGGATATTACTTGTAAAAATCCTTTGGATATCAAAAATTGTGGTATTCGAGATGATATTATCTTTGGATTTTAAAATTATGAGATCTGGTCATATATATTTTTATGGGGTCAAAATATTTGAAAATTTGATATTCAAGTAGAATATCAGATTCTTGCCTGGATATGGATATGAGCTTGGGGGATTTAGGGTTTAGGGTGTAGGTTGTAGGCTGTTAGAAGAAGAAAGAAAATGAAAATGGGCGTCATCCTCATTGATCTAAACTTAGAAGAACCTTAAAAAGCAGAATAAAAGGGTGCCTGAGCTCAAACTTGGGCCTCACATGGGCCTCACATTGCATTCTTGCTCTTCTTTGCACGAATAGTCCTCTTCACTTGGTGTTGTTGTTCCTCTTCATGCGTACTGCTGCTCCTTTTGATGCTTGGTGTTGTTCCTCTTCATGCTTACTGCTGCTCCTTTTCATGCTTGCAACTGACTATTCGTACTTGCTTGCAATTGTTCATTTTTGTGCTTGCTGTTGCTTTTTTTGTGTTTGTTGTTACTTTTTTTGTGCATTTGCTATTGCTCCTCATTGCTTCTGACTATTCATATTTGCTTGCAATTGTTCATTTTTGTGCTTCCTGTTGCCTTTTTTGTGTTTGTTGTTACCTTTTTTGTGCATCTGCTATTGCTCCTCATTGCTTGCTACTACTTTTACTAAAACCCTAACCCTAAAACCCCTATATCCACCCAACATTGGTTTTTACTGGTGAATGTCTAGTTTTATATTGCAGGGAAAATAGCAAATATCTTCCATTTTAGGATACTAATTGAGACTTTTCAGAGTGTTGAAACTTATTTTTGTTTTTTCTAACACTGGACTCGAACAACTTTTCTTACACTGGAATGTATTTAAGATTGAAGTTGTTTTCATCAACTTTTAGATTCTTTTATTTATATTTTTAATCTTTGCGTATGTCTAGACATTGTGGTTGGTTTTGAAGTGAGTTTTTGTTTTTAACTTTTTTGAATTTGTCTTTGTATGAAGCAAAATATAGGTGTATTTTTAATATAAAAATTATGTATTAGCATTAGGGTTCTTGATCAAGTTTTTTGATTTAAAAAATAAATTACAAGCCTTTTGCATGTATATCTTAGGTATATGTTGAATTTGAATTTGACTTTTTTTCTAAAATAGACATTACATGGACCAACTATGAGATTCAAATACGAATAATTATAACTTGTTGCAAGCTTTATGCTCACAAAATAAGAAAGCATAAAATATTAAAAGCCCAAAAAATCAGAAAGCTCAAAATGTTAAAACCCAAAGAACATACTAAACCCTAAAATTGAATGTTTTATAGAAAAAATTAAACCCTAATACGATAAAAATGGGTTATAATATTTACCCTTCATAAATTAAAAAAAGGTTAAAAAAATGGATAAAACCACAACGTTTATCATATCACAGATGTATCATAAACCATGGCTCTGTCAAGCATGACTTATTCAACCTGACTATGTCACGATTGACTATTAACACCTTATCATGTTGTTATAAAACTCACCTCCATCCTCAAATCTCCATCCCAGTTTTGTTTCTTATGATGCAATCCTTGGAGAAGCTAAGCATAAGCAACATCTAAGGATCACTCATCCTCAGACTCACTGGAGAAAAACCATGTTCAGCACCTTATGCACCTTCAGCTTGGGTTCAAGAGTTAGGAACTATAGGAAAATGTACCTGCATGCTTTGGAATAGCCAAATGTTTTTGTTGGGTGCATGGTCTTCTGAATAATTATCAACTTTCAAAGTTGAGTCAATTTAGCCTTTCAGGTCTTGATGTAGGGATTGTAAATCTGCATTCTCAAAAAATGTTACCTCAATATGAGGCATCAAAGAATATATCACTTTGTCAACTTTCAATGAAACCTAGTAGTAAAATTGCATTTGTCACCCAAGAAAATGTCATTGTCTAGTGGCTTAGGACACCTCTCTTTCGAGGCAAGGGGTCCTACCTACCCAGCATTTCCTAAGCTAGTAAAACCATAAACCCTAAACTCTGGGATCACCTAAAGAGGAATCTTTTCACTTGAAACCCGACACAAATAACAGAAGATGCAAGAAAGAATACATCAAATCGATGCACAAATTTGGTCACTTTCCTAAACTCCATTACAATACACTCCATCAGGCCTGGCTTCCTTGACCTCGGTTTGAAGCTTTTAGGGTGGGCTTCTTGTAGGCGACGGACAAATATAAGACATGCAACTCGGATGCGCAGAATCTTTCCTGTCAGCTTCTTCTTTGTGCAAGATGCATCAGCCACTATCCCCTCCTCCCCTCTCTCCACTTTCAACACACATATCTGCCAAATTCAACCCAACAAGTGCAAGAAGAAGAATGATTTGAGTTCCAACCAAGCACATATGATTCTAGTGTTAAAACATAAATCTGTCACAACAACCAAATCAACAACCACCAGTCCACATAGTCAAAAGATCAACAGAAATACCCATTTGCAAGAGAAGAGCTGACTTCTGAGTGCATTCAACTACAAGACACTCATCATCATTACAAGTCATAAAAAGCACTTAAGACCCTTGACTGTAACTAGAGAGGGAAATGACTAACCTGTTGAGCTTGAGTGTTCCCATTCTCAAACCCTTTCATGTTCAGCTTAGATGAGCACAAATCCACCTTCAGTGTGTCTGAAGCTTCATAAAATCCTGTCTTGGTAGCTGTCATAGCTGCAATCAACTGAACATCCTGCATATCATTGCTAGATGGTTGTCTGCTAGATTCAATTGCAAACACTTGATCAATGTAGCTCAGAAGTGAGTGCTCTTTCACAATGTCCAAAGAGCCACAGCTGAGATGAAAGTTCAAATGTTTCCCCATCTTCCACCGCTCCCTATCGGCATATTCCAAAAGGTTTGAATTTGCATCAAGCAACACCATGTGACCTGCAAATGAGTAGCGACGACCAGATTGGTGGGACAGTGCCAAAGCCAACGCTCTGTGAAGCAAGAACCGCAGTACTGTGGGAACCCAAGTTAGGGCTTGTGTCCCGGCAACAACCAATGGTAACTCCTTGGGTTTCAGTTTAAAGAGCTGAAGGATGAGTGTTCCAACCCGGGTAAGATGTAGCACTTCACTAAGAGGTCCCACATTCAATCCTGCCCACATGCTGTAGATTGTGTGGGCCAGTGGCATCACCTTTGGAACAATATCGTTCTTTGACACTACATGCACAAAGTGGTGTTGGTAGAATTTGTTGATGTACCTGGTGATCAAGAGAAAACTGCCAACTATGAACAACTTGCGTGAACTAAATTTAAGATCAACACATAAATGCTTGAATGAAGAGCTCTAAAGCATAATGGCCACATGTCTTGTAAATCCTTCTAATCCCCTCGTTTTCACATTTAGTCCCACAATCAAATTTCCATCATCATCTCCACAGGATTGATGCCCACTATGGAGTTGTTAACAACTTGTGGATCCTGTTCTGTTAGGCATTGAGTTTACACCAAAGACCCTACATATTTGATGCTAACTGACAGGGTTGATACCTGGCAAGTCGATAATCTGCAAAAAAGGGACAACCAAAAGTATAGCACTGTACTTGAGCATGACACCATCGCCCTGTTGCCTCCAGCAATCTGAATCAACACAACACATCTTATTTTCATGGTTGGGGCACACTCTATAGCTGAATCCCTGACAACATACAAACCCAACAATTTGGAAGAAAATATGTCCATGTACATGAGAGAGAGAGAGAGAGAGTACTCGTTGCACTCTGCTTCCTGGCCATAGACTCCATTCCCAGCTTTGATGGAGCAACATAATCAACATGCATAATGGCCCACACATGAGCATTGAGAGTCCTGTGTCCTCTCTACCTCTAGATAGGCAGCATTGAACACACATAATGCCTGCACTTAGAATATCTATCTTGACGTAGTGCCCATTATAGGGAGGCATTTTAGGTCATCCCCATAACCATGTCTTCAGAAACGTGTCGTGTGATTCCTTGGTCACAAATTAGGTCATTTGTTTTGTGAACGAGAAAAGCTCCTCACAACCAACTCTGTGTGTGTGTGTGTGTGTCTCTCTCTCTCTCTCTCTCTGTGTCGTCAGTGTACAGCTAAACAGCAAGAGACAATTTTTGCTGGTCTGGCAATGAAGCTGGGCTTGCAACATTTTTTAGCGGTTGCAGAATTTTGGGTAGTACCTGAGTGCAAGAAGGGATGCAACAGCACCTCCAAGAGAGTGGCCTGCGAGCACAACCTTCTCCCCTCGCACTAACAGCCTTCTGAAATACTCCAATGGTATTGTCTTGGCTCTATCCAAGAACCCAGCATGAGCTGCTCCAGGGCTGAGCAGGTTCATACTCCTGTGCATGAACTTCAGATCCGCGATCGCGTCACTGATGTCAGTGGAACCTCGACAGGCAACAATGTAGTGGGAATCACTGAGGGACCTCACCACCAGCAATGTTTGCTTGCAATTCCCGAACCCATTTTCTCGGAGCTCTTTGTCGGGAACGAATTCATATCTTCTTGAAGTTAGAAGTCCATACTCTCGTTCCATGATCTTAAGCTCATCCTCGGGGTTATTGCTATAGACCACGGCCGAGAGAACAATGGCGTCCACCAACCACATGGGGTGCTTGTCGTCTCTAATGATTTTCCGCAAGTTCGACATTTCTTCCCTAGCTTCTTCTCTTCAGAGAAACTCAAAATAACAACAACCCAACGATCGATCGATCGATCGATCGACTTCTCTCAAATCCTCGTTGAAGAGTAGATCCAAAATAAAACCCTAATCAGAAACTGAATACTAGACGACATGCCACACCACAGCTTTGCGGCCTCTCCTCACACAGAATGCACCCCTCATAGCAGCTACGGCTTGTAACCCAACCAGAATGATCTATGAAACTAGCAACATATGATTAAGTGCGCGAAACCTCCTGTATTCTTCAATTCTTCACAAGAAGAACACCCAAAAAGCTCCTCCCTCTCTCCCTCCCTCCTCGTCCTTCTCCGTCTCCTTCTTCTTTCTCCTTTTTTTTTTTTTCTGTTCTTGTTGTTCTTACAATTCTTAACACTCTTTCTCGTTGAGTGTTTTTTTGTGTTTACGGTTCAGAAATCCACATACACCCTTGGCGCAAATGGATCCTATGAGGTCGAATTGATACTAAGACCCGAAACTTAATCCGAAAAACAACAAGAACCAAACAAGGAGCGGAAGCAGGAGGAGGAGGAGGAGGAGGAGGAGCAACAGCAGAAGGCAAACCGGAAATCACAGGCACGCTTGCTGGAAGCTCTGCTTAAGCTTTGCTTGCGTTGGAAACACGTGTACTTTTCTCTGTCTCTGCTGCGGTTCGATCGCGTGACCGTGCGAGCCGGAGCACGGGCGGGCGGGCGGGCGGGCGGGCGGGAGGGACCCAGTCTTTGGTGGGGCTAGCCGCTGATCTGTCGGTTTGTTAGTAGGTACCTACTAGGAGTGTGTAGGAAGGACGGGGAGGTGGAGGGATACGTGCTGTGAATCTGGCCGTGTCTTTTCCCACGTGTCGATATATCAAGGTTTGCGTAAATTTCTCGAAATTTGAACCGTTGATAAAAACGTCCTAAAAGTCTTGGGAACGTTGGTTGGTAGGTTGCTGGGATAATGGACTTTTTATGAGGTACCAAAGGCACGCGGTGGGAAACCGACTTTTTCAAAGCAAGACAAAAGGGGGTTTATGAGAGAAAGATATTTGTTTGTTGGCACTTTTATAAGCTTTTTAAGAAAATTAATTTAAATATTAAAAAATAGAATTAATGACAAAATTGTGACATCGAGAATTTGGCGATTTTTTCCCAAAAATTAAAAATATTAATCGAATTAAATGGTAGCCAAAATTTTGAAAACAAAAAATTAATCAAAAAAAATTCCCAGGTTTCTATATCAAGTTCCAAAAGGTAGGAGGAAAGGTATAGAAAAAAAAAAGGATGCTTAATCATTTTATTTATTTATTTTACTTTTCATTTTATTTTTTGCCAAACTTTTGTGAAATTATAATATGGATGAAATGGGTTAGTCATGGAACATTCAAAAAATTATTTTTTTCCAATTATTATTATTTTTCATTCATTCATTTGCTAGGACTTGGTTGGGTCCCTCCATCTTAAATCTTTTTCTCCTGTAGAAACCCTAAATTATGAGATACCTAAAGAAATTTATCTAGGGGACTCCATAGAACCTCTCCATGGGACTAGTTAAGAATTTTTTAGGTTAGGGGATACTTAAAGATTATGTAGGGGACTACCTAAGGCTATTACCTAGGGCTAACTATTAGTGCAAGAGGGGATTACATAAGACCTACGTAAAGGGTTTTCTTAGAGACTTAGCTAAGGGACTACCTAGGATTGAGTCATGACCCTCCAATGTAGCCTTTTTAAAAACATTTAACTATCCCCTAACTTAGGTAGTTCCTATGTAGGACCCTTAAGTAGTCCTTAGGGGTAAACCCTATTTTAAGGGTTTGATAACCCTTCTTTTAAGTAGTCTCTAAATGTGCCTTAAATAGCACACTAGATAGCCATTAACATAAGTGGTTTGCTTTGTAACTCCATAGGTAGCCCCTAGGTAGATTTAACCTAGTTAACTCCATACCCAAGATATAGCTCACTATTATACGTGATGGTAATTTAGGTAGATTATAATGTGGTTTAGAATTAAAACTATGGTGATTATTTGGGGATGTTCATGTTTAGTTTTGGAGAAAGGATCCTCAATTTGATGAATTTTATAAATAGTTTAAAAAGGAAAGATGAGTGGGTACAATGAGGCTTGAAGTGAGATCACTTTTATGGATCATTTTTAATATTAATAAAATTTTCTCCTATTTCTTTGCTTGTAGCAATGGACATTGCTTTGTAAGACCATGGTGAGATGATCTTATTTGATTAGATATGTAAAAGTCTTTTGCAAAAAGTTTTGTTTAACATATTTTTGCATGGCATGGGATTAGGTCATTGCCAACTATGTTGTTGTTTTGGTTTATCAAGCAATACCCAAATTGATGAAGTGATAATTTTATGGTTGATCTAAGTACAAAACTATGTGGAATAGGAAATCAAATTATCAAATATCCTTGCAAATCTAACCAATTTTTTTTTGGGGGGAGCAAATAATTTTTCTATTGTAAATAATTTTTATAAATAAATAAATAAATAAATATGTTAATTTTAATTTTAATCTATTTTTATTAAAATTTAAAATTAAATTAGATTAAATTAAATTAAAAAAAAAATAAACCAACCACCAAGCCAAAAACCAAGGGCCAATACCGAGGTGGTCTTTGGATCTAACCAAGATGTTAGGACTTCAATTTTTGGTGTTGAATTTTAGTCATTACAATTGAAAGTTCCATAAAATCTGAGCTAGTTTGGCAAAATAAAAAACAACAAAATCTGAACATTTTTACCCAACCTTTATTTTTAGCAACAAATCTTACAATCTTAAAGATTGTAATGGTCAATGGATGATTGTGGAATGGTTGGTGGCTAGGGCTTAAGTGGATTGTTGTGGATGAATGGGTGACCTTAAGGATATAATGCCCACTTTTAAATTTGGGGTTTTAATTGGTCACTTTTGGGATGATATGAAGAAACTTTTGTACATAATTTTTAGAAATACCCTTAGCGCAAGCAATCCACCTTACATGAAGACAACACCATTTTTCATTTGTTGGCTTAGCCTATAGGGAAGAGGCAATGCATTGGTGTAAAATTTGAACATCAAATTTTAGTTCAACCTAACTTTTGGGTGACATTTGGACATGTCCCATAAAAATGTAGGTGATGTTTTGAGTTGTAATGTAGTGGAAAATTATTATTAAATAAATTGAACAATAATCGCAAAATAATGAAACCTAGTGCACAATTAGTTATATTGATGGGAATCATAATTGACAACTAATTTGTAAACATGTTGAAAATGTCATATGTAATAGATGGTGAAAATGCATGCATGTGGCATGATCATATGTGCCAAAGTCGTACACTAGTTGCAAATATTTGTTGATTGGGGTTACCTTTGCCATAGTTGTAATGTAATTAGCACATGCTATTAAAAATGCAACTTACTAACAAAATTAAACATGGTTGATTATAATTATATTTATGATGTATATATTTTATTGTATAGATGTTTATTTTGTAAATAACTTGCAACTATAGTACAACTTCTTGATTTTATTAATGTGACATGTTTAACCTCATTTGGTCATTTAAAGAGTATGTTAGTGTTCTAAATATGGACCTACATAACAAAAAAAAAGAGGATATAAGTGAGTTCATTGTTTTCAATTAGAGCTTTAATCGTTACGATTGATAAAATATTCATATTCAAATTGCATATCTATCAATGTTCTCAACTTCAGAAATAAATTCAAATGCTAAATGTTCAAAAGAACAAACATGTTCTAGTTGTGTGTAAAGATCATAGTGCACACTATAAAAGAAATTATATTCAAGTTCCAGAAATGATAAAGAAAACAAGTTGAAGCAATTCCATTAGACTTTACTTTTAACATCTAAATCAAATACAACCACTAATTGAATACTAGGAGGTCTTTGCTTCCATGCAAGCAAAAAGAAATGAGTTCATTACTAAGTCACTTGCAATAGATTGATGTGATCAATTTGAGACTACAACATTAATTTGACTATAATGAAAAACAAGAGGTGCATTCAAATTAATTTGTATAGTAAAATATTGATATTTGTCTATTTGTGCCATTCATACCTACCTCTTCCAAGCCTAACTACCTCATTCCTTCCCACAAAAAAATCTCATTTTTTATTATCATTTACATGGATATGAAAAGGAAAATCAACATGTGTTTTTTCATGTCCATGTTATGTTTATAAAAATAATTTATTTGCTTAACCTTTTTCCCTTGTGCATTTACATGGACATAAATAATGATGAATTAGGGGGGGGTGATTTTGTTCAATTTGGAACTTTGCCCTTTGGGCAAGGGCATTACAATATATATATATATATATAATATACAAAATTGATTGAATCTTTCATGATAGGAAATCCATGTTGAAACATGGACCATGTGTTGTGACCTAGTGACTCCAAATGACAATGTCTATACCCTTTCATGGTTTCTTCCAAAAAAGACTGCAAAAGATGTTCAAAAGGACACTAATTTTTTTAATGATAAAAACATGAAACGCACAAAATGTTCATTTACGCCAAAAGTTAAACATAATGGAAAAAAACTGACCATTCTTACATCTCCTTTGCCATTAGTAATTCCAAAGCTAAATGTCATAAAACCACACCACCTTGAAAAACTCCAAAATAACCAACTCATCTTGGCCATGACCCATTCAATGAGGTTCTAGATGAAAAAATTGTACATATTACCAACCAATGAATCTCACAAATAGGTCCATGAATTGTTCCTTGTCATCAATTGTAACTCAACAAATCACAAGATGACCTCAAATTTGGTGGTAGTAGTAATACTCGTTAAATAGCTTCAAGTAGCTAGGTTTAGTTATAATAAAGTGAATACATTTACAAGCTTGAACATTGGGGAGGTTAATTTTTTAAAAAATATTAACATGATTATTTTGATTATGATTATTTTGAGCCATGCAATCATATTCTTAGACACAATGTTGATTTTTGGTATGAACTTTCAAATAATAAGGTCCATATTATTGATCTATTTGCATATTTGTGCACATAAATAAATTTCACCTTTCACAAACTCATAAATAACACATGTAACATATGCAAACCTTCATGTTGTCTTTCATATAAAATGGTGTTCAAATTCTCCTCATGTTGATTAAATTTCTTTCGATCAATGAGAGCAATAACCTTAAAGTTTGCCCAATTAGGTTGTATGGTTTTTTTTGTTTTGATTTCTACACATTTTGTATAATAAGAGTTCCTTACATTTCACCTTGTTTGATTGCAATAGAGTCAAAATGGATGTATTGTTATCATTGAACTTTATAATGTTTAAATACACATTGCAAAAATTCTTATGCAATTGATGTCAAACCATAGGAGTTCTCTATTTGAATCTTCTCTTTGTTCATTAATTTGGTTTGATTGTTCATGTAGATAAAAAAATAATGGATACAATTTGAAATTTATTTGTTAGTGGGTGACTTCACAATCATTTTCATATTTGTTGTCAATGGAATGCATCTTGACTAGCACAATGTTTTCGCCTTTCTACTTGTTAGTTATGAAACCTACATTTTTATCACAATAATGTAGCAATCTAGAATAGGATTTGGAATTGCATAGATGTAACCTTGAGACAAATTGCAATAATGTTATTAAAATTTGAAATTGAATCCATGAACGAAAAGGGAATTTGTTTTTGAAAACAATAGTGCTTAACATTGAGATATGTTTGCCCATATTTTGTTGTTTTACATAACATTGTTGATTATTCTTGAAACATGTTATTTTCAAAACAAGTATAGCATGGCTTGTGGGCCTATTCTTGTGGCAAATAAAGGTATATAGGCTTTAAGAAGAAAATGAAATCCATGGACATAAAAAAAAAAAAAAAAAAGGATAAAAAACTCAATTTTCATTTAAAATGTTAAAAGTAAGAGGATTTATTATCTTGAGATCTTCAATTTTAATTTTTAAATGGACCACTTTCAAGTGAAACATCCATGTGCTATCTTAAAAGCTTTGAATTTAATTTAGATGGACGACCTTGAGGCAAAAGGCATATGTGTGATCAAACTTAATTTAAACAAATTTCTTGATTCAACTAAAAGGTTCGTGTGCCATCTTGAAAACTTTGAATTTAGCTTAGATAGATTACCTTTAAGTAAAACATCACCCTATCTTGAAAGCTTCAAACTTAATTTAGATTTATTAACTTCAACCAAAAGGTCCATGTCTTATTTTGAGAGCTTTCAATCTCGCTTATCATGGATTGATTGCCTTCAAGCAAAATGATGTGTTATAGTAAAGAACTTCAAACTTAATTTCTATAGACCACCTTTGTTTTGTCACTCTTAAGCATGATGAAAGTTGGTGATTCTTAGTTAGAATAACTTTGAATGTTAATTTTTTTTCTTGAATATGGAGCTTTTAGGAAATTTATTCATGATGAAAATTATGCTTGACCTTTTGTTTAACCTTAGAAAAGCCCCTCACCCCATCCTTGGCAAACACTAAATAAGAATAATAAATTAAATGTAGCATTGGGCTTGACATGTTTTGCAAAAACAACAATGCCCAACTAACATCTTTCATGGGGGAACTTGGGCCCATTTGCCATAGGGAACCATGTTTTTGGACCTATTTGCCTTGAGCAACAAATGTTTCCCTCAAGGACTTGGGCCCATTTGCCAAAAGAAAGTTGCAAATCTTTCTCTTTTTGAAAAAACTTTGCTTATGAAGTTGCCCAAAGATTACATCCTCTTTTTTTCCTTTGAAAATGAGAATTTAAAGGGAAAAAAAAAAAAAACCAAACGTTGGACTTTTGGGCCAAAGGGGCCAACCCTAACCATTGAACCATAAATGTTTTTTTGGAAATGGTAGTGTAAGTAAGGTACTTATACAATTCATCACAATTTTGGTACAATAAAAAAAATATTAAAAATAATTTTCTTACTACTAGGCATTTGTCTTTCAACTACTTTGAACCCAATGTTGAATTCAATTTGTTAAATTCATGTTTAATGTTTGCCCTCATCCTTGGGGCTTACCTTACAAATTTAGCTCATTTTAAAATGTGCATATATACCATATATCCTAGTACCTTGGCATCTTTGACACTAATTATATATTATTTATAAAAATATTGAGATATTTCTAAAAATATTTTTTTCCAAATAATGAATACTTGTGAAGGGAAATAAATTAAAAATATCTTTTGAAAAATATTTAGGAACCTTTAAAATTGACTTAATTTTTTGACAAACATGTTTTTCTCCTCCAATTTGTCCATGAAACAAGTTTTCTTAGGGCAAGTGAGGGACCAAAAAATACAAAGAGAAAAAGAAAGTTGTAATGCTTTTATACATTGGGAAAAAATATCTCGCTTTGCTTTTAGTTGTGAAAAAAATATTTTGTAATTTAAAATGAATTTCTAGTGTTGAAAATTACTCAAAATTCAACCCACCATCCTCACCTATAAGAGGTAAAAACAATATTACAAAATCACTTGCAAGAGAGATCCCATCAATCAATCAATTAATTGAATGGCTTTCCAACAATACCAAAGAATTAGCCCCAATTTCCCTCAAATGTTTTAAATTTTGATGTTGTTGAATTTCTTTGACATATTATATTTATTTTTCAATATGTAATAATTCTCACCCCCCCCTGGTCGAAACACTACCAAATTTTTATTTTTTTTTTCCCCATGGTACCTATGGAATTCACAAGAAAAAAACCCACAAGGAAAAAAAAATGGCAATGCTCAATTTTTATAGGCACTTTACGAATATTCGAGACTCTATTAGCTCTAGGATTAGGGTCCCTTATTTGTTGGAAAGCACCCATCCTAGGGCTTTACCCTACAAAACTTAGGTACCTTATTTCTTGTAAAGCACCCATCCTAGGGCTTTAACCTACAAAGAATAGGTACCTACTACCTACACACACCCAAAAAAAAAAAACACAGGAACAAAGATTACAGAGGATGAACGCATCGTGAACGTGGGAACGGGATGAGAGAACGATTAGAACGTTGAAGTTGGACCCGCCGGGTCCGTTGCCACCTTCCCCCTCCCTTCCCCCCCGCTCCCCCAAAACCCTAAAAAGAGCGAAAGAGAAAGAAGAGAGACGAGAGAGAGAGAGAGAGAGAGAGAGAGAGAGAGACAAAGAGTCGGTACAGAAGTGCTGTGCGTTGATCTCGGCAAATCCTCTTGCCAGAGAGAGCTTTGCAGCGGCCGACGACACAGCTCGAAGTCAGTCGTCTGTCTCCACACAGATCGGAAACGCCTTGTAGAAAAATCTGGGATTTTTTAAGAATATAGAATTTTTCTTATTTCTCCTCATATTTTCGTCCGCTGTTTTGGTCCTTTGTTGTTGTGGTCGGTCATCAGGTCGAAGCCACGAGGGAGATCAAGTGATTGCGGGATCGGGAGTGGTAAGTGAGCGAGCACAAGTTGCAGATTATTGACTTCTATTTTTATTTATTTTTTGTTGGCTTCAAGTAGCGAGCGGCAGGTTTTCTTCTTCTTTTTCTTCTTCTTCCTTTTTTTGATTTTTCTTTCTGCGATCGTTAGATCGGTTGCAAGGTGCAGCCGCAGTAGGAGAAGTAGCAACAACAGCTGAAGTAGCAGCAACCAACCAACCAACCATGTTTGGACGTGCGCCGAAGAAGAGTGACAACACGCGGTATTACAACGTACTAGGCGTCTCCAAGAGTGCGTCGCAGGAGGAGCTGAAGAAAGCGTATAGGAAATTAGCTATCAAGAATCATCCTGACAAGGGCGGAGACTCGGAAAAGGTTTTTTTTTTTTTTTTTTTTTTTTTTTTTTTTCCCCTTTCTGAAACCTCCCTCCTCTCCACGTTGTTTTGTAGAAGAAAGTATGAAGGAAGCTCTCGGATGGACTAGTAAGCTGAAATCCACTTTTTAGGGTTTAGTTACGCCACGATGCAGCAATTTGCTTGAGCATCCAAAACTGTGTGTTTTGCGTTTTTGCGATCTTAATTTGTGTTTTTTTGCAGTTCAAGGAGATTTCCCAGGCGTATGAAGTGTTAAGTGATCCCGAGAAGCGAGATTTGTATGACCAGTATGGAGAAGATGCTCTTAAGGAGGGTATGGGAGGAGGCGGTGCCTCACACAATCCATTTGACATCTTTGAGTCTTTCTTTGGGGGCGGTGGTGGACAGTCTTTCGGAGGTAAGAAGACTATGCTCACCCAGTTTGGAACTTCTTTAACCCATCTCAATATCATTGTTGTAGATCAGCAGCAATTGCCCCTTCATCATCTCCCCTTTGTGTTGCTTTGGTATCTAGTTATTGGTTATAGGTTTTGAGATGACATGGATGGGGATGTCTTGATATGTGGGATGAGATCACCTTTACAGGTGGGAGTAGCAGAGGCAACCGCAGACAGAGAAGAGGAGAAGATGTTGTCCATCCTTTGAAGGTTTCTCTTGAAGACTTGTACAATGGGACATCGAAGAAACTGTCCTTGTCGAGAAATGTGTTGTGTGCCAAGTGCAAGGGGTGAGGCCTGCTGCTGATTTTTTTGCAAAATGGCATTTTCTGCTATCCACAACCAGTGGTTGTGTGTAGTGGTTATAGTGTCCACCACAACCCTAATTCTTCTGTGACTTTCATGCCCTTAATAATAATTGGCTCGTAGCTTTCGTGTAAACCTTTGTAACTGTCATTTGGTCTCAGATTTGGAAACTTATATTCAGTAATTTTGTGCAGCAAGGGATCAAAGAGTGGTGCGTCGAGCCAGTGTTCTGGATGCCAAGGTTCAGGCACTAAGATTTCGATTCGTCAGCTTGGCCCAAGCATGATCCAGCAGATGCAGCATGTGTGTTCTGAGTGCAAAGGATCTGGTTTGTGCCCTCCCCTGCTGTGACTTGCAGCACTTGTAGGTCCTTGTCATGTTTAATTCTAGCAGTGATCATCTGTTTTGGTTTTTTTGCCTCCCCCCCTCCAATTCTACCATTAAGAGCACCATGTTCTTTCTTGTAGGAGAGGTAATCAATGAAAAGGATAAGTGTGGACAATGCAAGGGACAGAAAGTTGTGCAAGACAAGAAAGTGCTAGAAGTGTATGTTGAGAAGGGAATGCAGCATGGACAGAAGATCACCTTTGAAGGAGAGGCAGATGAGGCGGTACGATGTTCCTTCTATTCCTATAGCAATGTTCTTCACTGAGAAGCCACAATGCTTTGTAACCTTTGTAGCATTGTATTATCATAGGGAAGTAAGTTCAACTGGCACCCTTGATATAGGTAGGCCAGGATGGTGTTTCATTGTTGTGATGGTAGTTCTTTTGCTCTTCCAAAATGTGACTGTAGGACTGTATGTAACAGATATATCTTTGTCAGTATAGGCTGCTTAACCTGATATCTGTACATTTTAGTTAGTTGCCTTTTGTGAGGCCTTTGGGGTCATTGTTTGACAGAGATGATGACCTTGCAACTGCAGCCAGACACAGAGACAGGAGATATAGTGTTTGTTTTACAACTGAAAGATCACCCAAAGTTCAAGAGGAAAGGTGACGATCTCTTTGTGCAGCACACTTTAACCCTAACAGAAGCATTGTGTGGCTTCCAATTCCCCTTGACACACCTTGATGGCAGACAGCTTCTTATTAAGTCCAACCCGGGGGACATTATCAAGCCAGGTGTGTATACATGGCATTCTCTTTTTTTAAGGAAGCTGCTGGATACATTTTGTTCCCGGGGCCTGCCTAAAGATACTTTGGTTTTGAGGCTAGGTTTGAGTAAGAACTTTATTTTCAGCTTGGATACAAGAGACTGGACTATCTAAAAAGACAGATGATGAAGTTCAATCTCTGAGTTTATGGGGTACTCTAGGCTTTGAGTCTGGTTGTTTTTTGTGTTTTCTGACCTGAGATCCCTTTCCATAGATTCTACTAGTAGACAGTCCTGAATCTGTATGTTTCGATGAGCAGGTCAATGCAAAGCTGTGAATGATGAGGGTATGCCACACTATCAGCAGCCACTCATAAAGGGCAGGTTATACCTTCAGTTTTCTGTTGACTTCCCTGAAACGGGGTCCATCTCCCCTGAGCAATGTAAGGCTATTGAAGCTATCCTTCCCCCAAGAGCATTGAAGGCAGACATGGAGATCGATGAATGTGAAGAAACTACTTTGCTTGATGTGAACATTGAGGATGAGATGAGAAGGAAGCAGCAACAGCAGCAGGAAGCGTATGAAGAAGATGAGGAAGCTTCTGGACCTCGTGTCCAGTGTGCTCAACAGTAGTGTGGGGTGGGTTTCATTTTGGCTAGGGAACAGGTGATTGGTTTGCCCAAAGCTCATTCATGTCAGCTTTTGCATCAAACTTAAGAAGAATGTAGGGTTGATTGGTCATTGGTGGCCAATGTGAGGGAGTTTTAGGTTGCCAGTCAGGACACCATTCAAATTGTTTTTCCTTCGGAGATATCTAGCTATGGCCAAAGTCATTTGAGGTTCTAATTAGATGAGTGGCCACCACCTATTATGTGGGAGTTCTGCTTTATGACAATTGATGCATTCATTATATGGACAATTTTTTGAAGGTTGTGAACTTTGTGTTTACAGCAGGATAGGAAAACCCAAAAGAGAGTGAGAATTCAGGTTCAATTTGTGCCTATAATCACCTCATTACTGTACCACTGCCCCCTCTCCTAACTTTTCTCACATGAATTGTTAGCAGGTCATGATATCAATCAGCTTAACTAGCCTCCAAAAGAAGCAGCATATCCTACTTTCCAGTGCAACTATTCCTGAGGACATCAGAGCTGTTGCACAGCAAGTATTGTCAGGTTTTGAATGAGGCTCGAATAATGTCGTTATGGCTTTCATTGTAGCCAGTATGTGTGTCCTCAGATCTTGGTGTTGACAAATTGCCCCATCCTTTCCTCCATCTCATTTGAAGGGAAAAATTCATTAGAGTTGCAAGTTATTGCTTACATCATTTGGAAGATCATGAGATGATCTTTATTCACATCCTCTAGGATCCCCTCATCACTTGAGTAAAAGTAAAACCATCACTATTTGAAGAAGAACAATTTGAGGATCTTCAAAAATACATCTTTGAAGTTTTCAAATGAAAATGAAAGGAAGCCTGCAAGAATGATTTCTTCTTTATGCACTTGACATGTGAATCCAAATCTACAAAATTTTGACTTACCTTAATCCTAAACTGACCTTGGGTCGATTTTTGATTTCCTTGTTTTATATACACAAAAACATGAGCTTAAAACAACATTTTTTATCACTATATTTAGTCCATGGTTGTAACTTTTTAATTTAAACTATAAATGTTGAAATATGGTCCCTTATTTGGACATTTTATGGGTAACACAACCTAAGGGATGATATAAAAAATAGGTGGTGAAAGTGGGGCCCAAGTGGCGTCCAATTTACAAATAATTTAAATATTTATCATACACTTTATTGGTCGACTTTTTATTTACAAGGTTTCATTGATATGTCCTTGAGATGCACAATAGACTCTTATTGTGAATTGTTTTTTCTTTCCATCTTTTTATGCATCATATACACTCTCCTTCTTGTGTTTGTATCTCATCTTCAAAAGTTGCATCGTTTCTTTTTTTTTTAATAGTGAAAGTTGTTATTTATTATAGAGGTTTATATTCTATGCATTATAAATAAAGTTGTTTCACTTGATAATTGTAGATAGAGTTTGATAGATATGTATATATATATATATATATTGACACATTTACAATAGTTCATGGGTCTAGACTTCTTTAGCAAATTGACTAACATGAAGACAAAACATTTACTTATTGAAAAAGTCTTGAATCTTTGTTGATTTTATTTACAAATGGATTGTGATGAAAAAGTTTAGTATTGAATTTGGAAAGTCCCAATCTAGGGTCACATTTAGCAACCCTCAAATGACATTGGAGATGATGTTGGAAATATGGGTTGTCTACAAAGTTGGGCCAAAAAACTACAAACAATAATGCAATAGAGGAAATGGTTTTGCCTCCCCCCCCCCCAGCCCACAAATCAATGGGTTTGATCATGATTTTGGAATCAACTTAGGAAAAACAAGTTACATTTCAAAAAGCCAAACAAAAAAAAAAAAAAAAACAAGCTAGTCATTTCAAGAACTCGACAAATTCCAAAGATGTGTTTCCACATTGTACATTACTTTTTAACTTCGCTCTCTAACCTCCTCCTTGCTCAAAAGATTGACTAGGATCTTATGTTCATGCAATGTTTAGTTATGTAGAATATGATCACTCTCACATGCAAGCTTATTATGTACAAAACACTATTTCAAGATGTTAGAAATCACTTCATCAAATATAACAGAACCAATGGGATAATTCCTATAAAAACACATGTTGATCATTAATGTTTATTGTCATTTATTTACTAAAAGAAAGTTTGTATTAAGTGAGAAAACAATGTTTTAAATTTTTTGAATTAAATCATAGTCGACAACACATGAAAAAAAGGTTACTTTGACTAGTTTTGCAATCATTGTTTTTTTTGGGTCACTAAACCTATACAAGAGTGGTGATGAAACGTGACAAAGATTTCTTGAGAACCCTATTCTTTATATTTATAAAGGTTACAAGCCTTTGTTAACATGTGAAAACATGTGGTTATGCAAGTTAATATTGCACCAATTCATTTATGTTGCGTTTTTTTCTTGTTCTTCTCATATGAAACATGTGCAATGGTCACAAAGACCATGCAATTACACGTATTACTACATCCAGGACTTCCAGCTAAAAGCCCCTAAGGCCCAAGTGTGGGTCATTGCATAAGTTGTTACTCATTGTTTGAATCCTTGGTGACAACACATGTGATGAACCAATCTAGACATTTAACCTTTTTTATATTGAACTCGACTTGTTATGTCAAACGATGTGGCATGAGGTTGTGAAGGTAATTAAACCCTTTTTGAAAAATTCAAAGACATTTGATTTTCGTCAAGTTCACAATGTGTCGGCTTTGATGTTGAATCCATGTTTCAAATCTTTAAGGGTCATGAAAAGCTTTCTGGGATTTGGAAATGCAATTTGCCTTATTATTGAATATAATGTGAAAAAGGTCATCACCTTTCTAATGACAATTTTTGATTGAGAAAATTCTATTATTAAAACATTTTGTAGCACCGTGTGCTGGGCTTATTGGTCAAGTTGGAGGAGAGGGTGATAACATATTTGATGTTGGAGCTTTGCATGGAAGAGTCTTCATGAACATTTGTTATTGTAGAACTCATTTTATTTCAGAGGTTATTTATCCCATAATTTATGTGTGTAAATCCTTTTGCTTGTTGGCAAACCCATGAGGGTTAGTTTTCAAATGTTGGTTTATTGGCCAAACAATTTTTTGAAATTCTTGAGTTTCAAATTGAGACAAAAAAAATGTTTAACCTTTCTAATGTTTTGATAGTTTTGAAGTGTTATTGTTTACATGGAATATCTTGGATAGATTATTGTTGTGGTAGAAAGTTGATCAAATGATTCACACTAAAGTTATATAGAAAATGCAAACTTCAAAGATTATATTAAAGCTAAAGTTGATTGATTTAATCAAAGAAAATTACAAGTTGATTGAAAAAGTTAAATATTTTGAAAAGTTAAAGGGAAAATGATTAGGTAAGTCACCTTCACCAAACTTTTTAATTTTTCCTTTTAAACTAAACCTCCACTGAAACGATTTAAATTTTTTCCTCTTGTCCATGTTGACACTTCAACTTCTTTGGGTTTTTTGGGTGTGTTTTTGTTGTTAATCAAGTTGTAACAACCTTTTTATATACTCTTGGGCTTTTGAACATTGTGTTTCAATTGTTAACAAAATCGCAACAAGTTTTTGGGTGGGTGGGGTCATGTTGTTTTTGTGGGTGTCTAATTTTGTATGTAACTTATGTTGTAGTGGTAAAGTTTTTTTTATTCAACCAAGGTTCAACTCCCTCACAAGTTATTTGATTTTCAAGTTTGCATTTTGATTGTCATTGTTTTTGCATAATTAACACGTGAAGTTTGGTATATGTAGCCTATATGCATATCGAAAGGTTAACTTGAATTTGAAAATTGACAAATGCACTATTGACAAATGAATGAAAAATTTCAATGGATGCATAATTGCCCTTACAATGGTGTTTTTGAAATATCTAGCTGCATATCTTTTGTTAATATTTATAAAAACAAACCTATTCATGTTTTGTGGATTGATTTAAAATACCATAACTAACCAAACTAGTTTTGACCAAAAAAGAGACAACTCTTATTTCCACTAAATCCAAATAACCAAGGAAGCTTCAATTTCATTGATAACTTAGTGCATCATATAAGAACAAAACATTTTACGATATAGATACCCAACATCACTATGTGTGTGAGATCACAATGGCTTCACACAAATGTCAAATATTGTCCTTTAATAGACATGAATGCATATGTTCCTAGGAAAGCCTTGCTTGGGTTGAAACTCAAAACATTAATAATGCATGAACTAGCTTAAAGTATGTTTCAAGCTTGACCCTTGAATGGGAGCATCAAAAGTCAAGTGCTCAAACTAATTATCACTTGAGATAACTTAATATCTAGTAATTTTGGAGCTACTAGGTTGTGGATTTTTAAGCAATTGTAGCTACCTTATATCCTTAGGTGAATGGTGATTTACTTAACATTTGTTCAAGCTTAAGTCTTTTAGGAGACAAACATCATTTGCATAGCTTAATGTTCTTGATTTTCTTTGATCAAGCTTTAGCTAGATTAAGACATCATCATGTATGTATTGTTTGGCCATCCAATCCAAAGGGTGTTTTTTTTATCATTTTTGCCATTCACATTCATAGTCCCGTCCTCTTTGACTTGTTTAGTAATTTTTGTTGGATTCTGGTCAAGCTCCTCAAAATGGATGGACTTTGAAAATTCACAATTTTCAGGTCTTGACCTAATCTGGGATTTGCCACGGAATTATTCCAGGATTCTATTTCAATTTGTTGCACAATACTCGCACCAAGGCTTAGACTTGTAGCTAAACATTACTTCTAAATCTTTGACCTTGTATCATATTAACGTGTTACCTAACACACTATGAAAAATTATAATTTAAAGATCAACAATTTTTAAAAAAATTAGTTTTGTTTTAGGTTAACATGTAAATATTCCAAAAAGCAGAAAAGCAGAAAATAAAATTTGGCATTTTCTCCTCAAATTGTGAAACTTTGTATAAAATTATATCTTTGGACCAAATATAGGAATTAATGTGAAAACATATTTTAGGGGCAAACACTCTTTTGGTCAGGTGAAAATCAAATCACATGATCTTGGTACAATTATTGGAAAACTGAGAAAAACAATACAGTTAATTTTTGTAAAACAACTTTTTTTTAATGAAAAGGTTGATCATGGCACACATTAATTTGGGGGGGGGAAAAAAGGGTGTAACAAGGAAAAATGTGGAAAAAGATTAACAATATGGGCCCCAAAAGTTAAATAAATTGAAACATATAATTGCCAAAGGTGAAGTTTCAAAACCCAATCACACATTCCAATAGTTATTCAATATAGTAGAATTTGTACAAATAATGGCATTTATGTAAGTAGTCTATTAGTGACCTTTCTAGTAAAGTGCAAACGGTTATGTTGCTTGCATCATATTACATTGTAGCTCTCTCCTTTCTACAAATTGGCCCATGGATCTTTTTGTGTTCTAAGTTGTTTGGGTACAAAAGGCATTGACTGATTTTCCTCATTTGGATGATTGCAAAAAAAAAACTTAATTGACAAATCACATTCAAACAAGTTATGTGAAGGTATTACTGAAAGTAATAAAAATCAAACCTCTTGCTCAAATTTAATGTGATTTTAAAATTTTCTTCCCTTTTTTGTTTGGGATTGATTGTTCATTGTGATACAATTGGGTATCTTAGTTTCACTTTCAGAAATCTCCCCCAAGCTTTTGCAGATTTAGGATTATGGGCAACCCTAAATGATTGGGAAATTTGAATGTGAATGTGGAAAGTTTTACTTCAAACATTTTGATATTGGATCCATGTTTCTCTTCTTGTTTGGTTGAAAGATTTTACTTTTGGAAATGTGGGTCAGTCCCCCACAAATGAGCAATGAAGTATAGAAAAGAACCTATTGCTAGACTACAAATGTGGTGGAATTCTTTTTTGTCAAAACCCACTTTTCAGATTTGTGGGTGCTTTTGTTCACCACATTCAAGTGTTGCATCTGCTTTGGTACTGTAACTGCGCTTTGTTGAAGACTGACAGTATTACACAGACATCAGATAGATAGAAGTGATAATATGATGATGTTTAAAGGGAAGAAGGTAGGCCTGGATACATATAAAACTTATGTGATTTGTGTAAACTTGTGAGATTCTTTGACATCTTTGTACTTTGTAGGTATAACAAACTCATGTTATGCTACTACTGTCGGGTTGCAGATCAAAGCTCTAGTACAACATAATCATTCCACAAAGTTTATTGGAAAGAAGAATGGGCGAGGAAAGGTTGCTGCACAGGCAAGCTTTGTTCCAGGCTATTCATGGGAAGCACATACATTTGAAGCTCCCAAGTGACAAGCTAACGTCTGTTGTTATCCCCTTAGCTTTTGTGGCAACTACTTTTGCCCTGATGTTCCGTGGCATGTGGCATATGACTCATGGCACTGGCAAAAACTGACCTTCATAATAACCCATCAATTGAAACAAACAAATTCAATGAAACATTCTTTCGTTTTGTGCAAAGTATCAATCAACTAAACTAACTTTTCTATCTTTTGGGTATATGTTTCTAAACAAGAAGAAAAGTTTAAAATGACAATTGTTGAGAGAAGCCGCATGTAAAAAGTGCATGAACGTTGTGCATTAAAAAGGCAGATGCAAATCTCTGCAAATGGGGGCTCGTCTAAACAGTAGAGAGAAAAAGAAAAAGCAAAAAAGAAGAAAGTAATGAGAATGTGTGCAATAAGTCTTGGAAAAACTGAAGGATAAGTCTCCAAGAGTCTTCCTATGTACAATAGATGATGGATTATGTCCCCTTGATAAGGATTTCTAAGCTTATGTTTTTAGAATGCTTCAAGAATAATCACTTCAGATGAACTAATGTAAGCAAGGTTCCATGACACCACTCAAACATACTCAATAATCAAGCTTCAATGTTTTCAAACTTTTATGGATATTATAAGATCTCTCAAGGCATTGCTTTTTATTTTAGCCAGATTCGTGCAAGAAGGGTATTTAACATAAGTAGGGTAGTTTCTTGAATCGACCCAATACAATGCTTGCTTGCTTGCTTGATGTCAAAATGATAGTGGCAACTACTTCATTTCTGTTGTTGTTCATGGTTCATGTGGTCACACATTCAACTTCCATGGTGATAAATTTGCATTTTACTTCACAATTGTTTCAAGGAGTCCATGGTGTCTAAGACTTAAAAGCACCTCACAAATTCACTCAGATTTTGGAATCTAAGTCTAAAGCTACATTCCAAAAAATGAAATTTGAGCAAAACTCTTTCTTCTACTTCTGTGTACTTGATATTGCTTTTACAAATGGGGTTTTTTTTCCCCTAAAGCTAAAGAGATATCCCTAAATTAATTTAGGAGGCCCCATGATTTCTCCCATAAGATTTCTACACATTTGGTTTTCAATTTTGTAACCAAAACTATAGATGGATGGGATGATTACCCTAGCCTAGGGTTAGTTCCATCATTAAATAATTCAAAAATGTCCATATGAAGGTCATAGAAGTGCTAGTATTCATCTCTTCAATGTCAAAATTTGTGAATGCAAGAGGATAGGCACTTGTAATAGGCAACCACCCTTTGCAAACAATCCACCTGACTCACCCCCTTTTTTTGTGGTTTTTCTTATGGGTGAAATTGATTGCCTTAGTGAGTTTTTTGATGTTATTGCTACTCCTTTGGAATACATCAACATGTGCTTACTCTTTGTATGTGATGGATAACTTGGACTTGGTGTGTTTAATGAGGAACAAATGGGGGACTCCTTGCGCTAGAAAAGTGTGAATTGATGATAAACATGGGCCATGTAATATCCAATCATGCATTCAATGCCACCATTCGTCGCATACATTCAAGATTCAAGTGTATGTACATCCAACATATGATGAATTTCAAGAAAATTCAAAGTTCAAATGAATAAGAAATAAAAATAATTCCATTATGCAAAAATAACATGATTTTTCGAAACGAAATAATCTTTCATAAAATTTATGATGATGAAAATGACACTAAGTTACATTATTTAATTTTCATATTTGGTTTATAGTTCAATTTGGCTAAATCGTCATAAAGATGATTGCCACTTTTTGTATAGAGTATAGTTGATGATTTGACTTTGGCTACATAAACAAGCAACAACTGGAAATGAATCACACCTACCCCATCACCAAAATGGATGATGTCCAAAACTAACATATTTTATTAAGTAAATGTTCATATTTGTGTGTGTGGTCTTGATTTTAAAAAGAAAACTAGAAGATTGATATACATGGGTGTTGGAGTGTTTCATGAACCTTTAAATTTTGAACACATATATGTGACATGCAAGTTTGTGGGTGTGTTGGTTGGGTTTTGTGCAAAGCCCCCATTTTATGACTTTGGCCCAAGTGCCTTGCTTTTAGGACTTTTTGTTGTCTATTTTTTTTTTAAGGTGATCACAAAGCTTTTCATGGTTGCTAAGAAATGTGAGCTTTGTCTTCCTCTTGGAGCGTATGTTGTGGCTTGTGTTTGCGTGATCCTTTTTTGGGTGTTGTGATCCTATTTTTCTTTTTCTTTGTTCGATCCTTCCTCTTCGTCATGTGATTTCCTTCTTGTTTTAATCTTCACTCAAGTGTTCATGTTGAGGACCCATCCATGATCCCCCCAAACCTACTATTCTATTATGGGTTATTAAAAGGTGCAACCTAGTTACAACATGCGTTTGCATTCTTGGTCTTGCATGTTGTTTTCCCTTTCATGTCACTATTGTTGTTTCCTAGATTTCAACCCATAAAGCTCCATGGTTTTGCTTGGAAGCCTATTCCAATATTATTGTAAAAGAAATCACTTGCCTTTCTTATATTTCTTGTATACCACTTTGACAAAAAAAAATGCATTATAATGTCTTTTAGTTGTTCTTTGAGATATACATTTTGCCATAGATAAGGTCTTTTTCTTTTCTTTCTTCTTATGCCTTACTTCTCGAATTCTATCTACTATTGATCTTTTATCCATTGTTTTTTAAAAGGATTTTCAAGGATTCCAAGTATTATATATATAGTTTACTAAAAACTCTTTTCTTCTAGTTTGTCTTGCAAGCAAATGGGCCAATAATAAGAAATTGGGAAAGCCCATTGCCTTTTGGGTTAGATTCTCCAAGGTGTGGATTTTCTATCATAGGTTATAACTAAAATCATATAGGTTCACTACATGTCCCCTTTTTCAACTTGCAAAATAGTGGGGCTACTAAACATATCCACATAGTAACCTTGTTAAAATTTTACTTAAGTTATATGATTGCAACTAGTTGCTAAACCATGTTATAACTTTGTGTTAAAACATGTTATAACTCTTTAGTTGTAAATTGTTCCCTTCAAGTCCACTATTGATCATGACCAACATGCCCAATTGAATTGTAATCATTTTCATTTTCATGGGCCTTCTTTAGTGTTTACATTTGTTGTTGTGTAAATGTGTGAAGGTTGTGTTTTTTTTTCCATGGCCTTAGGGTTTAAAGGCCATATCCCTATTGCCTTAAACCTTACTTTGATGTTCTATTTGGTTAATATTTAATCTAAGACTTTGTCAACCCATCTAACAAGTGCAATTTTATCTAGTTCATTATATTTCCTCCTAGCCATAGTTTGCATCATTTTTTTTTCAAAATGTTGTTTTGAAATGGTTGAAACAAGAAATGTCTAATGGTTGGAATGCATGACATTTTTTTGACAAGGAGAATAAAAAATATTTAAAAATATTCCATGTTAAAAAAAAAAACATGAAATCTTTCAAAATAAAATAATTATTTGGTAGCCTAATGTTGTACTTGCCATCGAAGGTTACGTAGTTAGTTAGTTAGAAGCTGAAATATGTGTGAGAGGGTACAATGATCATGTTTAAATGAAATTCATGCATTTCATTTATTGTCTCTAATGTAAGATGCGATCCATGTCCATGCAAAATTAACCAATGTCTATAGGTTTGTGAAATCCCATATGGAATAGACTTCTTGAAGAATGAAAGGAGCTTTTTTAATAAGAAACTTGTCATCCATGCTTTCTTTTGCATTGCCATACAAGGCCCCTCTTTGCAAAATTCGATGTAATCATCACATAATTTTTTCCCCTAAAAACGTAAAATCCTAACATAATTGTCTTAGTTGCATATACTACATACGTATTTGTCAACCATTCCTAAGACTTAGGGATGGTGTTGTACATTTGGTTCAATCCTCTTCTAATTATAATTCTTGTTCTAGATTGCTTGCATGCTTGGATCCTTATAGATTGCTTGAATTCCATGGTATGTTGGGTAATCATGTTTTTTGTACAATGCTTGCAAATCATTGTAGAAAGAAGTATGTGAATTAGTAGTTTGACCTTGTGTGTCCAATCCTTTTGCTCATCAAATGCCAATTTATGGATGTTTTCTCTAGAACCAATACCACTAGCTATTAGCTTGGTTTGTGTTAGTTCTACAACTTTCATTTTCAGTTGTACTAAGTTTATTGATTGTTTGCATTCTTTGATACCTAAAATCCATGCAATCATTATGACATCTTCATTTATTAACATTTTGGATGGCTTCATTTTCTTGGATTTTGTTTTACCATTTGAATGGTTAAAAAGAAAAGTAAGAGGTATAATATGTGATTTGGTAGTTGGGTCCATTCATGGTTAGGGTTCTTAAAACAGAAAAAGGATTCCAAATTTTTTTAAGGGCTACTTTTTATAAATGACATTTACATGGAACAAAGTTATTAAATGAAAAAAATTGAATAGTCCAAGTTAAAATAAGTCATATGATGGTGGTGATTTTTTACATGCATATATAATTGTGCATCAATATTTTGGTTTACAGGAAAAAAACATAAAATGCCAAAATGAGTTTTAAAAATCAATTAAACATGTTTCTTTGCACAATTATTTCTTGCACATGTGACTTGCATTTAAAGATAATTTTTTTGAATTTAATGAATACAAAGAACTAACCAAATGATATAAAAATGAATCATTTTCCTTCTAGCCTTTTGCTTCAAACTTTCAAAACTTTGAAATTTTCATATGATTTATGATTTTCATAAAATTGACCTGATGAACATGTAGTTGCATATAGGAAATCATTTTTTTTTTGTAAAATTTTTTTGGAATCAATTAAAAATTTAATGCATTTTAAAATTAAAAAAATTATATGGACAACTAACCATAAATCAATCAAGGACTCAAAAGGATTTTTACACAACATCCAATAATAATTGAATTTTCTTAAAAGTTTGTTTTCTAGATATTTTAATCATAGGAACATAACATCCATACACCATAGTTGTAATATACTAAACACTATGAAAATCTAAAATTGCCTTTTACAATTGAAAAATAATTAGACACTCCTTTTGGAACCCCAACTATGAATGAATCCAACCTTCTTCATTGAAAATGTCCCCTTTTCAATTGCATCCATAGCTTCTAATGCTTGATATGTCCATTTCCCTTATTGGACATATCTTGATGTTTTTACTTTGTTGTTTTGTGGTGGGAGCCTATTAACCCTTGGTGTCCTTGGTGTCCTTGGTGTTTACATTTGATGTGAGTAGTGGTGGAAGGTTTTCCTTGTGCAGTGTTGGTTGATTTAACATAATATTTCTTTGCATGTGAAACACATTTGTAAATTTTGAATAGAGAAAATTTTCAATGAGAATGCATGTCATCTATAGAGAAGAGAGCACATAAGTTCTCAAAGTCCTCCCACTTTAAATTGACATATGTTACCATTGTGCAAAATATTGGAATGAATTTCAATTTGTGGTTGATGTGCACAATTTGAAATATTTTGGCCTTTTTATTGTAGAATGTGTGACTCCCAATCATTGGATCCAACAGAAATAAAGGAATTGTATGAATTTCTCATTGTATGAATTGTATGGCTTTGAAATTCATACTTATTTCAATAATGCCATTTGATTTTTTGAAGAGTGCATTTGTTTTTCAATCTAACTTTTTATCCTTTATATGCTTTATTTTCACTTTTGGACATGAACCTCTCACATGCTTTGATTTTAGATTTGACTTTAGATTTTTGAGTTTTAATTGCTCTACCTTCACATTTGAAAGCTATCCTTTTATATGCTTGCCCTTTAGATTTGTCTTTTGTTAATCTATATGTTGTTTTTTTCAAATTAGGTAAAAAAGCCTTGCTTGTGGTCTACTTCTAGATTTGGATTTCTTGGTTGTATTCCATTCTTCAAGACAATTGCACTAGAACATAGAAACTTCACAAAAATTGTAGGTCATCTTTTAAACTAGTTAATGTGGAAACATTTTTGAAAAGTGAGAGAATTGAAAAATGAGATTCTTGGAAATGAGTGAGGTAGTGCTAACATGAATTGTCCTTAGAAAAGATTATTTGCTCACATTTTGGTGGGAACCCAAAGTGCTCAAGCTACAAGGAAAGTCCAAGGTTAGTTATTTTAGGAATGCTCATTTATTTCTTTCCTCTATAGGATGAAAAACAATATTGTGTTAGGGTTGTTTAGTTTCTATTGGCCATCTTTGTGCATTACAAGTCTGAAAAAGTTTGTGCTCATTAATGCTCAATTGCATATCTCTTAATGTGACAATCCAACATTCACAACCAAAACACATTGTCTGTTTGTGTTGTTGGAATTTCCTTTAAAAAGTCTCCCAAGTGATATTCATAACCTCGTGTGTTCCCAAACCCCTCTTAAATATGGTCCAAATGGGTCCCATGTCCAAATGTTACTTTTCTTTTCTTTGTTCAATTCTTTTTTTCATATTGGTCCAAAACACAACTATAACCAAAACACTAAAAGCAGCATAAGAGATTTGAGCTCAATTGTTTACATTAAAATGTGACAATTGACAACCCATCACGAAACATATGCACCCATAAACAATCAAAAAAGCTACAAAATGATCGTCTCCTCAAAAAATTCCAAACACACCTTTTTCAACTGCGCATTTGGTCGTAGGCATGCACATGAACAGTTAAATGGTTGCGCATTCTCGTTGACTGCACCAGATCAACAACAGTGAACATGTTCAGTTACCAGCTGATGTTTGAAGACAGGCCAGGTTATCCTAAGGCAATATGTAAATGGTTTGCATATAGTTTTCAGCAGCTTGAATTGCTAAATGTGTTCACCTGTGATGTGTGGGTATCAGAAAATGGCACCAAACCCACATTGGTTATCAGGGCAGTTCTTTGATCTCATAGCTGCTCTTCTCAGAAAATTACAGAACTGATTTTGAAATAACACGATTATTCTCCAAAAACTAAAAAAAATGATGTGCCCAGAAACCCGCAGTTCTTTTCTGGTTCTTTCATGACAAGTGTAAGTTCTTTTAGTTCTTGAAATAACCAATACCATTCACCTGAGGTTCTTTAATTTCTATGTTTCTTTTCAAAAGACTGGAACTAATCCAGTTCTTTGATTTAAAAACTTCAAAAGACAGGAACTAAAAGAGGGTTACTAACAACATCAAATACCTGCATAACACTGGTTGGACATGTTATATAGAGCTTTGTAATTGTGCTTCTCCTTTTCAGATGCACAATCCTGGGGTAGATGGAATTATATAGAACACTACATGAGGCAGCTTGATTGCAAAACTCACATGATCAAGAGAGACAGCTGAGTGGAGAGTCCTTCAAGTCATAAATTTGAAGTCGAAATCCCCAGAGACATGAGCGTGTAAGTATTCACCCTCATACTGGGATGCTGGATGAGCAGTTGTATGCATCAAGGTATGGTGTTCTCCAATTTGGTTCAAGTATTATGGTCTGAACCAAAAATTGTGCCCCACAGTGACCTGCACCACAGTGACCAGTTTGCAGTTAGAGTTTAACCCAGTGAGATATTGCTGTCTGGGGTTGTTCATCTGGTGGTTGGTCAGATCAACATTACAAAACCAAAGCAGCAATGAGGAATCTGACTGGAATTGTGTTGCATCAGTGGTCTTACAATCTGAATCTTAAGCCCACAGACTGAACCACATGATCAAGCTTCTTGCCTGATATGGAATGCAAATCTGGCCCCTGGAGTTACAAATCTGCCCTTCAGAAGAATTTAGGTACCCACTGCCCCAGCAGACAACATTCTTAATTTCAAGTGATATTTCTGAGGGTGGAAAGTGAATTTCTGATAGATGTTGATCAGCTGCTTTCAAATGATTTTGCAGTAGCACACTGTGTTAGTGTAGACTAGTGTAGCCTATGCCATTGTGAACTGGTTACCCAACTAATTTTTCCTTCCAAAACCATTTTTTGTAATTCAATTGAATTTCCAATGACAGAAACTACTAAAAATTCAACATCTCCTGCACCTTAGGTCTAAAAATTTCAAAATCATCATGGGTTACTGACATCAAACTTGTGTGGTACTGCAGGGACTTTGTGCACTGGCTACCATATTACACGGCTTAGCATTTGTCTGCAAAAAATTGACTCTCTGTGCTGATTATGTCCTCCAATCTGTAAAGCTCCATCCAAGAGCCACGATGTCATAGCCAACAGTCATTGCAAGAAAAATCACAAATTCAAGCTTTCCAAGGCCATGACTAGAGCACTCATTCTTCAGATTGTGATTTGCAAGTTGAAGTAGGGGGGTGCCTGTTTTCTTAATGAATGAAAGCTACATAGAAGATCCACCTTTTGGCCATTATTTAGAGAAGTTCACTGATGTTTGAAAGAGCAGTGAATTCAACTAACATGTGAATAAAAATATCCATTTGGGTCAGTTCTATACATATGAATGAGATTCAGGTGACACATGTCTATGGGTCATAGAAGGAGGTACTAATGTTGGCAACCATGTCACACAAATTACAGGAATAAGTAGGAGTGGCTTGCCTTTTTGCAAGAATCAAGAGGAGGTGGGCTGTTTGGCAATGAAGGTGCTGTGTCAGCTTGAGGTTCTGTAGCATTCCTTCAGGAAGCAAAGAAGACAATGCTCTGCTTCTCCCTTGCAATACATCCAAACAGGAAGAGCATTGTGTTGCAAAGTCAACAACGTCACCTTGTGGTCAAAACCTGTCAGATGGGTTCAAAAGACAAACAACTGCAACATCACTCAGTCATGATCAGCTCTTATGGGTAACTCTGGACAAGAAGTCGAAGTTTGAAAAGATAGCAGTGAGTTCTGTCATTAAACAGGTTTGCTCATGAAACTAACATTACCAACACCATCTTTGTTTTCCAAATGCTTGTTGTCTATTTCATTGGGTTCAATGCATGGAGAACAACCCATCCTAAGGACCATGTTGCAGCAGGCAGGTTATCTCACTGAAAGCACTGGAAGGCACTCAAAAGATCAGGTGCTTGTGATGATGTTTGCAACATATGGAAAAACTGGACTGATGTATGAGACATCTTCAAAGTCTCACTCTGTGACCACGTGCATATCGTCCCTCATGACCGATCCGTTCATATCGACCAGAGTTATCCAGCCGACTGTTTATTTTCTGGTAACTCTTTGGATTGGAGTATTTCCTGAGCTCGAACTTTATTCCCTGCTCATACTCTCTTCTATTGCTCTCCTGTTCAAAGTTTACTCTGTAACCATTCCGTTCCAGGCGTTTACTGCAATCCATGTTCCTCTCTTGTTCAATATGTTGTTGAAGATCCAATCTTTTGTCTTCCTCACAATGTGTTTGGTGTCCAGCATTACTTCTTTGTCCATAAAGCTTTCGACAATCCAGTCTACTATCCACTTTGGTATGCATTTGGTGATCGAGACGATTGTCTATATCTCCAGAGTGAGGTCTTCCATACCAATCTTGATGATTGTTCTCCTGCAGGACATGGATTAAATGCGATAATTCATTTTGAAAAATAAGGTGTCTGAAAGATGTGAAGCCTGTATTTTCAAGACCTCAACTTCTGCATTTGGCAGGCCACTGTTTGACTGAGGTCATGTGTCATGTGCCTACAAGCTGCTCGAGTAATCTCAATAACTGACCCCCATCAACGAACTATAGAGAGACAAATTGCAATATCTATCAAGCCCGATGTCAAGGTATACACCTTTACCTCCAACTGATGAACTTCTTTTGCTTCTTCCAACACTTTCATTCGTCGAGTTAGGGTGGCTCGCATGAGCTCCTCTGTTTTCCTCCAACGCTTCTCTTGATTCAGTATCTCATCTGTCACCATCATCAGATGTTTATGTAAGAATCCTGCTCATCATTCTTGTTGCTAAATATCTTTGTGCAGTAATATCAACCAACTCCCTCACCTCCGCCCTTGTCTAGCTGTTCCTGAGCCAGGCAATGACTTTCTTGAGCTGGATATCATAGCAAAAATATGGAGTACTACATATCTTGCTCTCACAGATGATGGAGGAGAAGAGCTCACCGCAAGGTTGCAAATGATGTATATAACAAACATTGATAGAAAGAAAATGAGTAAGTATAGAAAACAGACCTTGAATTGAGCTGAAGCTATTATCAGCTTCTGAAGATGGGATGAAGTTATCTGCAGGAGCAGTGGCTGATTCTGGTTGTGGTTGTTGTTGTGGTTTTGGCTGCAGATCCTGTTGTGGTTGCAGTTCTGGAGACTCTTGTACTACTGGACTTGGGCTTCTTCGGGGAGGCAGAGGAGGAGGTGTTGTCTTTATAGTTGGAACTTCTATTTCAACCATCTGCATGTCACCTCATAACTGCCAACTCATGAGGTGTCTTTTCAACTAGGAGTATCTCCACATTCTTAATCTGACTAAGTTGACAATGGGAATCCAGTATGCAACCATCCATCATGTCTACAAAATTCAGAAAAGTTGCTGAATTTCTTGGCAAAATTTATCTAGATACAATCTCACCTCCACCTTTTCAAAGTTTGCATGGTAAACACTGGCATTTGACCGTTCTGACTCCACACTGCCCAAGCCTGCATCATCCACTCCAAGATCTGCAATCACAACATAAAAAGGATTCAGATCCCTCCACATATGCAGAATATCACTCTGTCCTTTATAAGATTTACCAATTTTCAACCACCATGAGCTTGGACGTCATGAAGCTGCTTAACCTGCACATGGATTGGATCCTTGCTACCCAAAGTTCTGAACCATCAAAACAATATGGCATAGATTTCTGGACTTCTTTGTTTTGAGCCAACTGTGAAGGCTGTGAGTCTGCTTCTGTCTCATTCACTGGTGGTGGGATTACATGGCAGTTATTGATATGATAAAGAAACACAAGTGTGAAGAGGACAACTCCCACCTTCAACAAATTTAGAGCCATCCTGGAAAAACTTGTAGGGTAAAACCTCTACAGGAGGTGTAGATCCATCAGATAATGAGACCTCCCTGCAATAAGATCAGGATAAAGAGCACATAAAGTAAGGGATCAACTGATTATAATTAGCAACCTGCAGGTTACCATATCCTGTCTTGGACATACCTATTTTTTCTTGTATTGCTGCTGGTTGACCACAAGGTAGGAGGGCTTTTGTACTAGGTCTAGGGGTCATATGAATGAAACATTTGGCATGAGATACTAAGAACTTGTGGTCTCTTTCTATTGATAGTGAAAGTCCCACAGCACCACTTTGGCACAGCCACTGGGTAAAATCTCCATGTACTTGATTCACAGAAAGGAAACCCAAGATGTTGTCTCCTGATTGTGACATGGCTTCTTTTAGGATGGTTGCATTTTGTTGGTGAAAATGAATGCCCTGCACAATCCCAACTTGGAAGCTGCTAGCAGTTGGGATCTAGGATGGATTTTCTCTTGCACACAGTCAATTTTTGTACTCCTGTAGGATGCATATACATCAGCCAGACAGCAAACCTAAGAAATCAAAGTTTAGAAAACTGGGGGATAGGGGAAAACTCACATCTCTCCATCATGCAGTTGATCCTGGAGACTTGCAAGGTTGGCCTCTAGTATGTTGTTCCTCCTGCTGACCACCTCGTACTCTCGCCTTAAGGAGTCATTCACTTCCACCAGTCTAATGTAACCACAAACCCAAAGTATGTGAGAGTGGTCAGCTTAGAATTCAGCATGGGCAGAAAGGTTTTCAATCCAGACTTTGCAAAATATGGGAATTGTTTAGTGTTAAACCTCTGCCTTTCTTCCATGATTTGTTGTTGTTCACTGTTTTTAGTACTCAAAGCAATATCTTTGGCGTGCAGAGCCTGCTGTAAGTCCTGCAGTTGATGGTTCTGCCTCCACAACACACCATCCTTGTCTCCCAATTCCTGTTAAAGAAACAAAAGAAATAAATCACAACAGAAGCAAAATGAACATTTTACTTCTGGATAGTCCATGCAGACCATTTCCAGTTCAGGAAGCTAAGGATCAAGGACCCACCCCAGTACAGTCCTTGTTGGACATTGTGATTCCATAGCTAGTACTGCAGTAACATATGCATTCCATGCATGACATTTAATGTGGATGTGTGATGCAGCCTAGGTGTGAAGATGCAATCTTCATGTCAGATCCCTGTTTGGGGAGATACACCTTTACTGTGAACCACCATCCAGATGAAGCATCCATTTTTTAACAATATCAATGTGATTGCAGGAGAAACTACACACAAAAAACATGTTAGGTAATGAAACAAAAGTTCTATCACAGTTCTAGCCAAACCAATACAAACACAAAAAGGATGTGTGGTCATAAAGCTTGTGAGTGTCACTCACTACATATCAGACCATCACCTTCATCATGAATGGCAGTGACTACTTGCACATTACTCCCCATTGACTTCATCAGCTCCTGACATTAGGTGTTGACAAGAATATAATAATCTGCTCCAAATGTAAGGAAAAAAATTTAACAATCCTGAGTTTCTGTCACATTTCCAGATGCAAACAAGACTCAGTCACAATGTTATGTCGCATGCCAGGGGCATTTCAAGTATAAAACAACAATAGTCTCCTCCATAAAGGTGCAACAAGCTTGTGCAAGTAAGCTTTGTTTCATTTTAGCTTGTGCCTCTACAATCAAGCATCTGAATCGAAGGCATAAAGTGGCCTACGTAGAGGGTAGTCATTTGGGCTTCCTGCAACCTGAACTTGTTTTAACCACACCACTAACCATTGCCAGAAGAGAAGGAAAAGTCAAGCCTTACTTTCAGTCTTGTGCCCTGAGAAGCACCATTCTCTAGAGCACCAAAGTCAGCCCTGATCTCTGTGAGTTTCTGTGTCCACCCAAAATAGTTGTTGCATCCCAAAATCAGGGCAATATTCCACCAGTACCATTGTTACATGAAGCATCTTGACATAAGAGTGATTACTTAAGACCACCGAGCTTGTTATACGATAGTCCTCAACAGTGGCTGAGACTGGTAGAGCATGAACATTGATGGTATTGCCAGTTTCAATATGGACTTGAGAATAAGGGTCAGAAATACCCTGTTATGATGAGCTCCTGCAAAATTGCTGGGTCTAGGAGTCCTGCCCTCTAGGGCTGCAAATTGACTCCTAATTTGGAACAGTTTCTGGTACCCACCACACAAAGTTCAGCCTATCCACTCACATTCATGTCAAGCTCTCTTACAGTGCAGAAGGTCCCCTAATCCCATCATGATCAAAGAAGACTTAGGAGTACTCTTTGGTCAAACTATCATGAAAACTAAAGTGAAGCCCAAGCTTAATACTTCAAATGGCATCTGGATGCCCCTTATTGAAAGAAATGTACCTTCTCCAGTTCAGCCTTTTCATCTTGTAGCTTGTCAAAAGACACCATAAGTGCCTCAAAAGCTGCTTCTTGTCTGCATGAGAAGCAACATCTCATTCCATCATCACAAACAGGGGCAACAGTTTCCATGAAACAACTCATGTGCCCTTTGTTTCAATACGACAGATCAACATAATTCTAATATGGTTGGAGAGGAAGAGTGGGATACTTGGCCAGAGTGGACTGGAGTTGCTGCTCTGCAAGTTGCAACTGGGCAATCATAGAGTCTCGTTTCCACAACAGTGTTTTCAACTCATTACAATACTCAGATTTTGTTTCTGCAACCTGCAGATATGAACAAGAGATCAACCACCACAAAAGTAAAACAATGTCCATCCAGCAGCTTGCATACTGATATGCTTCATTATAGACAGTGAGAACTCACAGCTGGGAGCCTCTATGCATTTCTGGCCCTGGCACAAGAGTCTATTTCGAATCTCCAGATGTTTAGCTCTGTGATACCTGACCCTATGCACATGGCAAATTATTGTATGGTGAGTGTTGATGTTGCTCACCTCCTCCTTGTCCTCAAGAGCCATTTTCAAGTCTTTAACATTTCCTTTCATCACCTCCAGCTGCACAAGATCAGTATGTGGAGTTCAGACTTCAGAATTGGTTGCTCTTTGAAAACAAGCTTCCACCCAGGTGAGATGATGACACCAATTAAGAGGATACAACTACAATTATATTTACTTGGTGTCTGCTGCTAAGCATTGCATCCAACTCTTCCCAACTGACCTTATGGATGTTGCTAGCACAGTATTTCTCTGTGTCTTCAACCTGCCTTTTCAACTTGATAATAAGCTTCTGCTGCTCCACCAACTCCTGTACAAATTGTGCATTTTTGGCTTCACAGAGAGTGATTTGCAGCTCTTTCTTCTCCAGCTCCTCACTCTGCCACAGGATTCAAACCTCTTTGGTAGAACATTCCATCCAGTAATATACAGGAACCTGAAGGATCTCCAGGAGTCCATAATGCAGAACCATCTCTCTCTGAAGTAAGTCATAGGAGTTCTCTCTGCAACTAAGTTTTCCATACTCATGGACAGACTCTGCTTGGAAATTTAATTCAAGGAGGAACCGTTACTTACATGCTCCCTTTGCATTTGCTCAACTGAGGTCTGTAGATTGTCCTGGGATTCTTTTTCTCGCCTGAACACAGAACATACACAAAATGTTGACGCTCCAGGGAATTATTTGGAGACGGGTATTCATGAACACTGCAGCAAGAGATAGAGCTACATTGGAGGAGGAGGAAGAGCGAGAACTTGCCAAACCTTTCAAGTGCATGCTTTTGATGATGTAATGCCTTTTGAAGCTGCAGAATCACTTGATCCTTGGACCTGAGAGACTCTTCCCAATTCTTTCTAGCTTCTGCAGCTCGATTCACCACACTAATGTGCTGCTCCCGAAGCTCTACTAATTGCAATTCCTTGTCATTCAGGGCTGCTCGCAAGCTCAGCAACTGGTTACCGAAAGACTGGTGCGCGTGACCTCCTCCATGGGACTCCTGCTGCTGCTTCTTTGCTGCAAATGTTTCCTGGTTCAGGTTTCCAAAAATATGACGATCCTCGCTTGCTAAGCTCTCCACGTCACAATTTGGTCTCCAAGCACCATTCCGGGTGGTGCCGTGACTCCTGCGATGAGCCGAAACACCATTCTCTTGGAAGATTCTTCTTCCAGCCCTGCGGTGCAAGAAATCCTCCTCCTCCTCCTCAAAATCATGTCTGCCACTGCTCTTCTTGCCAGCGAAAGGATCCTGATTAAAAACTCTGTTGATCTTTCTGCCTGGAGCATACAGATAATCCTCATCAAATTCTCTGATGCTCTTTCTGGAGCCCGCGCACTGACCTATGAGGTCGTCGACGTAACCTCTCGAGGCGGCGAGTCTTCGCATGCCGGCTGTGCGCGTATCATAGCCACCAGCACCGACGTCTCTCTTGCAATACACCTTGCCATTGGAAGTAAACATGAGCAGGCAAAGTGCAGCTCAGAGCTGCTCACTAGGAAAGTGGAAAATGCTGCATTTCTCTTTAAGCCTGAATGCGAAACTTTCCTCATGAAACGCATGATCTGTCCTCTAACTCAAGCTGCTCCTCCTTTGTCGCTGTTTGTGTGCGCTCTGTCGTCTGTACTCTCTTGGAAGCCGTAGCAAGAAGCATTCCTCTCACATCAACAACACTGCATCGGTGGCCCAAAAACTTCTTGACGGCTCCAGCTTCGTTCATTCTAATCCTATTTCCAACTCCAAACAAACCGATGCCGAGTACATACTATTCTATGTCCCTTGTCTAAGTCTCAGAATGAACCGAGAATTCTTCCGGCGCTTTCTGTGCACGAAGTTCTACCGTGCAGTAAACGATTTCAAGTGTCTTCTTCCTCGCTATCCTTTCAGTTCTTGATGGACCTCAATAGCTTACAATCAAAACAATGCCAGAGAAGCAAATCTGGTTTACATTGCGTTTCTTTGGCATTGCTGTGTTCCCTATCTTATCGATCTTCTACCACTGCATAGCCAACAGCTCACTGTTTCAGAAATGCTGTGCGCAACTCCCTCATCGGTTCCGGAGTCCTCTTTCTTTTCCCCTTCTGCAGCAGTCTCGAAAAGCTTCTGGAAATACACAGTTTCACCTTACTCTTAGCGTTGACGGCGGTTGTACCCAAAAATCCTCGAAAGTTCACAAGCTTCACAACCTTGAACAATGCAGCGAACAAAAAAGCCTCAAGTCCTCCTGCAACAGCCTCAGGATCTTTACAAGCTCAATGCCTGAGGCCTCTTCCCCTCCCAAACAGTCTCAAACTCCGAAATTTACTTTGAATAAAACAATGAAAACACAGACAAAAAAACAGTTCCCTCCAACAACAACGATACGAGTCTTCGAAAGTTTCAATACTAAGCAGCCAAAACAAAAAAAACAGCTTCAATAGGGGCGCCAGAAGCAGGAAAACGTCTTTTGCTCCGTTCTTTTCTGCATTGAAAATTGATTGCAGAAGCTAGTCATTTCCTTCCTTCTTGTTTTACAACAATATCATCATATGCTACCACAACAACAACCAAAATGACAAACGCAAGCACGCAAACAACTGATCACTCAAATCTTGCACAATGACATTCTTGTTTACTCATAACCGAAGAACAAGCAAAGGGATTGATTATATATACTTCTGTTTCTCAAGTGTCTCACCTGGATTCTTCGATCTTCCTCGGCACGATCCGGTCACTACCTCGCTCCGCAATTCCTGAGGAAGAAAGAAAAACTCGTGCTCAATTGATTATTAGTACCACGAGTCTGTCTTCTTCTACAACACAATGTACATGTCGTAATTCGCACTTGTAAGTTTTCTTTGCTTTCGGATCCACGCACAAAACCAACGGCAAATATCGGGATTAGAGAAACGGAAACACACCAGTTTAGGACTTGCGTAATTCTGATTATCGCTGCTAATCACGATTAGTGTGTTGTTGGGAACCGGATTAGTGACTAGTGTGTTTGTTCTGTGCGTGCGTCCTCCTTGTGGTAACCGCTTTCTGATTGGAATATCCCGTTTGCCATTGGTCCACGTAGGCGTCCACGGCACCTCAGTTTCTGGTGAATGAGCCTCGAAGGACAGCCACGTGGCCTAAATTCTAATTGGGTTCTCGTTTAAGGACCTCGAATTTTAAAAACCAAATTAGAAAAAATTGGGTTCATATTGATGATTTAGCCCCAATGCAATTTTTGTGTGGAAATATGAGGCCATGAATTATTCAGAAAACTATATATTATTATTTTATTTTATTTTATAAAATTTGCAACATGGTCTAGGTATTTAATTTTGTTGTTATTATAATGACTAAATGTTATTCAAGTGTTTTTTTATTTTGGTTTTTTTCTTTATTTAAGGGTTTGAACATTAATGTTGGTAAGTTTTTTGGAATAAGTAGGTTCTTGGGTTTATTTATTTTGGAAGTGCAAAAGCTAAATCCTATTTTTCATGCAAAATTGTCAAATTTAGTTTGGTTGTAAACAATGAATAATACATAATTTTTCATGTCGGGATCCATGCACTTGTTGGATAAAAATAAATTAAACAAATGTTTTGGTTTTAATTCTATGTGAGTTAGATGGGCAGGGACCTAATCTAAAATCCAAATTGGGCCCAAAATTTAAATTTGAAGGGAAATATTATCTTGTCAATGTCTAGATTCTAAAATATTGTTGCTTAATGTAGAATTTGGTTTTTTTTTTTTTTTTGCAAATATAAATTATTTTAATTGAAGCCATCAATAAGTTGAATAAATTCTCTTAATTACAACCATCTTTATAATAAACATACATGATCTAGGATATTTGTAATCAAATATTTGCAAATGTTCACGGGAATTAATGTTCACCACATGTGATGATCTTTCCAATTGCAATTGACCAACAATAAAATCAAAATTTAATGCCATATAATGGAGGAACCAAATTTCCAAAGGAATTAAAAAGCTGAATTTGAATCTATTTGAATTGAATTTGGATTTGAATTGAATTGAATTAAATTTGAGTTCAATTGAATTTCCGTTTAATTCAAATTCAATTCAATTCAAGTTGTATGCAATGTCATTCAATAATTTTTATTTAAATAGAACTTAATTTTCCTAAAATGAATTCATTATTTTCTAATAATCAACTGTCACTAATAGTGTGTAACAATGCAAAGCCCAAGTTTTAATAGCTACTATAATAATTTAGGACCTCTTATTCAATTATCTATTGCATTTTTTATATTGCTAGTGTGGTTGGCTCAATCAAATGAATTTCAAAAAGGAAAATGATACACCTTTTTAGCGTAAGTCTAAAATGAAAATTTCATTACAAATTGAAAATTAAAATCTTATCCAATTTTCAATGACTATCTCTCACTTCTTAGGTCTTAAAGTTATGAAATTGCTTCCATAAAATCCTTCTCACTAAAAGCTTTTAAATAACAAAAACATTACACCCAAAATTCCCTTATATTTTTTCTTTTGACTTAATTTAATTTTCAATGAATTGTTCAATATTCAAGAACTCTTACACACATTGGTTTAAATATTACAAAATAACCTTGATGCACCCCTCCCCACCAATCAAAGGTTATTCAACGATGTTAAATGCATGACAAGGGGTTTTGTGTTTTAGAAGATCTAACCAATGTAACAAACAAACAAAACAAAACAAACAAACCACCTTCTTTATAAATAGATATTTGGATGACATCTTTGTACTAATATAAATTATGAACCACTTATGAGAATAAAAACAATTGTCATTTCATTTTGAATTTACATGTTGATTTGTAAAATATTTTCATTGATTTCACCTATGTATTCACATGTATGGAAAAGAAACATTTATCATATTACTTCCAAACATTCATGTGAATTTACAAACATGCCTTACTACCATGTTACAAAAAATTCTTCTTAGAAAATACCAATTTTTATAAATAATTCCAAAAATTTGTAATTAATTTTGGAGAGCTTTACATTATTTGTCTTCCATTGACCATGATTCAATAGCAAAATAGTTTTTGAACCTTTTTGAAAATCAAATTTTGCAAGAATATCATACGTATCCAATATTTTTATATTAGTACAAATTGATGATGTCCCAATGACAATTGATTTATCCATCTCATAGTTAACATGTCCATCTACAAAATGTGTTTAGGATGTCACCTATTTGTTTATATCAAGCACATAAGATCATTTATATTATCAATTCTATTTTGCATTAGTACATAAAGGCAAAACACATTCAATCATTTTCACCATTCACAACATTGAATGATGGTTCAAAACCTACATTGAGTCCTTGGATCCTTTTGTATTTCTCTTTCCAAATCTTTTAGTACCTTTCCTTTGATAGAATACCTCCATAGCAAACCTTCTAAGAAATATGGTATTAGAAAATACGATATCCATTGTTTTAATACCAATATTGCAACAAACTCAATGTTCATTATGCACATAAACATTTCATTAATGACATACTTTTTGAAATTTTTATGCAATCACATTTTAAATTAACTACAAAAAGCAATCTATAATTGAAATGATCCAAATGGTATGATGGAAATATTATCAATTCATTCAACATATATGCTCTTTTCTAAAATATGTTCATATAAACATGAAACACAAACAATGGATAAAACAATCCATTTTACCCATAGCTTCCAAATACTTATTATTAGGCAAGTTGAGATCTTTAGTTCCTAAAATTGTTAACTCTAATGATGATGGTTATATCAAAAATTGGCTTAGGAGGATTGACAATAAGGCCCTATACTATTTCATTCTACCAAATTAGATTTTGGTTTGGAATTTGCTTTAGATGGAATGGAAAGGTGTTTTTATTGTCTTTTTAAAGTTTTCCTTTTAACACCATAATCATGAATGATGGAAAAAAATGACAAGCAAATTTCCAATATTTTTTGGATCAATTTGCATCCCATTTCTCTTCAATTAGATTCAAACTCAATTACATTGAATATGAATCCAGTGTATTTCAATTCAATTCAAGTTGCATGCAATGTCATTCAATATTTTCATTTAAATGGAACTTAATTTCCATTTTTTTTTTTTTCATCATCTTTGGTAGTGCATAGCAACACAAAGGCCAATTTAGTTTTATAAAGCCTAAATGCAATATCAACCATGATTTAATAATCATATATGCACATGAATATTTTGCAATACATCAACTTGTGTATCTAAAGGTGCTAAGCATCGTTAGATACAATTGTTCTTTAACTACAAGGACATCTAATTTGCAAGTGAAAATGTTTTGCATTTACAATGGTTTGTAATCAAGGTTCATAACCTTGGATACTTTGAAGTCACGAGAAAAATCAAGAATTATTTTGGTTACAATCCTTCAAAAGATTTGTCAACAAAACAGTTGAGCTTGTGCTTGTACAACATCTGCACTCCAATTGAGTAGTAGAGTCATAAAACTTCACAAAGGCAACAATTGTATAACTAGAAGAGACATACGACATTCTTGATGTAATTCTCAACAAATGAAAAGAGAGAGTTTAATACCCACCACTGGGAAATACAAAGCTCCAAAACTACATAGAAATTTTGACAAAACAATTTATTTCACCATCTCTCACTTGAAACTTCTAGCAATCAATTGACATAGGATTGCATTCATGTGACCAGACTGAGGACCGGGGGCATCTTTGAGGTTGCTCCCACACATTTCTATTGAGATCTAATTGCCATTAGTCCTACACTGAAGAAAGTCATTAATCAAGCACTCACAGTCCTTACTCACACAAAATTCATCATCTATTTCGATATTATGCTTCATGGAACATTGTGGCTCTAGTCAGCAATACCCTTGGATTCAAAAAAGGGTGGGGACTCACCTTGTGGTGATGAGACATTTCCTGATTTCGAGAAGTGCAATTCACCACCTGACTGCGACACCACCATGATGATGTGATGACATAAAACATATATCAAAGTAAAAACATGATTTTTGTCAGAAGCGTTCTCCTCAAATGCAAAATGTTAGAATATTTTCATTGTTTACGAGTCCATCACCATCCTCAATTGTGCGTGTGCACTTTCATCTGTGGGCACAACATAGCAACTTAAGAGCAAAAGACACGAGAACTGTTCTTCATCATTCGCAAAGCATTCCTATTAACTCTCCTCTCAGCAAGGTCAAATTGCAGCTTGCACACACCAAATGAGATCATACAGAAGAGGGACCATAACACAAACATGTTTGTTCAAGGACGCTATATACTTAACAATTTGCTGCCATGTGGGAAGTCTTTGTGTAGAAAACTGGCTATAACAAAACCAGCAACAATCTAGCCATATTACCATAACACAACTTGTGGACAGTATTAAACACTTCCTGCATATGACAAGAAATTATGGTAATTTAACATGTGTTTTCCCATGTTGCAGATTGTTCCAACAGTACCGATACATAAGAATTTGACTATGGATATCAATGTGATTGCACAGAGAAACTCAACATAAACATTTGAGGTAAGCAAGAAAATGTTGCATAAGTTTTGGGCCAAACACAACACAAATGATGTTGGGTATTTACCTTGTGTCACAAGTATCAGACCCATCATCACCTTGAGCATGAATGGCAGTGACTGGCAAATGACCTTCTGACTTCATACAAACCCAAACATATTGCCAGCACAACATCAATAATAGCCTTCTCTTACCACATTTGCATTCCCGCAGCCTGTACAGAGCATGACAAACATGTAGGCTAGCATGACAAACACGTGGGCTAAGGCAAATATCAAGTGGAGAAAGCTGTATACATACGTAAATATAGTTCCTGAAGGATGGCACCGTCTCTAGGTGAGGATGGTTGGGTGAGGGAAACAATGTCAATGGTTCAGCATTGAGAATGTGAAGCTTGTAAGATATAGCACATAACTGACACCACCATGAATGGTACTATATATCTGCAGAATCGCAAATTTTCATCAGTTACCTGACAGAGCTTTGTGTGCATGTCAGCATCTTGACATCAGACGGTATTCATAATGTAGCCACAATTATACCTCTGGTTCAAGATGAGATCTTGCACATGTGGTACTGCTAAGTAAGCATACAATAATACTATTGTCAACAGCCAAGCCTGAACTCATGGGATTCAACTTGCCTGCATGAACGATGACTCCACACTAAGATTCAACCTCACTCTAAAACATGGCTGATAAGTAAAATGTCCAGGACAAACTGAAATTGTTCATCTTTTGCAACCCATGTAGCATTCCAGTTGTGTGTGAAGTCATGAAGGATGACAACTTGTGCAAGGAGAAACAAGCCTGATCCAGGCCTTGACACTCCACCTGCACACGATGTCAATAGTTTAGCACTTATGTTGAATTTTGTTCCTTCTACCCCTCTCTGTCCTTCACAGTATATCAAAACCATGTGAAATTGTATGCAATTACTGGGATGAGGAATGTGTCTGTTGCAGTCTGGAACAATGCAGACATAAAGAGAACAGGGTGGATTGGTTCCAAACCATAAGCACTTGCAACCCCGTTGCATAGGAAGAACATGAGGATGATGGAGATGCACCATGAGGAGCTTGCCATGGTGCCATGAATCGTGATGAGAGGAAACATCACAAAGAACAACAAAAAAATTGTCAAGGCTCTTGCACAGTACACAGCTTGTGTTGCAAACCATTTCATACTAGGTGTCTCTTTCAATGTGTTGATTCCCTGGCATCTCCAGCATCATCACTCACAAGTTTATTCTGGAAATGAAGATAGCAACCTACAGCATCAGAAAGAAATTGGAGATAATCCCAAAGAATTTGTACAGGAAACTTGGATCTCAGCAAAAAGCACTTCCTCTCATCACTACAAGTGACCCTAGACATTTTGATACACATATCTAGACCATGTGTGAGCAAGTGAAAGTCCTAATAGGTAAATTGGTAGAGGTAGGAAACCAAAACTACAGGAGGCTCCATGGCTGCTTTTTCAGTGAAACCACATCTGATTACTATGGCAGTGCAATAATCCCAGAATACATGCTAAAGACAAACTGAACTTGATGTAATGATTGACTACTGGCATTGCCAATAGTCCATGCAAGAACAATCAGCATCCTCAAAGTGATGAAAGCAATTAGCATCCCTTGGCATGATTTCTCCCTCAACTATTTTTGAAATGAACTTGATGGAAGTATGGCAATCTTCACAAACTTGCAGATCTTTTATTTTTTGGAGTGAAGTGCCAGTAGCTGTGTTGATGAGCCCAAGTGCAAGGATCAGTTTCTCGCTATGGTGATACAAGTAAAACCCCACATCATGCATGAGACCCTGACACTCTCTTCAGTTCCATGTGGATTTCAATCATCTGAGGGTGGTCTTGATCCTCTACTACAAATGGGAGGAGTGCCTTTTTCAAACTGATATCACCAAATCATATCTTCTGATAATGCAGTAGAAATTTTCTAATGTGATGCAGCAGAAGTTCATGCTTCATCTAGTATGTAATTCTGCTATGTGCATCTCTGAATGTATTGCCAAGAATGAATGTAATATTGTTTCAAGTCAAGTTGCAATTGCTATATGCACATGTCAGGAAGGAATGTGGACACAAGTAGTGTCATGCAATTGAATCTGTCAGGGATCATTAAAGAATCTACACAATGCTACAATAAACCAAAAATGGATTTTGATAACTCGAGTGATAACCAAGGTTTTTTTTTTGTAAAATTTTGTGCGGTAGCCACTGGTGATTCCACAAGAGGAATCAGCCAATTTGGCTACAGGTCAAGTAGAAATCTATTGTCTAAATATGGCAATTTCAGGGAAAAAAAAATCCTCAAAATCTTCAGGCCAATAGGTACTTGAGTTTCTTCTACCCTTCAGTTGAGGTACATTTTCATTCTAGACACAACAAATATCATGACAACCAAAGGTTGTATGAATTTTTTAAAAAAATTGTGCAAAACTTCAAAGGAGGACAGGTGGTGAAGGATGGCAAGCAAAAAATCAGAGCTTGAAAGCAAAAAATGTTCTGAGGTTTGAAGTGTTGCTTATCACTCAAGGCTTGGACACTGACCCCCTATCTATCTAAGCACTTGCAAAGAAATTGAGGCATACATGCACAAGCCTTGAGTAATGATAGCATTATCACCCTACTACTGCAACACAGTTTTTATACTGGCATATGATAGACAGACACTTGAGATCCACCACCCGGGGGTAAATTTTAACCTACTGGTGGTGGTGCCTCAGATGGAACAGATCTATCAGAAGCAGGTCTAGATGGTGTGTTGTTGTTTTCTTGAGAGTCCTTGTCTTTACCAGAGCTCGTGGACTTCTCCTCTGAGTGGGATTCCGATTGGTGTGGTGTCTCATCCCCTGTGCTGTCTGAGAACTGATGAACATCCTCAAGCATTGGCACAACTTCTGTCATTTTGGGGCGTCGCTCAGGAACCACATCCACACATGCCATTGCCAGTTGCAGCATCTGGACCATCTCCTCCTCTATGTTTCGATACCTCATCAGCTCAACATCAAACACTTCTGCTGTCCATTCCTCCCGCACTACTGAGTGCACCCAACGTGGCAGATCTGTTCCTTCGTCATTTGGTGATGATGATTGTGATGGTGCCTTCCCAGTTAACAGCTCCAGCAACAGCTTCATTCAAAACACCCAGTTACCAAAACACATTCAGTGATCAATCAAAATACCACCATAGTACATATGCACACATCCTTGCAAAGCATTTCAAAGATCAAAAGCCTAAACAATCAAAACCCGCCAGACATGAAATGAAAGAAAATGTTCAAAAGATACATCCTTCAGAAAAAGAAAACATACCACTCCAAAGCTATAGACATCAGATTTCTGAGTAACTTTACGAGAGTCTGTAACTTCAGGAGCTCTGTAGCCACCAATCCTTGCAGTTGCAGCCACAGGGCTCAAAAGCTGTGCAAGGCCAAAGTCAGAGACACAGGCCTCCATGTCCCGATTGAGTAAAACATTTGAAGATTTGATGTTCCCATGTATAAATTTGCGGGCACTCCCTCCTTTCTCTTCATGCAGGTATGCAAGTCCCCGTGCTGCTCCAAGAGCAATCCTCACTCTTGTAACCCAGTCAACTGGTGTGTGAACCCCACTTCTCTTGCCTGCCAGAGATTCAAAAAAATTAAGCAAGTGATATAGATACTCATCAAAGCAAAACTGAGTCCCAATCTACAATGTACCCAACTCATCAGAATGGAGTTGAATCATCATCATAAGGCATATTGCTGTTGTTTAATTAGGAGAGAGGGGTTTGCACATTATACCATGAAGGAGGGCAGCGACACTGCCCATGGGCATGAAATCGAATACCAGCAGCTTCTCATCTTTTGAGAAGTAGTAGGCACGCAAGGGCACCAAATTCACATGCTGCATCCGGCCCACCTCCTCAATCTGCATCTCAAACTCCCTCTTTGCACTCGTAACCACATCCTTGAGTCGCTTCACAGCAACAATGGTGCCATCCTCCAGCACTGCTTTGTAGGCTGTGCCAATACTGCCCTTCCCCAGAATCTCTGCAGAAGCTCGCAACAAGTCCTCAAGATCAAAACTGTGTGCTTTCTTGTCAACAAAGACAAGCTTGTTCTTCTCCAAATCTCCAGTCACTGAGCTCGAAATGTCATCCTTGGACTGTGCCTCGTCTTTCGAGTCAGACCCGGCCCCTGCTTTCACACTCTTCAAGGCTGCTGCTTCCTTCTTGGTTTGCTTGCTGCTGCTGGAATTGTTCCCTTCTTGCTGCCTTGCATCAACTACCCACTTCCAGCACCAAAGAACAATCACAATTATGAGCACAATCAGCAATGCAGCTCCTCCCACAGCTATGGCAGTGATTGCCCCAGAACCTAATGCTCTGCTGCTACCAGACCCAGCTGGTTTTCCAGCCAACACAAGTTGTGGAGCTGGAGCAGGAGCAGGAGGAGTAGCTGCTGCTCCACTGCTGCTGCTGACAGGACAGAGGAGCTGACCAGTCTTGGGTCCACAAAGGTGAGCATTGCCGGCAAAAGCTTGAGCTGGGAAGTGCAAGAGAGAGCTTGGGATAGCACCAGAGAAGTTGTTGTTGGAGACATCGAACTGTGTGAGATTGATGGAGAGTGTGAGGTTAGGGATGGAGCCAGAGAAGGAGTTGTTACGCAAGTCCAGGAAGTAAAGATGCAAGAAGGAGTTCAGAGAGGCACTAGGGATTGGACCACTGAAGTTGTTGTACTCCAGACCCAAGTGCGTGAGGTGCGGCCAGAAGCTGGACAGGTCGCTTGGCAACGGCCCGTAGAAGGCGTTGTTGCCCAGAAACAAGCTGTGCACATGGTTGCAGTTGCCCAGCTCCCCAGGAAACGGACCCGTAAACCTGTTGTTGTGAAGGCTGACGACGCGCAGCTGGTCCAGCTGCCCCAAGCTGCCTGACGGTATGATTCCTCGGATCCCAGCTCCCGGCAATCGCAAGGCCACCACTCTGTTGTTGCTGCAAACGACGCCAGCCCAACTACAGACGCTGATGTTGCTGTTGGCCCCCCATTCCAGCAGCTTCCCTGTTGGGTCCAGCGCGTCTCGGAAGAGCATCAGAGCTTGGGCATCTGATTCTATGTCTTGCAGTGCTGCAGCAGCAGCAAACGTCACTACTACTACTACTACTGCCAAGCTCGTCGCTTGCCCGATCAGCTTCCGCATGATCATTGCTGCACAGAGAGAGGCCGATGGAGGATATGGTCCTTGTTGATCCAAAGATGGGTTTCTGCAGCAGCAGCTCCAACGTTGGTTCTTCTTCTTCTTGCAGTAGAATCGTGCAATAGCGCCGTTCAAAGCATCATGCAGCCGAATGTAAGCTTTGTCTCCTGCAATATATGTCCAGCAAGAGCTTCATGGATCATTAGCTATGCCGCGATTCTGGCTTCCTGCTGTTGTCCATGGTCGCTGAACCCCGGACGAGCTGCAGCTGCTAGAGCTCCTTGTCTGTCTGTCTGTAGAGCTCTAGTAACATGACACTTCCATAACGAGTACGCCTCCTCCTTCCACAGACAACAGCAACACCGCCGCTGCACGTAGAATGCACGTTGCTAGTGCAATGAAGAAGAATTGGGCCGGCGCTCTGACAAGCTTCCCCGCTGCTTCTCGCCTCACAGCGAGACCATCGAATCCTTGGCGAGGAAGAGTAGTTCTGTACTAGAACATTAGAAGCTCGAGAAAGAAACCCAGCTAGCTAGCTAGCTAGCTTGCTGCTGCTCGAGCTCTAACTACATCCAAGGAGCATTGTTGTCAGGACAGGGAAAAAAGAGCAGCAAAAAACACACAGAGCTCGGTGACAAAAAACTACACCTCCTCAACAACAACAACAACAACAACAACAGCAGTTCACCACACCAACAACAGTTCACAAAACACAAAAAAGAAGAAAACTCAAAAATGGATGCGAAAAAGAAGAAAGGACACAAATGGGTACAAAAGAGAAAGAAGAAAACACACAAATGGGTGCAATGCAGGCAGACAAAGCTAGAAGAGTGACAACAAACTAGTCACAGTTGGAACCTTTAAACAAAACAGACTTCCCTCCTGCAGCAAGCACACAACTCCCTTTCCTTTCCTTTCCTGTCAGAGGAGAAGAGGAATAAGAAGAAGAAGCTCCAGTAATAAGTTACCTCCTGCTGCTGCAAAGCTCACCACTATTTCTTACACCAAAACCTCCAAAAACCAAAGTTACAGAAAATAGTGAGAACCCAGAAGACAAAAGGAGGAGAAAAAAAAAATTCAAACCAAACCAAACCAAACCAAATAAACCAAACAAACCCAGTGAAAATAATAACTACTGTCTTATGCACAGAGAGAGAGAGAGAGAGAGAGAGAGAGAGAGAGAGAGATGACAGCAGCTGCTGAGTGGTATTGCTGCAACTCTGTTGACTACAGAAGAGAGAGATGCAGAACAAAGATGGTGGAGATTGATTGCTAGTGATGAAGAAGCTCTTCACTCCCAAGAAATAAAGAAAGAAAGATGATGAGGGAGAGGGAAGAGGGGGAGAGTGCAAGTGAGAGAGAGAGAGAGAGAGAGGGAGAGAAGGGGAGGGAGTGTAAATAAATTCTCAAAGGAAAAGAATGCCAGTTTTTGTGCACCAAGGATTTTAAATGCACAGTTTGGGGTGTTCCTTCTTCAGCATAAACAATCTTGTAGAATTTTAAACGGATGTGATTTTGTTTGAGAAGGAGAGGAGGCACCTTAAATGTGGCAAAATTGGGGAATTTTTTCTCAGAAAATTAATTATAAGAAAACCCAAGACCCTCTTTTTTTTTTTTTTTTCTTTGCCATGAAGTGAGGAGATTTTGCTCCCCCCCAAAAAAAATTAAAAAAATAACAACATTGCCTACTATGACAATCTTGGCATTTTCCACACAAATCTCATTTCCAAAAATGTTGAAATTTTCAGAATTTTTTTTTTTGGGGGGCTTCAAATAACAATAATTTGTGAAAGGAAATAATGGATCTTCAAGAATATTCCATTGGTGAAAATTGAAAATTTTCCAAACTTAATTAAAATCATCCAACTAACATGTGTGTGTCAAAGTTCAAAATTGGCAAGGTACTATGGTAATAGTAGAAGGAGGGGCACCTTTTCTTTGGGGGGTGTGTGTGTGCAATTGATTGTTGGTGAATCCAAGGATTGGTTTACACATGGGGTTTTTAATTCAAAGAACTAGGAACATATTAATTACTATGAAGTCAAAATTTTAACTAAGTATTTGCCTACTCTAATTGGAACTAGAATGAAAAACCCTAAACGCTAAACCCTAAGAAATATACCCAACAACTTCTAACTCTTTATTCTGCCATTGGATTTTATACTGCAATCTTTTCACCAGTCCTGTTTGGTTTGTTCTAGGTAGGTTTCATTCATTCATTCATAGGATGAAACCCATTCACCCCATCAAAGTTTTAGTCCCAAAAAAACAAAATTTGGGTGTTTTTCTGATTTTTTTTGTCCTCCTGTTTTTCTTTTTTCATTTAAGAAAATTAATTGTAGCAACAAAAGTAATAGGTAGTTTAGAAGAAGAAGAATACCCCTTTCTTTTGTTGATTGTTTTAATTTATTATTTATTATTATTTTGGGGGTGTGTTTGTGAGAAGAACAAGAAGAGTGATTAAAATTAGAAAAAAGAAGAAGAAGACTTTTTCTTTTCCTTCTCTTTTTTATTTTTCTTTTTTTTTCCAGGAAGTAGCAAGCAACTCAAAAGAAGAACAAAGGTACCTCTAAGCTCTTGCCCTTTGTTGATTTTTATTTATTTTTTGTTTGTGAAAAGAAAAGGAAAAACAGAAATAGAAGAAGAAAGAAGTTACTCCCTTTTTTGTTTGTAATTTTTTTTCTTTTTTTAAAAAAAAAATGTTAATGTTTTTTGGTGGATAGTGAATAGACTACACCCATGAAAGACAGTGAAAGCTTGACACTTTTTATTGTGTCACCCATAGAGAGTTTTGTAATTTTTGGGATGTCAACATTAAGAAAAGGCAAAACAAAAATGATAATTAGGTTTAAACTAGTTATCAAGGGAGTTTGCATTTTTTTTAAAAAATATTTTCCATAATTATTGTTTTTTGTAAAATGCGATATTTTGATCCCTCCATTTTCCTTCTTTTCAATAGTTTTTTGTATAATCTACGTTAAGCTTTGTATTTACTATTGTTTTGCATTTGCATCACAAATTCCCTTAATCCTATGTTAAGCTTTATATTTACTCTTGTTTTGCATTTGCATCACACATACCCTTAATCCTATGTTAAGCTTTGTATTCACTCTTGTTTTGCATTTGCATCACACATACCCTTAATCCTAACAATGCAAGAAAAACAACCGTTGTGAAAGTTTTATAAACACCCATGCCATGGTAGATTGCAATTATCATTTTTGAGTTTTGGGTTATGCATGTGGGATTATCATTATTATAGATGGAAATGCCTTAATGTAATTTCACACCTACACACCTATATCATATTTCAAATGATGAATGCAGATGATGTATTAATGCAATGCTTCAATTTTGCCCTCATAATGATCACTATGAGTTTGCAACATATTGCAATATTTTAGGACACGTTGCATAAAATTTCAACAAACAAACATGAGGGTTTTTTTATGCAATACCCACATCAAATAACAAATCACATGTGTAATGTGATTGCAATTGCACTTTGCGCATGATGTGCATTGGGTTTTTGGGGTTTAGGTTGTAATACTCGTATATGATTTCACAATATGCACTAGTTTTTTGTTTGATGTTGCAATACTTACATTGAGCCCCCGCTAGTTTCTTAGATGTGTTGTCAAATGCCAACATCAAAAACATCAAATGCTATTTGGTTTTTTGGCAACTTGTGCAATACCTACATGTGAGCACAAAATATGCAATCACAATGAAGGTGAAGGAAATTAAAGAAAAAACATAAGGAGGAAAAAAAATGAAGAAGAAAATGAAAAAAAAGATTGGAAGAAGATGAAAAATGACATTTTGAAAAAAAATCTAAAAGAATGAAAAAGAAAAATATTTTAGAAGGAAAAAGTGATTTGGGAAAAAGAAATTGAAGAGAAAAAAAAAAAAAAGAAGGGTTGGCCATAATTTTTTTTAATTTTTTTTAAAATAAAAATAAGCGACATGTGAGTATTGCATGTTGTGAGGTAATGTGAGATGAAGTTTTTCACAACCATCATCATGAGATGGCCTTAATAAAAACCGCCTTTTAGTAATAGGCTGGCTACAACACAATGATTGTTAAACACAAACCTGGAAACCCTAAACCCTAAACCCTAAAAGAACCCTAAAGGAACCCTAATTACACCAGTGACCAGTCAGTATGTGAAGTAAATAGTGCATGTGGAGAAAGGACTTATTACCCTGGATGCACAGCCATTATTGGGTTCAAAATTAATGTTTTCTTGTTCCTTGCTTGTCTTATTAGGATTTGAGTGCAAGAATGCTTCCTTGTGCATTTTGGTAGGGCCAGTTTTTTCTTTTTAACCCTGGTTTTTTTTTTTTTTTTCCAACTTATTATATCACATAAAGGGTTTTTAAATGGAAAAAAAAAATTATGAGCCAAAAAAAATTGTTAGAGCTTGAAAAATAAAATAAAAAGCAAATCACGAGACTTCTATAATAGGTTCCAAGCAAGAGGTCAAATTATCCAAGGATTTGTAAATCTCTTTATAATTTCATATCTAGCTTATTGCCAAATTTGGCTAAATCTTTAAATCTACTTTACTCTCTGAACTGTAGCCAGAATTGGCTAAAGTCCTCTTGTGGATGAATGCCAGTCCAGCTAGGGTTTAGTGTTGGCAAAATTGGTTGCCCACAAATGTGGTGTGCATTTTTGTGGCTAGTTAGTTGTTCACAAGAGGCTATCATCCTCCTTTCATCTAATGATGTCCAAGGACAGTACTAAACTGCAGTGGCAATTAAATGATTTAAAATAAATAAATAAGTTATTTATTTATTTATTTATTTATTTATTAACCAGTGTGCATGATGATTTAAATCACTTGGTGGTCTGATTGATAAAGCAAGTAGCCTAGCTGAATGGGTAGAGCTTAGGAAAAAGGCAAGAATCAAATCCCAATGAAAACCTTACACACAACTTAAACCCTAAACCCTAGGCTACACAAAACCCCAACATGGACTTTTTTTTCTTAAAAAAAACTTGGTGGAGGGAGAGAGGGAAGGAGGGAGGCAAATTCAACTTTGAAATTTTGGGAAGTGTAAGTAGGTAGTATAGCTTAATTATTTTGTATAGCTTTTTTTTTTTTAATATTTATTTTATAGTATAGCCTATGGAGCAAACAAAGGACACTTACAACAAACACACATGAAATGAAGAAAATATGGGTAGATAGATAAGATATCAAATGTTTAATGACTTTGTTGACACGATCTCAAAATTTCAAACCCTCAAATTACACAAACAATGAAAAAAAAAAAGTGTTGATGTTATAGGGTTTAGAGTCTAGGGTTTAAATGATAAAAATTACTCTAAAATTACTTTTCTCACAGAATAAATAAATAAATAAATAAATAAATAAATATTGTGCCAGAAAATGGAAAATGTGTCGAAATAGGGAGGAATATTCCCCCTTTTTAAAAATATAAATGGAATCTTCACAATTAATTTAATTTTCAATAGAGACATGTGCTGAAGCCCGACACTCTACCAGAGTATAACACTACTTGCCACAAAAAAAAACAAATTGGCACTTGTTATGAAGCTTTTTTATGCATTTTTTTGGGGGCACAATTAAGTGGGAAGTGTCATATCCTTGTGCTACTATACGATCACGGGGGCATTGAATAAATAAATACCCACTTGCCTTGCTTGTAACATAATACAGCCTGCACCAACAACCCAAGCCATGTTAGCTCTGAAGCGTAGTATTGAAGAGATGTACGGGTGTCATCATCGTTGGGTACATATCCGTTGGTTATTGGTTTTCATCCAAGTTATCGTACCCAGCCCAAAGGGACCTTACCCATCGGTTATGAATAACCTACCCTTCAACCCTTGTTAATAATCGACCAACACTAGTTTTTGCACCCCCTGTTAATGCTCAGGCCACACTACTTGGAATAGGATTGACAATTCACAACTAAAAGATGTTCAAAGAATTTTACACCTAAACAAAGAAAGAACCCATTGTTTAGGGTTTAGGGTTATATATATTGAGCACTGGATACCAAGAATTGACATAAGTAATTAATTCAAAGAGAGCCATGTTTTGAAACCCGTGAAAGTGAGTTGGATAGCATTTAGAATAGGTAGCTCTAAATGATGAGGGGAAAAAAAAAAAAAAAAAAAAAGTAGTCATAAGGTTTTAAAAGGTGGGTTAAGAGAAGCATTGAGAGAGTTTTGAGTGGGCAAAGAATTGAAACAAAAATTCACACTTCCATTGGGAATTAAAAAGAGAAGTGTCAAGAATGTGAGTTGGTAAGAAATGGTAAGAAGATTTTACTCTAAAGGAAATAAGGGAAGAGAAGTGTTTAAGAGTAAAACCTAAACCCTAAACCTTACAAGAGGGTGTACAAAGTCCAACTAAATGTGTTAGTTGTTAGATTCAGCTAAAAGAATGGCTTGTGTTGAAACTTGAGATTAGTAGTTATACAGTTATAATAGTATGTCGAAGGAAATTTTTGGTTTCTTTTTAGAGGATTTTTTTCTAAAGATTATATTTTTGCATGATGAAATATTTGAGTTTCCATAATTCTTTTTTTGCCTTCAAATGTTTTTTTAATGTAAATGGCAAGGCCACAAGTGTGACACACACCCCTTGTTTACCTTTGGGGATATCTCCTCGGTATCAATATGTGTAGTTCATCTTTGTGGAAAACAGGAAAGAGATCATTTTTTGAGTTCATTTCTTGTTACTTATTATAATGAATACTAATGGGTACCCATGACCTTCGGACATTGTGACATATGACATCACTTTCTCTTCTGTTAACAATATTACGAACTCTATAAATAACAAAACAACATAATTCAAAATGGAAGGAAACTTAAGAACAAACAACCCAATGAATATATGACAAAATCATGACCTCTTCTTGCAAAAAAAGAAAGAAAAGTTGATATATACCTACCTAGCTTGCTTGCTTTTAAATAGATAGGGTTCATAGATGAGTTGATTGTAGGTTCTTTGACAAAAAACTTTTGTTTCTATAAAACTCAAACCACAAATCATAGAGTCAGAAGTCAAAGCTTAAACACCACTTTTTAACTTCAAACTTTGTTTTGGCCAGGTGTGTGCCTGGCAAGTTTTGTATTGCACTTATTAAACCTTACAAGTTAGTTATGGTTCATAGATGTGGGTCACCAAAATCATTACTCCATTGGCTCCTGGAATTGCATTCACTTCACTTTTGAAGTTGACTCCCTCCATGTTTTACAAATGGCACAACATTACGTTGTTAATACGATTTCAACTCATCAATGTAAAAACACTATTTGACATACCCTCACTTACAATCAATCCCTTGGACAACTAAGCCCATTGTAACTTGTTGTTGGCTTTATTTATGGAATGGAGTTTTTTATTATGGAATGGAGCTTTTTTACTCCTCAAGCTGGCCTCATTCCACATATGAAAACAATGCGGAGGTTCCTCTTGCCTACTTCCATTAGTTCTCAACCAAGATTGAATTGAATTGAATTGAGTTGAATTAACAAGGCCTTTTGATATCCCCAATTATCACATCATATCATCTCGGAGTTTTTACTTAGATGCGGTGAGTTATATAAGCCCCCCTTCCCTTTGCAAAGGTCGATGAGAGACCACAAACAATGGGTTCTTTCTTACACTCCACCAACGTTGTTGTGTGACTTGGAGGAGATTGGGAGTATGTGTAAAAAAGTACGAGAATGCAAAGATTTTGAAATCGGCGGGGTTTGTGTTAATGTTTCTTGCAGTCTTCAGTTTTGATTGTCATCGTCGTGATCCGAGCCCTTTGAATATGAGTCTCCCCTCCCTCCCGCAAAAATCGATGAGTTGACTTGATCGATCGAGTTGTTGACTTCAAATACGGGTCTCGAATTACATTGACAATATCATCCATAGTGACGGAGGGATAACATGTTGGGTAACACCGTCCGTGGATGAAGGCCCCCCAGATGAAGGCATTATGAGAAGGGAGGGTTTAGGGTTTAGGCCTAGGGTTTAGGGCATGGATGGATAGAGGCAGTAGTCAAGCACTCGTGGCCACGGTGAACCAGCACCCTCCAGTGCACCATCAAAGATGAATGGCAAGTGGTCAGGAAACAGTTTTCTGTTGGGTTCCAGTTCCTTAGCTAACCATGGTGGTTGGTTAGCTCACTTGCTCTTTTTTTTCCTACCTACCTAGTAACAACCCACAAGCAGGTTGTTAGTAGGAAGGTAGTAAAAACAGCCCTTACCTATGTATAAACTATAAACCATATACTTACCTAGTAAGTTGTCGAATTTCCCATCTATTTTCCTTATACATATGAGATCTATTTCTTACCAAATTGGTTACGAAGGTGAAACCCAAATTTTAACTGAGTTAAAGGTTCATCCACAACTGAGTAATAACAAGCATCCAGTGGATGGTGCACTGGTGGTAGGTAGGTTAGTAAGATAGGCACTTGGTGGTCATTAGTAGGTAGTTTGCATGTGGATGTTTCTTACATTAAAAAAACACCATGGTTAGCCTATTGGGACAAAAGTAGTTGAACAAAAGTAGTATGCTTTTTTAAACCTAATGTGATTTTTCCACATGTTTCTTTGGACACCAATTCCAAGTTTTATTAGAGTTTGTTCTTGTGAAGGTGGTTGCCACTCACACCTACTACTACCTTAATACTAGCACATTATTCCACATTGTGTTTTAGAGGTGAGCAAAACTCAGATCATTCCTTCTAAGGTTGCATCTTGGTGGAAGAAAAATTGGAATGACCTTGTGTTAGAAGGAAGTTAGAAGACCATCACACCATATGGTTTCTATATAACCTAGAAGATCACCATTTTGTGTATAGAGTGTACTTATTAATTTTTGTTTCTAGTAGGGTACTTACCTATTCATCTTTCTATAGATTAGATTGGGGGTGCCTCCTCTCAAGTTCAAATTTTTTTTGGTAGTTGTGGGGGTCAGTTGGAAAGACAACTAGGAAGGTAGTAGGTCTAACTTTGGTGGGGGTTGATCTATAGACCTTCTTCACGCTTGTGCCATGTCTTGGGACTTTCCTTTCCTTTGAGCCACGTGATGTACTCTATGGATGAGAGGTTCTTCATAAGAGCAAGGCATTGCCCAACACCGGTTTTGTGTGTGCATTTGAGGGTTGTCTTTGAGGTTGAGATGCACCCAAACTCCCACATAAAAAGGGGGTGTTCCAAAAAAGGCCCCTTAGGGTTTCTGGTTCTAGGGTTTAGGAGTGTAGGGTTATTGTCCTCTTAGGGTTTTCCATATTTGGGCACGTTTTCCAATAGCAGTGAAAGCTCGTTAAACCCTAGCGATGGCCATCAGTGGAGTGCAGTGCAGTGGCATACAACAATGCTTGTAAAACAAGCAGATGAAGAAGAGGGACACGGGGAGATGGCTATAGGACTGTTAACGTGAACGACGACATGTCTATAGGTGCTTGAAGCTGTATGATGATGGGATGCGCAGAGGATCGACAATTTCCCAATTGAAGTTCGAATACAAGATCAGTGAAACCTTTTTGGAATCAATCCATGAGGAATGTCCGTCTCTTCCCTCATCATTGTTTTATTTATTTAGTTATTTTTGCTCTCCGCTTGGGATCCTGATATGATCATCGTAAGCAGGATATTTTCCTTTTTGTGTGTTATAAGTGGGAGGGATAAAAAAAAATCAGAATGTAGGGCATGGATTCTTAGGAGCTTGTCATGTTTTAAGCCCTTGCAGAAGAGAGTTTGGCGATGGAGTTTTAGTTGGCAATGTGTATCTTACTCAGCTTTGAAGAAAAACCATAGCCACTTTACAATGAAAGCGAACTACCTCAAGGTGAACTACCTTCCCTTACCTCTCTTTTGTTTAAGAGTTTTTCAGGGTTTAGAGAGAAAGAGAGAGATCAATCGATCTATTCTTTCAGTCTCTTTACCATCCATTCCTTCCACCACCCTACACTCATTTTCAGAGGTCAAAGAGTTCCTTGAATTTTAGTTATGGAATTCTATTCAAGATGGTGAGCTTTGCACACACAGACACCAACTATAGCAGCCTGGGGAAGCACTTCTTTCAGCTAGAAGCAAAGGTAAATTGACAAGTTCCATGTGTGTTTTTGTCTTTCTTGCTGCCTAATGTCTTGATCACCTTGGGGGACTTGAGATGAGATGTCTCAAGGTTAGAAATGTAAGCACAGAGTCTCAAATTTGTTCCTGTTTTATAAGTTTTACACAGCTGAATTCCTTCTCACTCTTGAGTTATTTACATATGAAGATGAGCATGTTTCTCCTTGTGTTCCTCCTATTGCAAGAAGCTACACGTCCTTGAAATCATTACATAGGACAAATGGGTTGGCACTGACATATTGGATGAGTTTGAAAGCAGGTTATGCAATTCAATGTTTGAATACATGAACAATGTTTAGATGCATTATTGTGCTATAGCCAAAAATTGTTTGTCAAATACATTGGTCATGTTGATAAATTGGTCACAATGATCTGTTGAATGGAATGGCCTTTCTACTGAAACCAAACCTCTTAAGTGGATTTCATTTGGGCATATAGCTCAAGGCCATTGGTTTCATTTTTGTGTGTAACTGAGCATTTGTAACTAAAATGTCACTCCTGTTTTGTTTACGACTGCAAGTGCCAGTTCCATTTTGCATAGGTCTTGTAGGAGCATTGTTATGTGTCACTCCATCATGCTGACTTATTAGGTTTCTGGAGATTCCATGGCATCTTAGTTGCTCCTCCCAACAACCCACCAGACTTCAGAAGCATCACTATGTCTTTTTTTTGCTCTAGCATTGTTGGTGGTTAATTGAATGGGTTGCCACTAATGGGACACTTCAGTTTTTTTTGTGATTGGGTGAATTGAAATCGCTCATTGCTAAAGAAAAAGGAAGAAACAAAATGAGGGTAGTGCAAGGAATTTGAAATTGTTTACTCAAGCAATATTTAAGGTCATGATTTGTTTTGCTTAACATTCGTATGAGGGTATTACATAATCCTAAAAATTTTAGAGTGTATGCAATACCTTCAAGTGGGTATTCTATATATTCCTTGGATTGGAACATTGTGTTTAGACTATCCTAAAGATATTACACAAAAAATTCATATTTCAAAATTTGTACCAACTTGTGAGTATTTTTTATATGCCTTGGGTTGAAACATTGTGTTCAAATTGTCCCAAGGATTTTGCATAATTTATTTTTGAAAATTCAAAGTGTATGCAATATTTTCATTTGGGTACTTTATATATGCCTTGGGTTGGGATGGGGTGTTTTTTATTATCACCAAGATATTACATAAACCATGAAAACATACAATGAATATGCATTATTTCTATGCGAATGTTGAATTGGGGGCTACCATTGAAAATGGTGATTGCATGCAATGATGGTTTTGCACTAATGCAGGCCTCAATGATTCAAGATTTTAGCTTAATGTGCAAATTGTAGCTAACAAAAAAGTGCTTATAACTTTAACAAACAAGTATAACTCAAGACAAACAAAATAATTTCAACAAAGTTTTGGAGTGATAATATAATACCCCACCATTCATTAAATATTCTATTTAACAAGAGTTTTGACATTATCTTTTGTAACCCTTCATGCATGCCCAATGTACTATGCAAACAAAATTGAAATTCATCTATTTTTTAATTGTTGGGATACAACCTTGTATACATTCACACAAAATGTTATACAAAACAAAACAAATGTTGCTTGAAAAAATGTGGGTACTACCCCATGCACCATTGTACCAAAAATGTGTGTCCAAAACAAACACCAAAATGGTGAATGTCTACAAGCTTTCAATTCTAATAAGTAAGGAGGAGGAGATTCCCTACCCAAACCTTCCTCCTACTACTACTATTACTACTACTACCACCGCCATGAATCTATCTAGGCCCTCCTACTACAAAAAACAAAAAAATTGAAAATAACAGAAAATGAAAAAAATATACAAAAACAAAAGAAGCAGAAAAAACAAGCTCTAACATATATATATATAACAATAAAAACAAGTTTTCAAGAAAAAAGAAGGAAGGGCAAGCTCTCAAGAAGAAAAAACAAGGAAAAACAAAAGACACTAGAAGGCTAGAAAGGAAGGACAAGAAAACAAACTCACAAGAAGAAAAAATGAAAATGAAGAAAATATAAGATAAGCTTGAGGAGGAGAAAATAAGGACATGTAAGAGTGAAAGGGTCGGCTAGGTAGGAAAGAGGGGGTAGGTAGGAGGGAAGGGGGTTAGGAGTAACCATTGGGATCAAGGGGGCCATGGGAATAAAACAAACCTTCACCTTAAGGGATAGGTTCTAGGGTTGGGTTTCATTAAATCCAAAAAATCCGAAACAAGGTTTTTTGGATGGTGCATTGGTGGGTGTTGGGTCACTCAAACCACCAACCCGTAGAGCTAAGTTGTATAACTTTGACATGATAATTATTAATTTTTCATCCAAGTCATTTTGCATATGGGTTTCGAAACAGTGTTGAATGATGCTAATTGATCACATCTACCTATAATTCATATGTTGCATTATAACCTTTCATTTTATGGGCAACAAATGGCATCCTAAACTTCGACCTTTTCTACTAGAAATTTTGACCAAAAAGTACCACCATCGGACACTAGTCCAAAACCTCACTCAATCATTCTAGTCAAGTTGTTTTTGACATGAGCAATTTGACTAGTGATTTTTTGACTAGTGGAATGGTGAGGTATTTGACTAATCAAATCAGACAACAAAAAATTCGGGTAGCAATTTTTTTGGGTCAAATTTTTTTTTTTTAAAATGTGTATCCAAAATTTTTAATTAGATGTAAGTAAGTGGGTCATAAAATAGGCTCGAAGGTAGATGTTAAACTACCCGCCTAGGTTGTGGTCAATATAAGTTTTACATTCTTTAAGCCTAGGGTTGTACACTATCTTCACATACTCCCCTTTGCTTGTAAGGGATGGGAGTTGAACCTGACCTCTTTTGCCACATATATTTACCACATCCTTAACCAACTCACCACACTTTTAGATTATGGTAATTGTGAAACTTTGTTATTACTATGTTCCATTTCAAAAAAAATTGACATTCAAACTTTGAAATGCATTTTCTTCTTCACGTTTTACTTAAATAAAAACAAATGAATATTGTTTTTCAAGATCTTTCAAAGATCTATTCATTGATGTGCACAATGATGTTTAAAATTTAAATGATTTGTGAAAAAAACTTTCGTAAAATTCAATTGTCTTCACAAATTCAATTTATATATTTCTTTCAAGATTTATAGGTGTGTGTACATGTAAACTTAGTAAGTACTATTGAGTAGGAACAAATAAATAATAGGTAGTACAATTGGTATGTATTAATTAGGAAGGATTTAGAACTACATAATAATTAGATAATATACACTACCTAATTAATAAACTTACCTAGTTACCTAGGTAATAACTTTTAGCTAACTAATAAACCTAAATATAATTCTAGCTATCTAATAAATTAGTAGGTAATTAGGGACTTAGGTATAAATAGGTAGATATAAGTTGGTAAGTAAGTAGACCTAGGGTAAGTAAATAGGTTTAGGTGGGTAGGTATGTAGGGAGATTGTTAATAAGTAGGTAGGTTGGCTAACTAGTTGTTAAAGGTAGATATGTTAGGTAAATAGGTATATTTTAATTAAATAGGGTATGGTGATTATGTAAATAAGTAAATAAGGTAAGTAAATAGGTATAATTGGGTAGGTATGTAAGTAGGTTAATAAGGTATGTACGTAGGTATAGGCAAGTAAGGTTGAAGTTGTGTCGGTAGGTAGGTAGGTTGGTTAATTGTTGAAGTAGGTATGTAAGTAAAGTAAATAAGTATGTTTTAAGTAAATAGGGTAGGGTGAGTGGGTAGGGTGAGTGGGTAGGTTAACAAACAAGGTAAGTAAATAGGTATATGTGGGTAGGCATGTAGGTAGGTAGGTAGGGATGTAAGGAGGTTCTTAAGGTGACTAAATAAGTATAGGTAGGCAGTTAGCTAATAGTTAGGTAGGTAGGCAAGGAAGTTGTTAAAATAACTAAGTAGGTTGGTAGGTAGGTAGGTAGGTTGGCTAATCATTAAAGTACGTATGTAAAGTAAATAGTTATGTTTTAAGTAAATAAGGTAGGGTGAATGGGTAGGTAGTTAAGTAGGTAGGTAGGTTGATAAAGTAGGTATATTTGACCTATTTAATTAACCTAAAATTAGACCTTTAAGCAATTACGTACCTTGTTAAGCTTAGCTTGGCTACTTAACTTAAATTATTAAATAATTAGATAAATGGTAAATACATAAATTTTATTAATAAACTATAAATTATGTTAGGTGCGTAACCTAGGCCTAATTAATAAGTTAGTAAGCTAGTAATAATAGGTTAATTAATTATGTATGTTAAGTATGTAAGTAACCTTGACCTAGGCCTACCTAACTAATGTCAAATCAATATGTTCAATTTGATTAAGGCATGGTTGTTTTGACTAGCCTTTTCCTTTTGTTTGTCCATTTTGACTAGATGATTGATTGTCACTTTAGTCAAATGTACTATTAAAAAGTAACATGTTTTTCATGCCCCAACCCACTACTCAAGATGGACATCACTTCTAATCAAAACAAACATTTTTGTCAAGTTGGACCTCCTAAAAGGTCATAATTTGTAATAATGAAAAACAAGAAAAACATTGCAAATGGAAAGTCCTTTAAAAAATGTATGACCTATTTCCTAATTGTAGTTTTTATATTAACACTTCAAATGACCCAATCTCAAGGAACTTAATCTTGGTCCCAACCATCCTTGAAACATTTTACAATCATTTAAGACCCTTGTCACTTAGCAGAATTTAGTAATTTTTATTAATAAAAGTTTGGCAATTAACTATCACATTGTTGCCTATATGAATGTTATTAACCATTTGTTCCCCCCCATTGCCATACTCCATCTTGTCATCCAAATCATTACACTGTAAGAAATCAAGGGTTTTCAAAAGGTTCAACTAATTGACTAAAATGTCCACATTGACCAAAAGTATGTCCATTTTAACTAAAAATGTGGGGCACGTTGAAAAATACATAGTTCTTTTGGTTGGTTCTTTTGAATAAAATGACCATTTTGACCAAATGTTAAGTTGTAATTTAATCAAGAAAGATTTCTTTTTAAATGGTCCATCAAGATGCCCATGGCTTAGTCAAATCACCCAAATTAAATGGCCATGTTTAGTTAAATTAGTCATATTAATTTGGTTAACTAGCCTACTTGTAATGCCTATTAGGCTACCTATCTACTTACTTACCTAACATATATCTATTTATGTCCTACTTACTTACTTACCTAAATATGTTGTACCTACCTACCTACGTCATGCCTTCTATTTACCTACCTATCTATTTATCTACCTAAGTATTTATGAATTTATACTTACCTAATCACTATTTATTTACCTACCTACCATCTACCTACATATGTCATACATATTATTTACCTACCTATTTATTTATCTACCTAAATATTTACGTATCTATACTTACCTAATTACTATTTATTTACCTACCTACCATCTACCTACCTATGTCATACCTACTATTTACCTACCTATGTCATACCTATTATTTACCTGCCTACTTATTTATCTACTTAAGTATCTATGTATCTATACTTACCTAATTATTATTTATTTACCTACCTACCTACCAATCTATTATTTACTTATTTATTTATATATCTACTTATCGATTGATCTATCTACCTACCTACCTACTTATTTATCTACCTACATACCTAGCTATTTACCTAGTTAAGTACCCATTTACTTATTTATGAAAAAAAATTGAAATTCAAATGGTGTTATACACATTGACAGAAAAATTCATTAAAGTTCAAAGAAACATGTTAAAATGCATTTGGTATGATATTGTTTCACAAAATGATGTCACGGTTTGATGGCTAAAACATCAGTGTGGAACCAAGAAAACCAAGGTTTAATCCCCCTTCACCAACATTTATTATGTGAAGTATGTATATACATATATATACCTTGTAGGTGTGTAAATGTATAGTACCTAGATGGATTGTGGATAGGTAGGTAAGAGGCCATGTGGGTAGGTAGGTATTTATTATTTATTTATTTATTAAATTTGTATTATTTTTAAATGGGGGGTTTCTTTTTTAGCTACTTAATGTATTTTGTTTGATTTGACCAATCAAAAAGACCATCTTATAGTCAGTAAAAAAAAACCACCAATCAAATTGGACATATTCAAATCAATTTGTCCAATCTAACCAAGTGGTCAAATTGACCAAATATCAAAATGACTAGTTTTTTGTCTAATTTCCAATCAAACCATGATTTCTCATAGTGTTAAATTTTTTTCACACTTCAACTCAATTAATAACATTTCAACGTATTAAATTGCCACAATTGAACATGGTTTGCCTTTAATCAAAGATGATAAAACATATCAATAAAAAGAAAAATAGTTCATATACACTAAGAATTGATGTCATAAAAAACTAAAAAAATGCAATTGCAATTTAATAAACACATAAATAATTGTTAGAAAATATTCATGCCATTAATAATCCATTACGCCCCATTGTGAAGTGGATTCTGATGGAATTGGTCCACTAATAATCAAAACTTAATGGTTTTAATGAGCTCCATTGAACTTGGTCAAACTTAAATGAAATTGTGTAATGGACAAGGGGTGCATTTTGTAGGAGAGCAAAAACTTGAATATTCAACTTTTTTAACCTCGTGATGAACCAAGGCTTCAAGCTTGGAAACATTTTAATTAATATCAAAAAGATGTCTAGATGCTTACATTTGAATGATGTGAAAAATTCAACATGTTAAACAAAAAAAGAATCTTTATAAGTAATGTAGGAAAAAAATCATTTGATTCAACTTAATGAAAATAGTCATCAAATTTATCAAGGTCTAGAGGAAGCACTTGGAGTAGTGGATCATAATACAATGGCATGTACATAGACACTTAGTTATACCTATGGAAAGTAGTTGTTAGATTTAGAAATATTCACAATACACATGTAAACCATTGACTTAACAACACAATTGTAAATGCTTCATTTGAGCAAAACAATTATTAGATTTGTAAGTAATCACAAAGCATCTTGAATCTAATGACTTAAAGCTACAAAATTATAAGTGTATTGTTTTTGCAGAACAATTGTTGATTTTACCAATATTCATGATGAACCTAAACCATTCATTCAAATTGAATTTTTTTCAAACCAAATCATTGGATTGGTCCATTCCAAGTAAATAATGGATTTATCAAGATTAAAAGAACATTTAAAGTAATGACTCAGAATACAACATTGTTAGCACATAGTTTTTCAACTTAACTTCCTTTGAAAACAATCAATGGAATTACCACACCCCATGAAACACCTAAAGCAATGACTTAAACACAATTGAAAAAAACATAATTTATTAACTTGGTGGACTATTCAAAGTGGTCGTTGGATTCATCATGAAATTTCACAAAGCACTAAAAGTTTGGTGATTTGAAAACATGATATAATTTGTAAGAGCCAAAACACTTGGCTCAAAGTCCTTTCAAAAGAGTTGTTGAATTTTTGCATGTTCACTAATTAACACTTTAAAAATGAGTCAAAAAAATAATTTGTGAAAACAAAGTCAGTTGGTCAAGTAGTTTCCAAGCAAATGATGGATTTATCAAGATTCAAAGAACACTTAGTAGTGATGCAAAAACAACAATATAAACATGTAGTCACTCAATTTGGCATTTTGAAAAGCAATAATTGGATTTATTGGAAAACTCATGAAGCACTTGTAAAATAATGAATTAAGAAAATTCGTAAGAATAAAGTCTCTTGGCTTCTTAGATGACTCAAAGTGGTCACTATATTCATCAAAGCTTGCAACTTATAACTAAAGTAATGATTTGAAAATAAAATAAATATATTAGTGCAAAAACACTTAGTTCAAGGTCCTTTCAAAGGTGTTGAATTGGACTTATGCATATTCACAACTTACGCATTTTGTAAAAACAAAAGCATTTGGTTAGGTTTTCGAACAATAGACATGGATTTATCAAGATTCAAAAAAATCATGGTCATTCAACTTAGTAATTTGAAAATAATCATTAGAATTTTACCATATTTTTCATGGAACATTTAATTTTGGACTTAAGTAAAAATAATAATTTAAATCATTTTATTTGGTCCTACTCAAAATAGTCATTACATTTAATCAAGTTCATAAAACACCCAAAATTTAATGACTTGAAAATATATAATTTTGTAAGTGTAAATTCATTTAACTCAAGGTGGACCTTTTAAATGAATTTTAGATTTTTGCACTTTCGCAAATTAGGGTTAATGCATGGTTTGGTGGACCAATTTCACTAGTAGAAATTAGCCAAAATGTCACCAGTCCATTTACGACTACATGTGACTTGTAATGATTTGCAATTAGATTTGAGAAACATTGCAACTACAAGATCAAATTTCAACTATTTTGGTCATTCTCACAACTATGATGCAACTATTAGAAATTTCATCCTATTGGTTCAATTGATTTTACATTTATTTTCATCCATTAATAGGTTGATATGTCCCATTAGTCACAATCGTCACCAAATAGTTACATCCTAAAGGTATTCTACAATGACATAGGTGTGTATTTTAATGTATGTACTAAAATTATATATAATATGCATATGTATGTATACTATTCATATGATGAATCTCAAAATTAATATTTGACCTTTGAATTTTTTATTCAAATCTGAAAATTGTTATTTCGATTGTTTAAAACATTATTTGAATTTTAGATTTTGGATTTGAACATGATATTTTCAATTTAAATTTAAAAGGCTTATTTGATCTAAAATTTGATATTTGAATTCTACACTAATATTTTCGAATCCAAAAATTAGTATTTTGATTCAGAAATTATAATTGATTGTAAAAATGGACATTTTAATTTTGAATATTTCAATACAAATATTAAAATTTATATTTCAACTCTGACATTTTTCATTTATATTTTAAAATAATCATTTGATTTGAACCTGAAATTTTAATTCCAAATTATTATTTTGGATTCTCAGAATTAATACTTCTAGTCTGAAAATTATTAATTGAGTTTAAAAATGGACATTTCAATTTTGAATATTTTTAATTATTTGACTCTGAAAATTGACAATTCAATTCTGGAAATTTTTATTTAAATTCAAAAAACTTATTTGATCTAAAAATTAATATTTGATTTCTACATTATTATTTTCAAATCTAAAAATCAGGATTTCAATTCAAAAAACAATATTGAGTCTAAAAATTGACATTTTGATTTTAAATACTTTTAATTAAACTTGAAATTTGATATTTGAATTTTGAAGTTATAAATTTAAATTTTAAGAAATTATTTGACTCGAAAATAGAAAATAGAATTCTGAATTATTATTTTGGATTATTGAAATTAATATTTCAATTCAAAAAATTATTAATTGAATCTTAAAATGTACATTTTAATTTTTAATATTATCATTTTGATTTGAAAATTGACATTTCAATTCTGAAATTTATTATTTAACTTCTAAAATTGAAGTATATATTCAAATTTTCAATCTTTGTGACGAGTATTATTTTGTCACAAATATACTCCATATGTTCAAAATCTTCAATGTTATTGAATTTTTCAAAATAATTGATAGATGAAGTTTAAAGCTAATCAAACATACTTTAAAAAAATGAAAATAATTCAAGATGTGATGTTCATACATTACCAAAAAAATAAATTGTAGAATGATTACATATGTGACTACAATTTTGGGGGGGTTTAGTGTGCTTTCACCCAAAAATATTACAACTTGTGTTATATTAATGTGGCTTTTTAAAAGGAAAGTTAGGGTGTCAATTTTGTAGTGTAAGAACAAGGGGAAAAACATATTGTTGAGTTGAGTTTGCCTTCACAAAACTAAGAAAAACTATTCCATGAATTTTAATAAATTCTTGTTCCCACAAAAAGACTAAACTTGCATATCTATTATTGGTTGTGTTCGTGAGAATAATAACATTTGAATTACAAAAAGAAGGGAAAAAACATTCAAAATATCAATACAAACTTGTTTTATCCAAACATTACCAAGCAAAATAATCTATTGCAAGAATATGAATAAAAAAACACATTCACCCCTAGGGTAAAGGTACCATACATGGCCAAGTTTTGTTAAGTTGCTTCTTCATGCAAAGCTCAAGGAATCATATAAACTAGAAGCCCAAAAGCTTATCAATTCACCTTTCACTAATTTAGCACAATTGATTTAAATTAGGGTTCTTGCTTAAAAATGCATGTTTTTGATGGGAAACTTGAATTCAAGTTTTTAGTGATACTTGAACCCAATTGACTTTGCAAGTGTTAACCATATCACTGTGCACTATTTGTAGCTTGAGAGCAAATTTTTCCACATTATTACTTACATGTTAACAACTTGTTATTAAGTTTCAATGTGGTTGTCCGTTGCAACTTTTGTTGAAATGAGTGGGAAATTGAATCTCTTGTACAAGATTGTTAATCAAGAGGATGTAGTTGGTAGGGAGGCTGCTTAGGTGCTCATGCATTGGTTGGTAAACATGTTGTTCCTTTGTTTCTACATTCCATGCCTTCCAAGGAGGGTGGGTGATTGATCACCATGTTTCACCAACTTTGCAACCTTGGCCTTCTGTAATTACAAATTGTATAAGGTTGCTCATACATGTGAGTTCCTAATGTGCTACATTCAAGAATGTTGTGAGCAAAGTTCACATTGTAATTGCAATCAAATAAGCCAAAAAACACATAAGTGTAATGAAAATTACAATATTAACATTAGTGTGATGTATATGTTTTTATATGTTCATTCACATTTTACATTGAATCTTTTAGATGTGAGATGATTTATTAATGTACGATTAATTTGCAATGATCCACTTTTTCAACTTTTAATTTTTATAATGTTTCAAGGGAGCTTAAGTAGATACTAATGCACATTCAAGATTTTTTAAGAAACTCAAAAGATTAATGTACTTCAAATATCATTCTACGAAATGATACAAATTTTTTTAGGGTGTCAACGTTAGCTTGAAAGTAACACAAACAATATTATATCATCATATTTTGTGCATTCATTTGTGAAAAATAAATCTGAACATTTTTTTTAGTACGAAAATGAACTCAAATACAATGTACAACACACACACACACACACACACACACATATATATATATTAAGGCACTTGGATAATATTGCAAAATGACAAATTATGGTCCCTTACATGCATAAGTAAAAGATGTCATTCAACGATTTTTAGTTAGATTAACAAAATATTTATAACATTTGGGAGTTCATGGTTTTTTTAACATGGCCTTAGAAAATATAGACAACATTCAAATATAAACAAACTAATTATTTATGTATATTTGTAAGCTATTATGAAAATGGTTAGAAATGGTAAGAAATCATCTTTTTGCCGTCCAAAAAGGCTACTTTTACATTTCATAATCAAGTGCAAAAATAGTTAGGGCATGGCATGCCACTTTCTTTACTAGAAATGGAGAGTATACAAATAATTGCCATAACTTTTTTGATTTTGGTTGAACATAGACTTAGTATAAAACATATTACTCAAAATTAAATCATAATTTTGAATGGACACCATGAACAATGCTTTTCCTCTTTGTGATTTTTCACCACTTAACAACAAAGACAATCTAGTCGAATTCACACAAATTTTTTTGTGAAAAACAAAATGCTAAATTTGCCAGATTTCAAGGATTTTAAAAATTTTTAAATTTTAAAAATTGTCACATTAAGACAATAAATTCTAGCAAGTCAAAAAAATTTCAGGTTTTCTTAAAATTTTCTACTTTCTTCTCTCACATGTAGCCAAAATTAGCTAATTCCTCTTGCAGACAATTGCCAATGTGGCTACATCACACAATTGGAAAAAAAAAAAAAACCTTGTTGGCCAGAAACCTACCTGGCAATACATCATTATTAATAAACCCAAAAAAAATAAAAAAATTTAAATGCATCTCATGAAATCCAATGAAAAGTAAAAAGGAAATTGAATGACAAAGAGGATGAAAATCAAAATGTTAGACTAATGAAAATACATGATTCTATCCAATTCTCCTTTACTTTGGATGATGAACATAACAATAATATATTTGAACACTTTTATATCAGGCAACAAATTCAGGTTTGGCTTACTCATAATTATGCCATTAAAAACTCTAATTAGATACCACTTCTTTTTTAATTTCCTTAAAATTCTGGGTTTTCAAAGCAAGTTAAATTTTTAAAAAAAATTTAAAAAAAATTAAATTACTGGTGAACCTGAAAAGGTACTACGCTAATAAGTCATCCTTCTATATTTTTGGCTACATACTTGAACTATGTTCTAGATTTATGAAGAATTTTCTTAAATTTAGGTCAAATTATGGCTATTGAAAACCTAAAAAGGAACTTGATTTTAGCACTTTTGAATATTGGCTATGGATTTTTTTGCTATATATTGCCAGCAAAAAGAAAAAGAAAACGGGCTGTGCGAAACTGACCTTTGCCCAGATTGGGCAACAGCCGTTACTGGCCGACCCAAATCCAACGGCTCCGATGCCGCCTGCTCCGCCAACGGACTCTTGTCCGAACATATAAATATCTTCCAACCGCTCGTGCGCTCGAATCCCGACCAACACAACCGGGCCCTTCCACGGGTCCAATCACTCCACATTACACCGGGTGACCCATCGTCTCGCACCTCTCGCCTGCCCGCCTGCCCGCCAGCCCACCCGCCCGCTCGCTGCCCGCGACGAAGCCTGCAACTCTTCTGACTCCCGCACTCTCTCCCTCGTCTTCAAACTTCTCTTCTTGTTCTTGTTCTTGTTTCTGGATGGCGGTCTTGTTGTCTTGCAGAGTATTCTTTTTCCTTTTTGAAAATGGGTTTGTATTGGATTCTTTGAAAATCTATTTGTTTCGATTGATAGGAATCGAGGTTAGTCTCGCGGGTGGGCGGATGCTGCTCCTTTTGTTCCTTCTTTCAAGACTGAAGGTTTCTTCAGGCTCGAGCTTTTAAGTCTATCCCAACTTTTCTGATTTTTCTAAGGTTTTGTCTCAGATGTTGTGTTCATAATTCTTGGCACAACAGCTCGGTCTCTTGCCAAGGCTTTTTTTGTGTGTCCAGAATGAGCTCCATTGCACATTGTGCATTGCAGCTTCCTTTGAGGTCCGTCTGCATACATAACATTCTTGTCATTGTCAGCCAGCTTAGTTTGTTCGGTATCCGTGGTGAACGACTTACATTTTCTTTTCTTTTCTCATGCTGAGTGCAACACTGTATGTATGTGCGTGGCTGCTTCTCCAGATGCGAAGTTTTCAGAACGGAAGTTGGATTTAGCCTCCGGTCTTTCCACCAGAGTGGTTGACGCAAGCTGCAAGCCGTCTCTCTCTGGGTTGCATTTCTGTGAGTGTTTTGTGGAGCCATGACAGGTGATTGTAGCAATGGGTTGGGCGGTAGACCACCCAGAGGAACAACAATACAACAACAAGAAACTCTTGCATCAGCAGCGGTGCCTTGTCCAAGAAAACAGGTGCCACATGCAATAGATAGCCCAAGACCTCCACAGAAAGGGAAGCGTGTGATGTGGGAGAAGCAGCAGCCCGAGAATAATGATATAAGAGCAGAAGAAGAGGGTCCGGTTTGTGACGATCCTACAGGAAGGAAAGGTATGTTGCTGAAGCATGGAGGAGCAAGGAAAAATGTTCATGTTGCTGTTAAGGGAAAGCTGCAATGGCTGTTTGAGCAGGACAGATTGTATTGGGAAGTACCCACAAAGGATAACGTGAAAGGCTCATCGTCGTCTCCACATGCCACAGCATCTAGTGATGATGCCAGTCCACCAACAGAGTCAGAGCTGATCATGAATGCAAATGTGTTGAATCGAATCAGTCCTGATGGTGCACCATGGTGTCCTGTAGACCACCTCTCTGACTCTGTAAATGTTGGAGAAGATTACCAGGAGGATGGTGATCTGCAAGTTGGTTGCAGCAGCACTAATGACGATGATGATGATTCCAGAAACTTTGACTTGGAGATGTCACACCTTGAAATGAATGCACCTGAGATTGAAGTCTTCATAACCACCCCACGAGCGCCAGGGGTGTCTGTCATGGCTGAGTCAAGTGATGGTGTTTCAGGGTTTGCCTCCATGGATGAGGAGGGATTGTCATGCTTTGAGACAAGGGGGGAAGCCATCAACAAAGAGCAGGAGTGGAAGAGGCAAGCAGCAATTCTGAAATCCAAATGTAAGGTACTCAAGATGGAGAAAGCTCTGGTGCAGCAGCGGTGGAAAGAAGGGTGTAAACAGATGATGCAAGCTGTTGAGATGGCACACAGTCTTCGTGCTGCTGTAGAATCCATACTCAAGCCACTACAGAACACAGTCACAGTCTCCTCTCAACCCTGCAGCAGCACACCATGCAGAACTGTGGACAAGGAAAATGAGTCTGCTGAAGGGCTGGTAGAGAGGCTTCCAAGGCTACAGGCGTGCTCAGATGACCGAAGCTGCCAACAACAGCTTGATTCTGAAACCCAGCTTCACCTCGAGCAGCAGCGGCAAGCAAAGGCTTCTTTGCCAGAGAAGGGTGACAAACTGCAATGTAAATCCCGACTCCAGAACAAGGAACCTTCAAACTTCCACAATACCAAAGAAAAATGCAAGAAACAGAGGTCTCAACATGCAAGAAGCCGAATAAAATCTGCCTCTATATCTTCTATGTCCTTGGTATGTGCCAAATTGCAAATTTCTTCCTTTTCATGAACCCTTTTTTCTCCATATTTGAATGCTAGTACTTGAGACTTTCCAAGTCACTAATGGCCTGTATCATCCTCACTGTTGTCAGAAAACATTCAAGAAAGAGAACAAAGTAAAAGCACTTGATGAAAATTGATTGAACTCCATGTCTGCCAAGGCACAAAAATCAAAGACAGCTGTTGACTGCCTGCTCAAGCAAACTGGATGTGTTTTTTTTTCACCACCTGTATTTGCTACAGTTTATTTCCAGCAGTGCTAGCCAACATCACGTCCGAGTCTTCCCATTGCTTCCGGAAAGGCAACAGAAACTCAGGACGCAGTTTGTGTATAACGGTTTGCCCAAGTTTTTGGGAACATTATAATATGCTTATCTACACCCACTGTTGGGAGCTGATGAACTCAGTGGGTAGTCATGGCAGCTCGTCACTGCCATTCGTGATGAAGGTGATGGTCTGTCACTTTGTGAGCGACTCTCATGAGGTTATGACTGCACTCATTGTTGTGTTACCCTTAATTGTTGTTGTGGAGATTTCTCTGCAACTTCATCGATCTAGTTTATTTCCAGCAGCAATTTTTTGGTTCTTATCTCTTGTGATCCACCCATGATGGAAATAATGTAACAGGAGGCTGGATATAAGGTTTTGGAGGAAGATCAAGCCAAGGAGGTGCAGACCAAGGAAACAGTTCGCAAGATTCTGGCACAAGTGAGTTGTTTCCTACTATAATTATTTCTGTGAATGTCATCAAGAACCTTGAATTTAGATGCTGAACTTTGTATCTATTTTAGTTTGGCAAGCCCTGAGTAATCTGTGAATTGTGTGAAATACTTGAACAACAGATACAGGTGGAGGCTGAGCAGTGGACACAGGTGCAGGATGTGCTTAAGCATGTGTGTACAGAGATGACAACCTTGCAGCAAGCCTGTCAAGGATGGGAAAAGCGTGCCCTCAATGCTGAATCTCAGTCTGTGGCCTGCCAACTGGAGGTAATTGTTGGGAATTATTGCCACTCACTTCTTGCTGCTTTCAATTTCCAATCAATTACATTATCATCATCAATGGAGACAGAAGATGGAGAACTGCAGGAAGTGGAGTACAACATATACAAACCATGCACAGATCAGTTCATTGTGACTTATGCTGCATACTTTTGACCCTTGATTGTAACAATTTAGATATTTATTTACTCCACAAGTCCAACATTAGGCTTACTGTCTTGGGTCTTGCTTGGAACTAGAGAGATGAATGGCAGGTGAAGGCCCAAACAGCCCAGCAGAGGATGAAGGAACTGGAGGTTCAGCTGGTGCAGATTCAAGGAACAGTTCAGGAGCTAAAACTTTGTCATGCCCAAGAAGAACAGAACCAGTGGTTGGATTTTGGCAGCAGCAGTGTGGATCCCTCAAACATCCTTGGCTATACATTGGCCTTAGAGCCAATCTCAAACACAAACAGCAGTGACAGTGGTGGATGTAAAATTTTAAAGGAATTTGAAGGATGCAGGAACTGTGGGAAGTTACGTCACATAATGGTTGACGAAAGACAAAATTTGGATAGGTTTGGGCTCCTTTGTGATCGGCATTCAATTGGAGGATTAGTGCCAAGAATTCCAAGTCCGTGTAGGCAACACTCATCTGCGCATGGGAGTGTGCCAAGATTTCCAAGTTCTTGTAGGCAACACCCATCTGCACATGTGAGTTTGCCAAGATATCCAAGTCCATGTGTGCAACACCCATTGTCTATGTCAGTGCCAAGAGTTCAAAGTCCACACAGATCTGAAATTCAAGAAACTTCACAGCTCAGGAAAATACCGAGGTGCATGAACCACAATACCCAGCACCGGCAATTGACAACACCAGTAACTGCTGACAATGCAAGAACTATTGCACAACAGTCTTCTTCTAACTGGAAACTTGGAATGAAAAATGACATCATGAGATCTTCATCTCAAGAAGAGTCACAGCAAACCCAAAGATGGCACAAAGGTCCAGCACAAGGTCATAGCAAAAAATCTGAGAATCAAGAGAACGCCAAAGGAAATGCTAATAAGAGTTTTGCAGGGATGCAAAGAAAAGGAGGTGCAGTTCAGGGCCACAGTCTCATGAGAAAGGTTCATCAATTTCCAGTTGGCAGCAACTTCCGACAGCCATATCATTCGGCATCCAGCATTCAGGATGCTCTTCCACAAGACCCCTTAAAAGAGGTGAGTGCAAATGTCATTCCATGCTGGAACTGAAGCACTATGAGTATTGTTAGAATGACTTACCACCTCATCATTATCAATGGAGAGGTGCCCTCCCAAATTTTTTATTTTCGGCTCAACTTCTTCATTTATTGTACAATAGCATACTTAGAGCACTTAGTTGCTCAAACACACTTCCTGTCATTTGTAAATGTAACCCTGAACCCTAAACTATAAGTGAAGAGGTTTTGTTATGCGTGGGTTGGTGGCCTTTTGTTAAAGTTTGGCCCTTGACACTCCAGGCGCTGCAAACCTTGTTAGCAAAGGGATAAACTTGACATTTGGTAGAGTTTTCAGTTCACTCTGAAGAATGTCCTCTGCCCTTGTTTCATGGATTTAGGATGTGCAAAACCTTCATCTCCATAACTGTAAGCCAAGTCCTCAACAAACTTGTCGTAGTTTCAATTTATGACGAATAGTGTTAACAGATAACTTAAAACATGTTTATTTCAAATCATTTTAGAATTGGTTTTTTTCATATTTTGTTCAAATAAATTAAAAGGGCAATTTAAAGAAAAAAGAGATTCCAAAGATTTATTCAGTTTGAATTTAATTCACAATGTTTTTGAAAATCATTTTTTACTTTACACAATGAGCTTATTGACATCATGTTTGAACTCATGTTTAATTGAAACAAGATTGATCTTGTGAATGCTTTTTATGTGAGCATGGAAGTTCTTAAAATATATTCAAAATAAAGGCTATTGCTTTCAAAGTAGTCACCCAAATAAACCCCAAATACACCTCGTGTTCTATATTTTGTAATATTAACACAATTGTTGGGAGGAGTGTTGGGAGGTTTTTTCTATTTAATAGAACCTCAAATCCTGATTTTGATGTTGAAAAGTTCATTTGGACATTCTTTGGGTAGAGGGTTTGAACCAATGTTGGGTGGATATAAGATTTTTTTGTTATCCTCTGGTTCTAGTTATTATTATTATAAAATTCAATTGTAAATATCCTTTATTATATATACATAAAATGCCATATTTCAATATGGCTGGATATCTGCCACCATTAATATTTGTTGGATATACTAGCATTCTGGATAACAAGATAAAATATATCCAAATAAAATTACAAGTCCAAAAGTTCGTCTTGCTTGAATTTGCCTTCATATTGTTTTAATTTATCCTCTACGGCAGTATCAACCTTAATCGACTTTGTCAAACTAGGTGGTGAACTACAACCCACCCTAGGATCACTAAGCCAATTTTTAGTAACAAAAATTATTTTATCTAAATTATATAATTGCAAGCGACATCTCTTCAAATTTGTAAAAATTCCACCAATGAAAAAAATTCTTAGTTTTTATTTGAGAACCAATAATGCCAAGAAACTAATGAGTGAGAAATGCCACACTTGGAAATAGAGACTCATGTTTTTCCCATCACTTTAAAAGACATTTAATGTCCTTGACATCCATTTGAAATCTCTTAAACATTTGTAACTCCTTGTTCACCACCTCCTTTGTTGGCCCACTTGTTTCAACAGATGTTTCAAAAATGTTCAAGCTACTTTCTTCATCAGTTTGCATATTTGCTATAAGTCCAAATTTTGCCATAAGGTAGACAATGTGGAAATATTTTAAAAACATAGGAAATGAGGATCATTGATCATACTTTTTCACAATGGAAACATAATGTTTTCAACCAATAAAATTGAAACCAACCTTAGACTTTTAAATCTAGGGTTTAACATAAGGGACAACATGTTATGTGCTTTATTTTGTTCATATTTTTTGAAGAATGAAAGAAAACCATCTAAAGCCCCATGTACTTTTTTTTCTAATGTTAGATGTAAACAATGACAATTCCAAAGCTATAACAAAATCATCATTAATCAAGTCCTCCAAATTAAATGAAATTCTAGATTCTTTTTTAAGTTTCAAGCTCACAATGATTGTTGCATTTAGACATTAGAAAGTAACCAATGCCCAAAAGATTGGTTCAACACACAAGCCTTTACAATTGAAGACAAAACATCAACAATTATTTAACATATGTGCCAAGTTAAAGGTGGAGGGACACAACTATTAATCCTCATTGTAGTTTGTTGACTATAACAAAGAACAATTACTACCCTTAATTTTAATGCCTCTTGAAATAAGATGATTTTACTTGCAAACTTGCAAAAGTAAATCAAGGATCAACAAAACAACTTACAATTAAAAAAAAACAAAAATAAAAGACTTGCAAAAATGGAACAGTATGTTAAATGATTACTACCCTTGTTTTCAGTGGAATGTTTAGTTTTCTAGGCCTTAAACTAGTTTCAATGCAAACTTTGTTCCATTCTTGACGGCCTTTACCAAATTTCTTTGGCCAAGTAATGCATTTATGCAATTATGTTTGTGCAAATTTAATAGACACAAATTTCAAGTTCTTACAAACTTTGTCATTTGTTGTGGCATATTGGCATGCTTTGGAGAAAACATGACCAAAACAAGTTCCCTAAAAGATTTCCTCCAAACTTAAAGTTTCACATTTAACAATAAATTTCAAAGCGCTAGTCCATGTATTTAAACTTGAACCTTCATCCTTCACATATGTTATTATCTTATTTTTCAAGCCATATGCATGTCCAAAAAATCAATAAAATTTATAGCCAATGCTTGTCATGTAGTTTTAGTGATTTCAAACAAACCAAGAGTAATTTGTTTTGGTTTCCGATCAAATCCCAAAAACATGATGACCAAGGCAAACACATCATATGCACCCTTGGACATCCATAAATCAAAACTAGTAGTAGCACAACAATAAACATATAGTAAAGGCAAAACATATGTTTCCTTAGTTTTCTCCACCAATTTAGGCCAAGCAGCATAAAACAATTTTTGAAAAGGGAATTGCACATGAGGACATAATTGCAACACTAAACACTTTAGCCACACGGTTTCTACAAATTGTAAAGACAAGTGATTTTTCACTATTAAGAGTGCAAGATTCTCCACAAACATCTTTTTGTTCCACGTCATCCTTTTTAAAAAGATTTTTTGAAGCAAAAAATTTAGATATGGAAGAATTGGAAATACGAGCCCTCTTCTTTGCAAGTTGTTTCTCAACATTTTCTTTCCCTTGATTATATTAATTTCTTCTTGAATTTTTTTATAAATTATTAAATGTTTTGCATCAAGATGTTTTTACAAACACCTTATGCCACTTGTTTTATAATATGACATTAGACCTTTCCTTAAATAATTATTTTTTTGAGTTCATAGAAATAATAGGTTGAGAATGACATAATAAACAATTCATCATTTGAAGAGCATCCATGTTTACTTTTGAGGTATCATTAACACAATAAAAAGACCAAAAAAATGCATTTCTGTTATGAGGACACCATTTTTCTCTTTGAATTTGCAATTGTTGCAAAATGTGTTTAGTTTTTTTTTCTATCGGTTTCTTCACATTCTTTGGAACTCTACTTATTTCAATTGGTTGGATTTTCCCTTTCTTCCATTACTTGATTAACTTTAGTTTTATTATTTCGGCATATTATATATTCTTAATTTTTCATTGTTTGATTATTATATCCATTTGACCCTTCCATCTTTCCCAATTGTTCTACAAGGAAAAAACTAAAGAAATAAATGCAATGTGTTGTTGTGATGTGATGGTAGTACTCTTATGCACAATTCAGTATGATACAAAACATTTACAAAAATTCTATGCACAATTAAAATGATCCAAAACATTTACAAGCAAAAAAAGATACAAAGTTGTAGAAAATATTTTTCAAAGGGTTTACGTTTGTTTAGAAAACAATTCATAACAAGCGTTATGTACAAGAAACAAAAACAATTGAAATAGATGAACAAAAGACATGAGAAGAAAAAAAAAAGAATAAAAAGAAACAAAGAAGGGGGAAAAAAACTTATTAGAAAAAAAACATGGGTTGTTAACTCCCAACAACTCCCAACTCTTGCAAGAGGGAATCAAAGGGGATAGAACAAGATCCTTCAACAAATAGTAACAAAGGTGTAGAATAAACATGAAAAGGAACAACACTAAAGAACTTTGTACTTGAGCGCGAAGAAGAAAGTAATAGTGTGAAAAAGAGAGTAATAGCACACAGAGGAGAGGAGAGCAACAACATAAATAGGAAAAGAAAACAATGGTGCAAACAAGAAAAAAAAGCAACACAAATTGGAGAGCAACAATGCAAAGAGGAGAGGAGAGTAGCAATGCGAACAAGAGAGGAGAACAACAATGTGAAGAGAAAAACAACGTTATGAAGAGGAGAGGAAAACAACAATGCAAATATGAGAGCAATAACACAAAAATGACAAGAGAGTGACAACACAAAGAGGAGAAGAAAGTAGTAACACAAGGAGAGGAAAATAATATTGTGAAAGAGGAGAAGAGATCAATGTTGCAAAGAGAGAAAAACAACATGTGAATAGGAGAAGAGAGTACATAGTCGTGCAAAGAGGAGAGGAGATCACCGACAAGAAAAGGAGAGAAAATGTGGGGCTTGAATTGGGGCCCCATTTTATTCTTATTTTAGGTTTTTAGGTTTAATGGTGACACCCATAGTTTTTTCCCCCTTTCAATGGCCTACATAAGTGCCCACAATTTCATTTTCATTTAATGGCTTACATGGGCGCCCACAATTTTTTTTCCCCTTCTAACAACCTACATAGGTGCCCATAATTTTTATATCCTTTTAACGGCCTACATCCTAAACCTAAACCCCCCTCATATCCACATCCGAGCAAGGATTTCATATCCGCCCTAGATATCAAAATTTTAATTTTTTTTTAACCTTGTCCATATATTATATGATTAGATTTCATAATTTTGGAATTTGGAGACAAGGATGTCACCTTAGATATCACAATTTGATATCTAAAGGATTTCAAAAGTGATGTCCTAAGTGATATCTAGTCAGGATATCCTCCCAACACTAGTTTGAACCCAATTCTTCCAAATTTTAAACCATTTAGTTTCAAATTCTAACACATTTTTTAAAACCATGTCTAATTTTCTATACATATTACACAATCCCCAATGCTAAAGAATATATGGGTACAAATTTTTAAAAAAAATTAAAATTGGGGTCTATGTAGGTATGGAGTTCAATAATTAATTAAATTAACATTTAATTATAAAATTTAGCCTATTTATCATTTTTTTTGGTAGAAAATCAAATTTTCTACCCAATGATCTTGACCTTGCTTTTAATAAATTTTTTCATGGGTCCAATTTATATTTTGGATCCACAAAAGACAAGTTTCATGATTAGGTATTTGTGTCAATTCCAACAAAATGGTGTCCAATGTCCATGTCATAAGAACTTAGATATGAACCCTTGGTTTTAATAACCTTCCAAACCAAATACCCTCACAACATGGTTGGGATTATAAACCATGTTAAACAAGTTGACAGTTTAATTTTCAACAATTTTGGCAAATATCAATATTTTTTTTCCTTTTTTTGGTTAGAACTTTTGCAAATTATTTTGTATCAAACATCAATTATAAGTATGGCATATTCATATACATCCCCAATGGGGTTAATATTTTTAGTATTGTCTAGTAGGTGGATTGACAATCACCCATAAGGAATGAACCAAAAATTGGTTGGAGGTGAAAGAGGACGTTCAAAATATTTTTGGAATTGTGCCTAGTTTTAGTTATCTCAAGTGACTCATTGTGTTTCCATAACTTTTTTTTCTTTGATGACTTTTGTGTATTTTTTCAAAAAATCCATTTGAACAATTTTTCACACTAGATTATTTTTTTGTCGCCATAGTGCAAAAACTTGAAAAAGAAAAAGAAAAATAGTGAGATTCCCTATACAAAGATATATACGTAAATGTATGTATTGTAAATATATACGCAAATATTTATGCATTATACATGTTTATATGTATGTGTATCTTAATATGAACTAATGTTGTTTTGGTATCAAGTTTTGGAGATACTATAAAACTTTTGGTATCAAAATTTTACATTTTCATTTTGGGTAAGGTTTTAATTTTTTGTAATCCAAATTTTTGGTACCCTTTTGGTATCAATACTTGATTGTAAGTAAATTAATAGTAGCAATATGAATAAGGTATCTTAGAATTTATTTTACATAAGTAACAACTCAGATCCAAGTATTGGATTTAGGGTTTTAAAGTGTGGAAATGATTTTCTTCCTGGGTCCAATAAAGAGAATAGAGTGCTAGGATGGGTACAATCATAAAACAAGAGATAATACAAGTAATATTCCACATACAAGCACTTCATCTAGCAAGGCTTACAAGGGTGTGAGGTGTTAAAGTCCAAAATGCTATAGTTACAAAATTTGAGTGAAAAATCTAAGTGCAAAATGTAATGGATTTGTAACCTTAATCTATAAATCTTATATCCTAAAACCTTAAATTCATCTTTCAAAATATCCTACCATTTCTAGCATGTTTTCATTTTTTGGACAACAAGGTTTTCTCAACCACAAGAAACTTAGCTAATTTCTATCCATCTACAAGGTTGCAGTTACTTTGTGCATTGCTAGGCCAATTCTTATAAATCATTACAAGCTTGTTAAGATTGTCAACCCAAGATGGCATCATTGTAGGCTAGTAAATACACCTACAACTGAAAATATTCATTTTGTTTCAATTTGTGAACTTGGGATGCTAAAAATCTATCATGCCAAGAAACCCACATTTGGGAATCTATACTGATACTAGGCCACCATTTCAATGGATCAAACTCATTTGAATTCTCCACATGAAACTTGCAAACCAAAGAAAGTTTAGATTTGAGAAGATCTTAAGAGGCTTCTTGTGATCAAGCAATTAACCTAAACAACCCATTTGAAGGTGGTTAAGGCAGTGTAAGAATTGAAAATGTTGCAACTTGACTTGGCATAAATAACCCACATTATTGTTAGGAAGGCCAACATAACTAGATCATCATATTGTTGCACCAACATAGTTGTTTGATCTCTACCTACCTGATCCATGATGCAATTCATGCTTTTAAAACATGGATCAAACATCAACGTGAACATCATATTGGTTTTCTCTTGAGAGAAGGTTTCTACAAAACCTAAAAAAAGACACATCACATTAATAATTTTGCCCATGTTTTTGACATGTCATGACCAAAACAAAAGTCAACAAATGGTTGTGGTAACTACAATTGTTCACAAGACATAATAAAAGTAAGGGTAGTTGTGAAATAATTTAGATTGGTTCTTTTGTTTTTAACATAGACTATAATTTTTTGTTAAATTGAATTATGCTAGTGTTCAAAACCTTCACATGTTCTACAAAAATTAATACACCAAAGTGTTAGGTGTTTCAAACAATCCAACTATTATGTGATAAGGAACCTAATCTTGGTTAATGAAATTGACAACCAAAGTGAAGGTGCCATAATTTGATTTTGACATCATTACTACAAAATGTGAGTGTAGTTCATTAGACCCCATTTAGTGGACCAATGAATTCACTGCATCCTCATTATATCATGTTCACTAGAAAGAATGAATTCATTCAAAATCTAGTGAAAGCACTTGGCGTACATGGATACATTTTGTTGTAATGCATCCACAAGTCAAAAGTTGTTATCACAGTTGCACATTAACCAATGGTAGGAAGCACATCCACCTCCATGACTTTCTATAACAAAGAAGGAAGATACTAATTTTCGAAATGGAAATTGTATTTGACCACAAAGATGGAACACTATTTGCTTCAACCAAGGGCTCTCCACAATAAACAACATATAACCTTTTGTAATCATCAACACAAAATCTTGAATGAACTGCATTTGAACAAGGTGAGATTTTTTTGTAAAGCTTCAAAAAAAAAAATAAATTCTTTGTGATAGCAAAAGGTGTTATAGAAGCCTTATGTTTAGTTTTTTGTCATATCCTAGTGTTATTTTTTAAAACACTCATGTGCACCATGTCTTTTAACAATTTGAGGCCATGTTCATGAATAACATGTTTATTCATGGAAGTGATCATATGCATTTGAATGAAAGGTACTCATAAATAATTGTTTATTTTGTTGCAAAATTAAACCACTCAACCATGCATTCATCCAATAAACTTAACATTAGAAAGCTCATATTGTAAGTTGACCCATAATGTTGAAGCTTGATATCGCAAAAACTTTGCAAAACCCTAAACCTGACTGGTCGGGTAACCTAATATGTCACTCTAGAATCGACAACCAGGTTCTCAAAAAAAATTCATCACTTTGAGAACCCACTGGTGGGTTCCTCTATACCCAAATGTATACCCAGGTTCATACCCAGCATTTTCTTAATACCAGAACAACGCTAGTATGAACCTTTAACTGCGGTTTAGGGTTTGGGGTGCAGAGCTTCCGGAGGCAAATCTTTATTCCTTTGAATGCGGCAGAATCTTGGCGGGACCCCATCACATGCGCAGCACAATGGCAACACCTTTCTTTGTATCAGTTCAAAATATTCTTGTTCTTGCAAGAGCCAGATGGCAAGTTACCTGCACGATCCGGAGCTGTTTGCGAGGCGACACGGCAGTGGCCAGGAACAAACCGGCTAGACGGCAGGCGGTGAACGGGCCGCCTGCGTTGTGCTGGCAGGAGGCGGAGCCATCCCATGCCTCAACGTGTTTCCGGCAAAGACCCGCCACCTTTCCCAGGCGCCTGCAAGAACCGCCCTGCCCACTTGGCCTTTTTATAGCGCAGATACCTCACGACTCCCTTACTCGGCCTGGATCTCCTCAAACACACGTACTTACGTACGTTTGGATTCGAACTGCGTCCACTTCCAGGCTTGTTGATTGTTGTCGAACGTTGTTATTGCATTTGGCTGCCGCGCTCTAAGCGATCGGGAGTTTTCTTTCGTTTTTAAGGCAAGCTGGATCAATATCAATCTTGTGTCGAACTGCAGCTGTACCTGCCTGCCTGCCGGCCGGTTTTTAGATTCTGCACGGTGCAAAGAGTGCACCGGAACTTATAAAATTTAAGAAATCTGAAACAACCATTTGTAATGATCAAATGATAGAGATTCGCGGATTTGCTACTGCTTTGATAGTTTCGCAAGCATCGGGGTTTTTTTTTTCTTTTTTTCTTTTTTCGTGGGGAGGAGGGGGTTTGGAAAGGTTCTGTGTAGAGCTAGCGGGGCATGGGAGGTGGATTCGATATTAATTTTAGTGATTCTAGTAAAGCTAGAATCATTGCGCCTGCTGGGCATTTTGTTGCAGGGCAGTTTCCCAATTTGCAGGATATGTCGATGCAGCAGGGAAGCGAAGTGGAGTTGGTGAAGAGAATACGCGGGGCACAGCTGTTCTTGGTAGATGGCGAGGAGAGTGTATTGATGCAGTGTGGAGATTTCTCAATACGTCTACTCAAGCAGGCTCACCCATCGCCGCTGGCAGCAGTGGTGGCGTCGGTAGGACAAGTGCAATGGCCAGTGGGCAAAGATGCACCCATCTTGAAAGTGTGGAACCGGCGATATACGTTTGCGCTGCCGGGTTTGGTGTATGGGCTGTTGTTCCCGGAGATCGGGACTCCAGCGATTGTGCTACAGCAGCTGGAAAGCGTCCTGGATCAGTACTGCACATTCCAAATCCATCAAGAAATTGCGTACGCAGGTACTTACTTACTGGACATCATGTGCGGGCACCATCATGGACGGAAGAAGACAGCTCCTCCATATCTAACCATGGAGCAGTTTAAGCTTGAACTTCTTCTTCCTATATATTATAACTTTGCTGCAGCTCAAGTTGCACAATCCTAGAGCTTACTTCCAATTCTTTCCAAATGACTTGTAAAAAAATAGTAAGGTACAACTTAACCTTTTTAAAAATAAAGAAATTTACAATTCACACTAAGAATTGGATTATGGATTAGATAATGGTCGAGCTTACAAGCTATTGTGCGGGGTCATGTGGCTGGCAACCTAGTCACTGAACTCAGCAGAATAGGCAGGACAATGAGCTATTCTGCTGGGTAAGGTGGACTGGCTAGCTGGTCACTGAACTCAGCAGAATATGCGGTAGTACAATGAGACCATTACAGAAACAATTTTGGATTTTAATGTCAATTTTTGAAGTTTACAGCTGACCCAATAGGCCGTGCTAGTCACCAAACTCAGCAGAATAGGCAGTAACCATTAGGGAAACAAATTTGAATCATAAGTTTATGTCATGTTTTGGAAATGGACAGCTTACCATTTTATGGTAAATTATAGACATAATAGAAATGGACAAGTGATAAATCATGAAGTATAAAGTCTTCCTTGGATGAGAAACTTGTGCCACTTAAGACGCCTATAATGTGACAGAATCTAACATCAAAATCAATGTTTACTAGAATTATATATCTCTTAAATGTTTTGGAAATGTTTTAAATTTTTATAGAATGTTTTCTTAATATTTCATTAGTTTGTAGCATGAAACAAATACCCCTTTTATCCCTAAATATATGCAAAGAATAATAAACTCCCTGGCAACTAGGATAGGCGGAAGAAAATCCTGATATATATATATAGATATAACTTATGTATATTGTTGTGATGGTTTGATTTTGTGTCTTGCAGCACAGCGGCAGATTGCAGCAAATAGAGGAAGAGATTTTGCAGCAAAGTACTGGACGGCAGTAGCTCCGGATGTGGAAACAATGAGCTCTAGAATTGCAAGACAGATCTGCAGCACATCAACCATAGTGGTGGACAGTATAATGATGGCAGGCGAGTGGGCGAGTTTGGGTATTCAGCAAGCTGGTGGTGCAGCTAATTTTGTGAAAAGGAAACTATCAGTAGTAGCAGCAGCTGCTGCTGCTGCTGCTGGTGGCGATGATCACGTGATCATGCCGAAAAATCCTCGCATTCTGAAACGCATTCAGCAAGCTCAACGGATGTCTGCAGTTGCAAAGCTAATGTCCAAAACTCTTCTCAAAGGTGCTATCAGGGTTTCCACTCATGTCGCCACTGGTCTTGCAGACTTGAATCATGTACAGGATGATGCCCCAGCTTCTCTGAGAGGTGCTCAGCTCGGTCACCAAACTAGTGCTGCAGGACTAGTGGAATCAGCAGCATTTCCAGGAGCTGCAAAACCTAGTGTGGCGGTAGCAAGCGTTGATGCATTTGCCAAAGTGGTGGAAGTTGTGGAAACAGCCGGCAAATCCCTGTATGCAGCCACCAAAGCCGTGGGCACAAATCTTGTTCAACAAAGATTTGGAACAGATGCAGGGCAAATGATGCAAGACAGTTTTGGTGTAGTTGGGAATGCAATTGATACAGCTTGGACTTTGAACAAATTGGGATTGAGCATGCTGTTGCAAGCAACTGCTGCATCAACCATACTCAGCACTACTAGTACTGGTACTGCAGCAGCAGGCTCCAGCAAAACAAAGAAACCATACATACCAACAACCCTCAACAACCTCCAACAACAACCACCAGCTGCATCATCCATGCACTTGTTTCCTTCTAAATCAGAGCAGCAGCAGCTGGAGGCAGGATTAGATGCTGAACATCAAACCTTACTGCAATCAGCTGCTTCTCATCAACAAGAGCAAGAACCTTCTTCTGCTAAGAATCTAGCAGCAGCTGGATCTGGTCATGCAAATCTATTTACAGATGCAGAGAATGATGTTTCCAGTCTGCCACAAACACATGTCTTCTTAGGACCTGCAATTCAGCACCCAAATGCAGTTAGTTCCTTCACACCCAGCTACATTCCACACCAACCCAAGAATGCATGTGATGCACCAGCAGATTCCTCCTACATACCACACCAACCCAAGAAGGCATTTGATGTATCAGCAAATTCCTGCTACATTTCACACCAACCCAAGAATCATGCATTTGATGCATCAGCAGATTCCAACATTTTACAACAACCCAAGAATGCATTTGAGCAATTCAACTTGTTTCAGAATTATGATCTTGGGGTGCAAGCAAGATCGGAATCTCCCTCCATATTCAACTTCCCTTTTAGCTTAAATAGGAAAGAGTGATTTTTGCTTTTCTTTTTTTCATTACATGGTTTTAAATATGTTTTCCTTTTTTCATATGAGTTTTTATGCTTTTCTTTCATACAGAACAATATCATACCTCTGTATCATCTCCCTCATTCAACTTGCCTTTTAGCTTAAATAGGAAAGAATAATTCCTTCGTTTATCATTTTAAGAATTTTGATGCTCTTTTTCATATACACCATTGTAATACCTATCCATCATCTCCCTCATTTGACTTCCTTTTAGCTTAAATAGGAAAGAGGAATTTTGTTTATTTTTCACTTTAGAGTTTTAATGCCATTTTTCCATAAGAGTGTGCAATAACAATAAGTCAAAGTAGATTAGAACCATGCACCTCTTCTGGATGATATATATATATTAATCTTAAAATAAATATTATACACAATATGTATCATAATATGGATGTATCATATAGACAGATGCAATTTAAGAATGGATGACTTCATTCATTTATTATGGATGAATTATATCCAACCAAAGGGACGAGGAGAACATGACTGCATGAACATGCAAAATTCCTTGAAAATGATTTAACAAAGAATTGAAGCAGCAAGCAAAAAGATTCATTGTTTTTTCAACAATTGTGATCCACTCACCAATCAATGTGTATATTTTTTGAACTATTGTCACCAATATACTCATCAACACAATATTCTAATGACACATCTTTCCATATTAATTAAAATTTGAAAAACTTTACTAGAAGTAAAAAATTAACACAAGAAATGCTTAACAATACATAAGTAGGTACTTTATATGCATAATCTTATACTCTCTTTGACTCCTCAACTCCACTACACAATGGGCAATATTATCTGATGAAATTTAGAAAAGTTTCTGAAGGCTTGGGGGATGGTAATGATTGTAAAGTTGTCCAAGGAAACATGGAGCCACAATTGGTCCTCAATTGGTCTTCTTCATCAGATGAATACTAAAGATTGGGCAGCACTGTTTACATAGCAACAAGACAAGAAATTATTCTTGTTGTATGGTCATTCTATGAATATACAATTGACCTGGTGGAACATGGGTCTCTACCATTTGAATCTCAAATTGAGTCGTCGCACTAATTCAGTTGTGAGAACACGGTGAGATTTAACTGGTGTTGTTGTGGTCATTAAAATTCTTTCATGAGAGCTTTTATGAGTGGCATCATCAACATTTGCATGAAAAGTAAAGAGTGTAATGCACAACGATCTTCACCCTTGTGGACTGACGACAGTTTCAAGTTGCTCACAAATATTAATTTGTTTTGTGTTGGTCAATACTTAATTTATTTCCCAATCTGCTAAACATTCTACCCACAATAACTTAAACTGCACCCACCTTTCTTTTCACAAGCTACCTTCCCACCTCACTAGCCTACCACCTCAATTTGTTTTATTTTTTGGATAAACTTGATGCAACGTGTGGTAGGTTCCCTAGTTTCAAATATTAAACCAAAGGGTTGAGCTTTAGGTGGTTGTTACCTACAGTTAAACCAACACCCTTTCGCTGAAACTAGCACAAAAATCAAATTGTAAAATTAACTTTTTATTAGAACCAGAACGCACATTTCAACCTTTATAAAAACCTAGATTGTTACTATTTAAGCAAGCAAGTCAAACCTTTTTGAAAAGTTGACAAGTAAGTTGAATTTCAAAAATAATTTATCTGTTTTAGTTAATTGTAAAATTTCATATCTATACAATCTCTAATCTTGAGGAGTGTGTAATGTGTACATGTAGCTGGACTCAATTATCCAACTTGCCTAAAGGTTCTTGAATTTTTTGGAAATTGTCAAAAGTAAAACTATAAGGTTTAAAAATTTGAAGAACTAAGTTCAAACCCATACTCAGAGAACCTACTTAAACCATTTAAAGACAATGGCAATGCCCTAGTCGCAGAGCATTACACCCTGCAAGTGAAGGATGGAGCCCAAGGTCTAGGGTGTAATGCCCCGCGACTAGGGCATTACCCAGCAAGATGATTGCAAAGGAAGCATGCACTCACACTGTATGGTAGACCCCCCCCCTGTATGAAGGGCATTTCAGAACCGACAGGAGGGCCCTACTCCCAAAACTATTATGTGTCAAGAACAAAAGACCAGAGGTTATCTTAAAGAGGAAGAGCCAGCCATCACTAGTTCCTAGTTCATACCTCAAAACATGTTAGACAAATTATTCATCATTGTGACAGCAAAAACTGCAAACCCTAATAAGTGCATAGTTTGAGCAGATGCATATCAAATATTTGTTAGCACCGGGGCAGTAGGAATCTTGAATTTTTGCTTCAGCATAAGAAAATGCATAAAAGTTGCTTCTGACCTGCTGATGAATGTCATGAGGAAATATGACAGCGTTGCAGCAGGACCCTAGAATAAGGAGATGCTGAACAGGCACATTTTACATCAATACAATATTAGAAATTATAAAACACATTGTGACACAATGGAAGAAAATTCCCAATGTGGAAGTACTGGAAGAAATTGTCACATGCAACATTGCTAAAGCATGCTACACTTGCCATTGTCACATGTTGCATGCAACATGCAAATGCAGCTTGCCATTGTCACATGCAACATTGCTAAAGCATACTACACTGGAGCAGAGATTCTACTACTCAGCAAGGTTCCAACAGTAACATGTCAAGCATGAAAAAAAGAGCTTTTACTTCTTGTGTGCCTTGAGTACCCTTCGGCGCCAAGCACCCATTGTGGGATCCAGATGAAGTTCCCAAGTAGGCCAGTAATGCAAATCCTGCTTCACTGTTAGAACCCGAGGCTTTCCATTCAAGTGGATTGTTTTCACCCGCACAAAAGCACAGTGGTCTAACTCCTGGGTTACATCAATAAATGCCTGAAGGTCAGGTGTTGGCATTCCATTCACTTCTACAATCCACTGAAGTGCATATAGCCCGTATCTGTGAGCTGGGCTGCCATGACACCACCTTGCCACATACACCCCATGCCCTTCCTGTGGTAGAAATCCCAATGCCCGAACTGCAGAATGCGGATCCTGTAAGACACAACCAGCCCAATTCACCATTCTTCTGGTGCCAAAACCATCACGGATGTCTATTCCTACCTCCACTTCCATCTCATGACCCTGCCGGAATACAGTGACTTGAAGAACATTTGGGGTTTTGCCATCTTGTGTATGGTCAGAGACACTGGAAGTAAAATTCTGACTCTGGCAAGCAATCTCAACATCACGAAAGCATGTGATAGGTTGCCCACTGATGGCCAGCAACATATCACCTTGCTCTAGAGTACTTGCTGCCCAAGAGCCTGCCAAACAGCCCTTTACACGCAGGACCTGTCGCCTCACTGGATCCTTCTTTGCTAGGGCCTCTACCCATCTGTCACTGAGACCAAAGCTCCGAGCCTTAGATAACAAGGTTGGGTAAAGCTCCGCTTCTAGAATTGGCATCAGTGGCATTGACCATTTCACACCATTGATAAGCAGGGGAGGTCCTGTGTTGCCTTTGATGATCATTCCCAACACCTCACTAATTGCATAAACAGGTATTCCACGGACAAACTGATGATCTTCTGGTGTGCTATCCCCATATTTTAAATGAGTTGAAAAGCTTCCCCAGAGGGCTTTCACCCTTCCCAGGTCATCAGCAAGAACACCAGAAAATGTGTGACCAAAGTCAGTGTCAAGTTCAATGACCTCCATGTTCATGGACCGATAACGTGGGCAGTCAGCTGCCCCCACATTTAGAGCGGCTCCAGGATTTGTGACTATTGACTTCCTTGAAGTTGCTTGCAAGCTGCGGCTCAGTCCAACCAAATAGACTGAGTCACCCCTTCGAACTGGAGGATCTGGAACAAGGTCTGCAGCGTGAACTGCTGCACTCCCTGCTGTACCTAAAGTGGCAGGATTGTAGGCTACCAGTGCAAAGTTGTGTACAGGATGCAAAAATACTACTTCAGCTGAAACCTCCATTGGGAATGCAGCAAAGGATAACATGACGTCTGAGACTGCAATAGCGACTGTGTTCTTGTCAACTGCCACCAATCCTAAGTCCTGTGAGTGATGTACTATCACCCCAGTCCCAAAGAAGTGTTGAGCATGAACACCATCAAGCATTGCTGATGGTGGAACATGCACTTCCATCATCACAAGAGTGGGCTCAATTGCATGCTCTGCCATTGATGAACTTGTTGATGGCATAATCTTATGCACCTCTGCAGACATGCCCAGTGTTCCTTTAGAACTTGGCTCCTCTGTTGGCAGGAGTTCATGCACCTTTTGGCGCTTTGGCAACACAATCCCTTCAATCTCTGCTTCATTGACTGGTGTAGCACCAATTAACATGTCCTCTGCAACTCCATTCCCTTCATGTAACTGGTGATCTGCCACTTCACCATTTAAGCTCGCTGCTTCAGGGGCTCCAACTGGCACTGACAATGACTCCAATTCCATATCCTCATGACTTGTCTGTACAAGAGGTTTCCCCTTAGGCTCAGCAGGGCACACATCCCACAAGCCTGTGGCATCGTTTCGTGAGTACAGCTGGGGCAATGCATACCACTCATGGCGGTCGATTGTCACCAACACTGACTTGCTTCGATGACGATCAGCATGGCTCACAAACTCCAGTGGAACACGATCTCCTGGATATAGGGAGAAGAAAACAGAAACAAATTTATCCAGATTTGTAATCTCTTCTCCTGCCATTTTCTTGATGATGGCATGTTTCGGAACTCCAGCTCTGGATAACATATAGCCTGGTTCAGCAACATAAACTAGTCCACATGAAAAATGGAAGTTTCGGGCCTGCTGATAAGAGAGAGCATGAATAACTCCCCCACTCACTTCCAGGAATACACTTGGTGTGATGGAGTGCAAATCCTGGACCTGTAAAGCGACCTGCACTGTTGCCCCCCCTCTGTCAAGCTCCAAATTGAGAGTCTCTCCAACATTATCATCCAACAGAATCTCAAAGCTCAGGAACTGTGTTACCACCTCACCATTGGCACGGAGTAGAACATCGCCCGGTTCCAAGAGCTTGTGGGCAGGACCTCCTGGAACTAAAGATTCCACTACAAGCATTCCTGTCTCAGCAGTTGGAGAGGCCTCACGGATCAGCTTCTCAGTGTCACGTTTTAGTCCAAGACGGCGAATCTCATCAAACCCTTTGTGAGAAAAAGTCATCTGAAGGGAGCCTCGAGGTATAGTAACTGGTTCCCACCCATCCTGACAGCTGTCTTTCTTATCCTGCAAGAACTTCAGTGCTCTCACCACCCTCTCCAGAGGAAGGAAAAAAGCTGACGCACTTGTGGACTTACTACCAGCATTCAGTGCAACAGCACGACCATTGTTATCAATCACAGGTGACCCACTTGATCCCCCTTTGGTCCCTGAAGCTGCTTGTATGTAAAATGTATTGAAGTCATTGTACCCATCTTTCTTATATTGAGGGGCATCACGGTCCATCCTTGCAAGTGTCCCTGCTAATATTGAGACCTTTTCACCACTATCATTACCTACCACTCGGATCTCAAGCCCTACTGCTGCTGCCTCAGGGGCAAGTGGAATTGCCTCATATTCCATGAACTGCACTGCTTTAGGGTCATACCAAAGAAACCCGAAGTCATGCACTGGGTCTCGATAGAGAGGGAACACTGAAATCTCCTCCCGGTTCACAAACATAGCTTCAGCAACAATTGGGCCTGGCTTGATGACATGGCGATTTGTGAGAAGGATCCCCCGCTCCTTGTCAACAACAAACCCTGTTGCATAGCTTGCCCCAGCTGCCTCAGTGTCAAATGCACGGGTGGCAGTAGTACGGAGAACAACTACAGCTGGAACCACTTTTGCAAGTGCCTTGCGCCAGTCTTCTGCCCTAGCATTATCCAACGGTGGAGGATCTGTCTCCATTGCAAGCATCAACTTTAAGTCACCACTGCCTTCCAATGCCATCCCTTCACCTTGGATTATCTCTTCCTTGTGACTACATACAGTTGCCTCAGTTGGCAGAGGCCTCCTTCCTCCTCATTATTCATCAATGCTCCATGTACCTGCTGGAAAAAGTTGAAGAAACATCAGGATCAAAATTGAAAAATGTTGGTGGTACCCATACCTGAACCACTATCAAGCTCCAAGTATCAACTGCACATTTTCCAAACCTCAGTCACTGCAACCAAGAATCCTCATTGCAATATTTAAACTACAACAAGTTGCAAGGCCAAAAAACCTTGACAAGTACAACTTCACATTGCAAGTGAGAAGCTGCAAACACAAGGATATCATCCTCTTGGGAACACTTTGAAACCTAATGCTGCTGAATTTCAACCATTCCAGTCTACATCAAGGGAACCTAAAAACAGTACAGCAAAACAAAAGTACAAACAGCAACAAGATTTGCCCTAACAGGTATTCACTCCCGCTACTGTCAAGGGAGACAAGCTACAAACAAGAAGCATAACCGTTTCTTTTGCAAACTACGACAAGGAATTGCTCTCTGGATAGGGTAAAAGAACTCCTCAAGCACGTTAAAAACTCTAAAATGCTCCTAATGCCTACTCGGAGCAACGATCAAACAAACAAGCTCAGTATGCTATGGCCAGGGATCTAGACAGAGATGAAGAAGCAACATGTATCCCTGTCAACAAACAACGCACAAAACATCCACTTTCTAGCTCCCTGCCACCACCACCTGTGTTGCCAAAAGAAAAGAAAAAGCCACACAAGATCTCAGAGCTAAAAGAAAACCAAAACAGAAACAACGACAAACAGTCCACACTTAGGTATTACACTCCAGAAGAAAACCAGAAAAGACAAAAAGGATGCAAGCTTCACAACTAGGTACCACAAGAAGACGAAGAAGAAAAAGAAGAAGATCAGCAACATGAAGCCATTTTCAAATAAAACAGGAACAAAACAACACTGCAGAAAAATAGAACGAGTCCAGATTGCTCTCACCTTTTCCTACCACGATCCTTTCTTCCCTCCTACTCCGATCGATCTTCCCGAGCGAGTGAGCGCGCTCCAAATCTTCGATCGTCGCTGCTGCTCCTAGCGACACCGCCATGGCGCCAGTGCTCAGGCTATGGCAGCCAGAGGGGAAAGGCGCAGTACATAAGCATTGGGTCTTAGCCCTAATCCTAGCTCTAAGTCTAACCCTTATTCTAACTAAACCCAATTCTATTGGGTTTTCTGTTCTCTAGGAAAAACAATTTCTGCTCCAGAATGCACTGAACCTACACCCAATGATAATTTGGTGATACATTGTTAGGATTTGAATGTACTAACTGACCTGAATACCTATTAGCCCAATCCTAGTGCCAAAAGTACACACCCCTGACAATTAGGTCTTTAAGTAATTTAACTTTGGCCACCAACATTGTGTTATACAATTCACACTTGCCATGGATGTTATGACATCCCTACCACTTCCTATCTCAATTTCATCCCTACCCTTCACACCTACATGCAATGATAATTTGGTGGTATGTTGTCTCCCTCCCATTGAATTTTTGTGTATTGGCCAAAAGGCTGGAAAAAAGGATACCACCGAACTTGGGAAGCCAATTTGCAACTCTTGGGGGGGGGGGGGGGGGGGGGGGCAATGTTTGAGCATTTATTAATATCCTGACATCAATGTTCTAGCATTTATTAATAACTTCGGTGCCAAACAACAAGTCAAAAATGCTGCTCAAAGTTGGCCCAAGTTTTTTCAGTCGGGACTTCAAGTGTAAAGTGTGCATGATTAGTGTGGTTTAGAATTTATCAACTTTCCCACCATACACGGTTCTGGCCCACACAAAATATGGTGGCTTAAGGGGTTTTGGCCCCTAGGTAGTAGGTCTATTTTTTTAGGAGGATTTTTGAAAGATGATATTTTGGCTTGTGTTGAACCCTGAGATTAGTTTTAGAGTTATGATATCTTGAAGGATTTTGGTTTCTTTTAGAGGAGTTTTTTGAAGATTATATTTTTGCATGGTGGAATATTTAAATTTCCGTAGTTCTTCTTTTGCCTTAAGATACTTTTTTGATGTAAATGGGAAGGCCATAGTGTGACACATCCCTTGTTTTGTACGGTGAGCATTCCATTTTCAAAATCCCCCTACCTAAAGCAAAACAGAAGTTCACATCTATAACAACGATTGCTTGACCTGTTGAGATTAATATGATATCTCAATGAAAATATTATTCAAAACCCATGTTTATGGGTTAAGCTCAATCTATTTTTCCTTGTTTGAACAAGAGAGAAGACAACTTCTAATTCATTAGAGGTATGAATTTAACTTTTTCCTTACTTTATTCAATTAAAATTTTAAATATATATATATATTTAAATATTTTGCACTATTATTTAGTCATCCAAATCATGTATTTGCTTTTATTTAGGGCTTTTTTTCTTAATGTTTAATACTTATAGATTTTTTTTACTGTGCAAAGATTTTATTCCAAATTTTATGGGTTTTGTTTTTCATGATTAATTAGGGCACAAGATTTTTGGGGAAACCTAAGAATTTGCAATACATGGGTGTCATGTTTTAAGGTCATGTTTTTTCAATGTGGAATAGAATTGGTTGGATGGGTTCATGATGAAGGTTTGTTATAAATTCATTGGCCTTTTTGCAACTTGAATTTGGGGGTTGGATTTCAATTCCAAGGGAAGGTTTTAAAAAATTTGAATTCTCACAAACTAAATAACAATATTACTCTATTTTTGTTATTAAAAGTTAGGGTTCCATTTTTCATTTATCAGTTGTTGAAATAACTAATATTCATATTTGGGTAATGTCAATGACATGTTGGGTTTTTAATTGTCCCAATCAAGGGGTATGGAGAAATATGGTAAATGATGGGTTAAATTATATGTGAGGGTATTGTTGCCCATTTGCATTTAAAACCTTATTGGTTAGTATATTATAACTTAAAAAACATTACTAACATGAAATAGGGTGAGACTTATTCTTGCACATGTAATAAATGTGAAAATTACATCATGGGGTGAATTGTAATGTTTCAATCCATTCAAGTCCAAAGCTTGGCACAATCACCTTTCTCCAATATTGACTTGGTGTGGAAAATTGGATTTAAGCATGGGGCCCAAAACAAGGTGGCAATTGAAGCCCAAGGAAGAGTATCAAAGTTTTTGGAGAGTGAATAAGGGGATATGCAAACCTTAGTTGAATGGAATAAACACAAAAATTTAGCTGCACAAGAAAAGGTCGAGAAGCCACTAATCAATAATCACCTTGGTCATATTTGATATATGCGACAACTCATACCAAAGTTTTTTCCATTTTCCATTTAATATAACATGCTCTTGTTTCACTTTATTTGATTGAATGTATGTTTTTTAGGTACCAATGTGGGTATGGACTAGAAAATCATCATGAAAATTCCAACAGACAGTCCATAAAACACGATTGTTTATTCCATTTTTCAATCAGAAGGTTATACATGTGACCTAATATTGTGGAAATCACCTTCTACCATTGAACATTCATCCAAGCCAATGGAGATCTAGCCCATAGTGCACAAGACCTAAATTTTGTTGCACAAATGTCTTTGTATGTTCCACATGTGTCACAAATTTTGAAGGATTATATATGGACCCAATTGGAGTTAGGGCACATGATGAAGCAAATCTATAACAAATACAAGGCAATTTGGTGGGCATGAATCAATGCAAGGGAACCCATGACTAAAGACAACTTCTTAAGATTACAAATCATTGCCTATTTGGATCAAAAACATAAGAAAGGTAATTGGCACCTACATTGGAACTTGGAAATTTATATTCGATCATGGGTATGTGCTCACCCTGATGATGTCTTTTATTTCTAAAATGTAGGTGAGATGAATGAGATCCAAATGTCCTTCACCATAGGGATTTCAACACCTACATAACTCCAAGACATTCTCCAATTTGGTCATAATGGGGTTATTTCCATGGACACCACATTTGGCACCAATGATGTGAACTACCATATACTCACATTGATAGTATTTGATTTTCATCACACGAGGGTGCCAATTGCTTAAGTCATCACGAGCCAACAAACTTGTAAAGATTTGGAGTTCAACGGTTAATTCCATTACAAGTGAAACTTTTGGCAAACATGTTCAAGTGGAAACCTTCATGTTTTATTGTGGATGATGCCCTACAAAAACTACGACATTACGATGGGTTCTATTTCATATTTTATATATTTTTTCACCAATTGGGTTTACATAAGGTTACATATTATTTCCCATTATTTTAAAGCATTCCAGGATTGGGTGGAGCCTAAATCATGTCCTAGTATTTCTTTGTGTTTGGCGTGTGTTGAAAACATGGTGCTTATAGTCTATGGAAAAAATAAAATATGTGGAAATAAGGGTTGTAATATTCAATTACTTTCACTTGGTGATTTCATGTCCATCAACCTAAAAGAGACTGTCGAATTATTCAAAGCACAGGGGAAAAAAAAAATGACGGAATGTTTAATAACCTTAAACCCAATGATACATGGACTTGATATTTTTGGTTTATTATTGCCAACTCAGTATGTAATTAATTCATTTCCAACCCAACATTTTAAGGTAATTTTGACACTTATTAAAATTTTAACTTTCATGTGTAATGTGCGTTAGTGTAGATTTGTGGATGGTTGGCTTTTGTCAAATGCCACACTCCAATCAAAATACACAAGCTAACATAGAATTTTACCATGGGGCATTCAAACATTGATTCTCTTTTGATATAAAAGGCTTCAAGGGACGTCGCATTGATTAGTTGGCATGAAGAAATGTGAATTCATAAAGAACAAGGTTGTCCAATGACTTGTGGCAACAAATGTGTACAAAGCAAGGTTGATTGCACACATTGATGTCATTCAACCTACTTTGGAAAGTGAGGACAATGTTAATACGTGAAGAGCCAAACCCATCTCAATGTCATATACAATCTAAATTCCTTTCATTGAATATGCATCCTACACATATGAGTGGGCGTTGTGTGGGAATTTTTGCGAGCACCAAGTTATTATTTTCTTGGCATGCTTCGACCTTACCATCAATGATATATATCATCAACCATTGTGGCACATGGTATGGGAGCAATCATGGTCGGTTGAAAGCCACGTTTGTATATTTGAGATATTTGCAAGTGCATAATGTTTTTTCAAAATATGAGGGTTACGATGAAAACACAATTGATGGGGTGGGTGTTGAAGACATTGATCGCCTTCTAAACATAAATGGCAATGGCCCTTTTTCTTTTGATGGTGTCCACAATGATGAGTTTGAAAATTCATCTACCCAAATTTGAAAATCTTTTAGGTTTTATGATACTTGTACAAAGCACCAATGTAAAAAATTTATTCCATGCATTTGTCTACGGATTAAATGTTTCAATGTGAAAGGCAAAGTTAAAGCAACCACAACCACTATTACACCAATTTTCAAAATCAGTATAAAAAAGATGATTTGCAAAATAATAACAATAATTTATTTTTCATCCTTAATCTTCACAAAACCCACATAAGATCACTACAAATAAACATACAAAGTAGTGACACATGGGGTTATGGCATACCAACAAAAGGAGACCTTTCATTATGCCAAACCAAGATGCGAGTAATGTTGATTTCAATAAGTTTAATTATGGTATATGGCACATGTAATGCAAGTATTGCCACACACTAAAAAAATTGCTCTTGATGAAGGTAATGCATTTTTGTATGATGTTAGTTTTAGTGTACGTACTATGTTGTGCAAGTATTGTGAAGCAACAAAAGATAAGAATCCTAAATGTTAACTACAATGAAGGTATTGTTTTTCTATATGATGTTAATTCTAATGTACATATTTTATTGTGCAAATATTGTAAAACAACAGATTATTCCAATCTTAAATGTTAAACCTCAATGAAAGTATCGTTTTTTTGTATGATGTTAATTCTAATGTATATATTTTGTTGTGCAAATATTGTGAAACAACAAAAAATAAAAACCCTAAATGTCAAACCCTAATGAAAGTAATGCATTTATGGGTGATGTTAGTTGTAATGTACATACTTTGATGTGCATGTATTACAAAGCAACAAAAGATTACATTCATGAATGTCATAGCGGGATGAAGGTACTGTTTTTTTGTATGATGTTAGTTACAATGTATATATTCTATTGTGCAAGTATTGCAAAGTAATAGAATATTAGAATCTTGAATGTCAAACTACGATGAAAGTTTTTTTTTTGTTTAATGTTAACTTTAATGTACATATTTTGTTGTGCAAGTATTGCGAGACAGCAAAACATTACAATCCTAAACCTTAAACCATGATGAGGTACTACATTTTTACATGATGTTGATTTTAATGTATCTATTGTATTGTGCAACTCTTGTGAATAATAAAAGATTCCAATCCTAGGAATCATTGGGTAGTGCATTATGTGGTACAAGGTCCATGTGGTGTGAGTATTGCAAAACCATAATCATATCCAAATTGGGCTCCCTTTAACACAAAATGGAAAAAAATTAATAATATTTGCATTGAGGTTCTCAAATATCATTGGTGGAAATGATTGCAACTCATTTTAGTTATAACCTTTTATGAAGGCTAGAGTACATACAATCAATTCATTTGAAATACCCTCATATGGGTGGGTGTAAATATTTTATTTATGCCATCGCAAAGGCTTTCCCTTACACAATGAGAATTCAATTTGCTCTTTTGATCCTTCCTAATCTAGTCAATAAGGAGCAAACGATGATGCAAAGGAGAAGAAAATGCTTCATTAACACTTTCATAATCCAACACTAGCTTTCCACATCCATTTACTGAAGTTGAAGGTAGCTTGTTTGTTTGACATGTGGAGATCTCCCAAACCACGATGCCATGTACCACACACTTGGTAACATTAAAAAGCCCTCAATGAATAACGAAGCACTAAGAATATTTCCTAATGTTTATACCTTTGGTTCAAGAGTTATTGAATATTGAACAATTTTGTCATTGAAAATATAATAAAATAAAATCAGAAATCTTTTAGAGAAATTGGGGTGCAACTTTGGTTTTGTTAAGTAGGATTTTATAGAGGTGATTTTGTAATTTCTAGACCTAAGGTGTGAGAGATATGGAGGTTTTAGATATTTTTGTCATTGAAAATTCAACTAAATTTTTTGAATGAGAAATAGTTGGGTAACAAGCTCACTCTTGAGCCAAGAGCACAACGCTAAACACAAAGCAACCGCAACTTTTATTGAAAGAGAAGCACAAACAAAACCTGGAATGTAAACAACCATAAACTCAATCATTATAAATAAGGATTGGAGTGTACAAATCCTTCAGTAGTGACAAGAGGTAGCTTGACAACAAGACGTAGACACAAGACGTAGATAACATAACGCAAAACAAGAACACGAGGGAAATAAATTAGGGAAATCAAAACTCGGAAAGCAATTTAATCTGGCTATATATATGGCTACACACTGAGAACTAAATATAGAAATATGGCCAAGTTGAGAATTATTTTGGCAATTGAAGCCCTCCCAATCACTTCTTGTTTGGCTAAACACATAGAACCAATATAGAAATATGGCCAAGTTGAAAAAGATTTTGGCAATTGACACCCTCCCAATCACTTGAGTTTTCGGATTTTCTTAGACGAAATTTCAACAGTGAAAAAAAGGGCCGGTTCAACAAGGTGGGAATAAACGGTCCATTTTTTCTTTCTTTCGATGGAACCGGCCATTGAAAAGGTTTGGATCCAAAAGTTTCCAGAAAAAAACGGCCGTTTAGGAGCCCCCACCAAACTACCGTCCCCACCACAACTGCGCTCAGCCCAAACGCAGTTGGTTCAAGGCGTCACGGAAATCACGTACTTCATACACGGTTCTGCTCATTCTCTCCGCAACTTCGCTTGCAGAAGAACCTTATTCCACATTCCTGATCGAATGTACGACCCTGCCGTGATCGAGCGAAACTGTGACTGTGAGAATCGCCTTGATTTGGGCGCGGAGATCGTCGAACGCCCGGCTCATGTCTTCGGCCTTGCTTGTCTCGTATTCGATCAATGCCCTCACACTATCCGCCGCTTGCAGCTCTTCTTTTAGCGGCGAGTTTTGTGGAAGATTAGCCGTGACGAATATGATGTGAAGCCTCTTGATTGGCGCGCCCCTGATCTGTAGCATCGTGCTTTCCAGACTCTTCTTGCTGCTGTTGTCCATGCCGTTGGTGAAGGGTACCAGGAAGCAACCCGCGTCGACGGTAGACCGATTATTTTCCTCTACTATCTGAAATTTCAGGGCTTCCACCACCGCGTCGTACAGGCAAGTTTCGCCGCCGCCTTCGCCATGCAGAATGTTCTTGTACTGCCGTCGGATGGATTTAGATTTGGAATCTAAGTCTTTGGCCTCAAACTTGCACAGCTGCGTCGTCGTTCTGTTGAATGCCCAGATGTAAACCACGTCCCCGGGGCGCACGGTCCCCTCACGAGCTTCTCGAACTGTTCGAGCAGCTGCTCCCACACCTTGGTGCGTTCTGCACCTGGACAGGAAATTTGGGTTGATCCAGTAGCGTCCAGCAAGATGTGGATGTACGCAATACCATCGTTGGGCTTGTGAATGTCGTATTCGCCGCCAATACTTTGACCGACACCCACATCATATGCTTCCGATTCCAGTTTTCCCGAAAGAATGGCACTCCCGATTGCCAAGGCGGTTGCCCTCGTAGCTGCCGACTCGTCTCGAAGAGGCTTATGGTACGCTCGTCGGAATTCATGAGTAATAATCCCTTTATCCAATTCCAAACTTCTGTACTTCAACGTGCAGACTGCGCTCACAGCTCCAAAATAGATTGAGAACGCTAAGCTTAATAATACAGCTTCACAAAATTAGCACAGCAAACGCTAGCTGCAGCAAGGTATGTCAGAGGTCTGAGCTGGATCTAACACAAAATTCCCAAAACACTCAACTGTTACTTACCTGATCACCAACTGCAGCTGATCAGCAGTGCAATCTGGGTCGCCCTAGTCTTCACTCCCGGCGTTGTCCCAATCAAGATGCTTAAAAACTGTGGCCTGTGTACCAAATCCCACTGATCTACAACCAAAAACTCCAAAACAACTTTCGTGATGATCATTCATAATATCAAACGTCAACTATATAGTTTCCTCATCTAGGTTCGGTACCAGCCCAGCTGCAAGATGGATGGTGTGTGGGCCAGAGTGAACCAGCAGCCACCAATGCACCAGTTGGCCGTTCTGTCCACTGGATGCCTTGCATTTTTTCATTCGGCGCCGGATGGGGTTCATGACAGGCCATTTCTTTTTGCTGCTGACCATTGTACTTATTTTTTTTGGTTCTTGGTCGTTTTTCCCTAGACCTGACCTCACATAGCTACCCTGCTCACTTTTCTACCTTCATAAGTACTACACCAACCTTTGTACCTTATTTATTATCCCCTACTGACAGAGCTACCCTAATAACTAGTTATCCTATTGACCTAGCTACTGTACTAACCACCTACCCTACTAACCTAGCTACCCTATTAATTACATACCCTACCCAAAAAACCCTACCCTAAATGCAATACCTACATTTTGGGCCATTTCGAAAGTACGCATGTGGGGTTCAAGCTTCTTTATACGAAGATCCTACCCTAAATGCAATACCTGCATTTTGGCCATTTCAAAAGTACACATGTGAAGTTTAAGCATCTTTATACGAAGATCATACCCTAAATGCAATACTTGCATTTTGGGTCACACCACTAACCAAGCTACTGTACTAACCACCTACCCTACTAACCTAGCTACTTTATTAATTACATACCCTACTAACTTAACCATTAGGTTTAGGGTTGAAACACATAAATTAATTGATAAGTTTTCATAAATATATAGTAGTTAATTTAAAGTAGGCTAAATTTGGGGGGAAATTTTTAGGGTTTACACATATGTGAAATAATACAATTGCATTTTATACCTTCTTAAAAAAGAGTGGAAAAATTAGGTTGGAAAAATCACACAAAAGTAAAAGACATATCTTCTTTTTTGGTTTTGTATGAAATTTATTTGATTATTTTTAAAGATTAACGTATTTTCTTTCAGTTAATAAATATTTACAATTTCAAACCTTTGAATTCTGGTTTCTAAATTTTTTCCTATGTTCTTTTAAATTTGTTTATTTTGCATTATATGATTTGTATAGTTTGTATAGTTTTTTGGGTTTAGGGCATATATCACTAAATCTTTTTTTTGTTAGGGTTTGTATAGTTAGGGTTGTAATATGGCTTATGGCAAAATATCATTTGGATTTGTAGGGTTATGCTTTATGATTTAATGTATAGGAATTTGGTTCATATATTTTAGAACTAATATTTTACCTTAACAAATGTCTCAATTATTAATCAAAATTGTTGCCATTGGCATTAAGAATTTTGTTTTAAAATCAATTTTGTATGGAAGAAACCATAGCCCAAATTCTTTGAACATCATGTATTCAACACACACTTGAAGTCTAATATGGCACAAAGGTTATTATTGTTTCCAAGTAATAAGCACAAAATGTGTGAAATGCAAACACACAAAATAATGATAATATTAGTGTTAAATGCAGGTATTGTAACTATGCCCCAAAATTCCATTTGGTAAAAGTAAGTACAAGTGCAAGTATTGCAATTATGCTTCAAAATTCCAGTTGGTAAAGGTAAGTATGGATGTAGGTATTGTAATGAATGCCCAAAAATCCAATTGGTAGAAGTAAGTATAAGTTCGGGTATTGCAATTTTAAATGAAAAAAACCTTAAATGTAATACCCACGTTTCAAAAAGACCCATTTAAATGGTTTGGATACCCTTAAGTGAAGACCTAGCCCTAAACACAATATGCACATGCAAAGTCATTTTGATACAACTGGACCCTAAATGCAATACCTGCATTTTGGGTCACTCCGAAAGTACGCATGGGGGGTTTAAGCCCCTCTATGCAAAGTTCTTACCCTACATGCAATACCTACATTTTGGGCCATTTCGAAAGTACGATGTGGAGTTTAAGCTTCTTTAAGTAAAGATCTTACCCTATATGCAATACCTGCATTTTGGGCCACTCCGAAAGTACAGATGTGGGGTTTAAGGCTCTTTAAGTGAAGATCCTACCCTAAATGTAATACCTACATTTTGGGTCACTCCAAAATAATTAATTAATTTCAAAATAATATGTTAACAAAGGTGTGAGGTTGGGGTTGTTGATTAGGAGTACCATGATTCTTATTTTGTTTCATGAATTTGAAAAAAGGTTATACTGTTTGTGGAACAAATAGTATAATGACAATTGTGATCAAACTTATCTTGGTGTATTAATTTTTCATAAAAAAGCTGAACTTGCAATCTATAACATGGAATAATTATCTTAAATAATGATTTTAATAACTTATTAAAATAAAAATATATTAAAGTTAAATTATCAAATATCAAATTAATTAATCTGATTTTTTGATCCAACTTTTTATTCTCCAAATAAATAAAGTTAAGCCAAATGATTTGTTAATTATTTTAAATAAATGATTGATTATCTAATTCTTGATAATTAATCATTTAAATTATTTGGGATAATGGTCTATTAATTATTTAATTATATGACAAAATTTGTTGATATTTCACGTATTATTAAAAATATTTTACATTCAATTGGGGGGAAATTTTTTGGGTTTAGACAAATGTGACCTAATACAATCTTATTCTATATTTTCTTCAAAGAGATTAGGAAAATTTGGTTGGAGTTATCACACAAAGGTAAGAAACAAACCTTATGTGAAAACCCAACCTTGAATGCAATACAAAGTTTGTTGAGATCAAAAACTAAAAAGTTCAAGCTTAAAGTTTCTTCAAAGATGTTAATTTTTTCTTCCCCCCTTCTAAAGTTGTATACTGATTTCAAAAAACATAAATATAAAGTCTTTAATTTAATAAGATTTAGAACTATGTTAAAAAATAAATCAAAGCACATAAATTTCTACTTTTTCTTTCATGTTTCACACAATAATAAAGATGATCTCTCCCACATATTAATCCTATGTTTGATTGAAATTTTATTATATATTTTTTTGATATATAGTAAATAAATTCTTGGTTAAAATAATCATATATTGAGTCAAAATTATACAAAACCTTAACCTTAAATGCAATAGCCATATTCAAGTTCATTTCAAAATAACCCATAGGTGAATAAGGTAAAACCTACAATGAAAGGGCAACCTTAAATGTAATACCCACATGTAAGGTCGTTTTGAAATACCCAATATGTAGTTTGGGTGCACCTTTGAATGAAGACCAAGGCCTAGATGCAATACCTACATGCAAGTTCATACTGAAATAATCCATAGGTGATTGAGGCAAACCTTATGTGAAGACCCTAAACCCTAAATGTAATACCCACATGTAACATCATTTCAAAATAACAAATAAGTGCTCTGGGTACCCAAAATATGTTTTTTTGTACACCTAAATTAATTATTATTCTTTTTTTAATTTTATGACAAAATGTAAATTTTGCAATGAATAAAAAAAACTAGCAACTATTATGGGACCTATATGCGGGTATTGCAAAAGATGCCAGAAAAAACCAGCGGCTATTATGGAAACTATATGCAGGTATTACAAGAAATGTTAAAAAATCCAACGAAAACCATGGACCCATATGCGGGTATTGCAACGAATGAAGAATGTCAAGCAACTATTTGTAGCCCATATGCGAGTATTGCACGATATGCCAAAAATACCAGCAGCTATTATGGGACTTATATGCGGGTATTGCACTGAATGCAAAATGCCTGCGGCTATTTTAGGACTTATATGTGGGTATTGCATATTTGAAACTTTCCTTATGGAATTTATAATAGAAAATGATGTAGGTATTATATGTTTAAAATGTGTGTATTGTTTTAAAACTCTTCAGGTGATGTGAGTCCTATTATATTAGATGTAAGTATTGCACAATGTTCATTTTGATCTTTGGTTTGATTCTTACATCTCAAGTACTAAGAAAATTATGACAAAGAAGACATATGCTTAACCATATACCCATAAAACAAGTGTGAGTAGAAGATACTATTATATTGATAAAAGATGTACAAAAATGGGTGCATGAAAAATTACTAAAGAACCCAATGAAAAAAAAACGTTGGTACTCTATAACATATCAAAGGATCGAAATTCAAAATTGGGTAGTCCAAAAAATAAAAGGGCTATACAACCTAACTAACTATATAGAGTGAAACCTTAACCCATATCAGTATCTACAATCTCGTGTTTAGCTCAGTATGTAGCTGCTACATTTACAGCATTTACTACATGACGAGCAGTGTAAAAATGGCAGCGTCGCATCTCAACTTGAACTACAGTTGCCACAAACTCTTCCTGTGTTTGGCCCTGAACCCTATAAACATTCAAAAACCACCAAGTTAAACCCTAACACACCTTGAATGAAATGCAATAAAAAAATAATAAACATTGCTTATTATTGTTTCTTACCTTCCATGAATCATTCTAGATTCATGAAAATCCAAAACATCTGCCAACTGTTTTGGCCGACTTGTTTTACTGGACTCTCGATCTCAATAATTGACATCTCATGCCGTCTTCAATTGTCGTGCATATACACAACGGGTGGATCGAATCATCCCTTGTAAATCTTCATCCTTCTCCATCTGAGATGTTACATCTCGAGGCACACTGCCCACGCCCCAAGCATTAAGGCCCAACACCTTCAACAATTACTCTGAAGTTAATATGACCAAAGGTGGTTTTAGGAGTGGTGGACACTATTTTGCAAGAGTTACAAGATTCCATTCGCATTCTACTTTGGCACGAGCACGACTAGCAACTTTCCGATCATTTCGCCTTTGCACAACCATCGCATTTCCCAAAATGCGAGCGTTCATCTTGGCATGGTCTTGATGTCGAGGACAACTTACAACAGTTGAAGGCCTCCCAGGTTTGGATTTTTCTGCCACCAAGCCATGCACCTCCTTCGAATGCTTAGTCAATAGCCATTTCGCACAATATGCAACACTGCAATTACCAACTTTGCACTTCCATTTGGACCCAACCTTTGTCCATTCCTTATCCTTCTGAGCTAAATTAGGTGGACAAAGCAGTGTAAGTGGTTGAAAAGGTTGCTCAGTTTCCAGTTCCAAACCTAAACCCAAAAAATGAAAGTTCAAAAAACAGAATGCAGGTATTGCAAAACATCAAATCACAAAATCACATACTATTCCTATAAACATGAATTGTTCTAAAGTATTGCAATAAAAAAAAATTTGACAAAAAAATTCTCGCACCTTCCAACAAATGATGGAAGGTGCGGATATAATTAAGCTTCAAAAAACTTGTACAATTTTATTAATTTGTAATTAATCTAATGTCTTATCTTCTAATGTCCACAAAATCTAAAACAATCTATACCAATGCTATCCTTGTGTTTCAATTGTGATAGAACACAAATTTGTTCACCAATTCCCTAATCTGATGCAATAGCACTTCGGTCACCAGTTGTTGCATCTGATGCAACAACATTTTGCTAAGCACCTCCCGCATCTGATGCAGCAACATTTTGCTAACCAATTGCTGCATCTGATGCAGCAATATTTTCCTCAACAATTGCCACATCTAATGCAGGAACATGTGACTCAACCGCCTCATCTTCTCTAGCAACATATGGTAGAAGAATCACCTCCTCTGCCACAGCAACACTTGGCAGAACAATTCCCTCATCTGCCACAGCAACATCTTGCTTATTAACTTCCAACTCTCCACTAGCGCTTTTCCTTAGTCTTCTTCCCCTACACATTACAACCTCCAACCCTAAACAAAAGACCACCAATTATAGTTAAATGTCAACTTTAATGAACTAAACCATAAGCAACAAAAAAAAAAAAAAATCCGCCACCATAAAGGAAGCTGACGACATTACTGTCGTGCCCTTCTTCGTAGCAAAACCACAAAGAAAGGCGGAGGTCGCCATTTCCTTGCAGCAAAGCCATCGAAGAAGGTGGCGGCAATTGTCGTCTTCTTCTTCTTCAATAAAAAGGTGTTGCTGTCATCGCCTTCTTCGTTGTGCTGCAACGCAGCAAAAAAAATGAAGACAACAAAAAAAATTGAAGAAGGCGACGGCAGCCTTCTTGTTGCCATCGCCTTCTTTGGTCCACCTTCTTGCAGTCAAAAAAAAAAAAAAGGCGATGGCAGCCTTCTTGTTGCCGTCGCCTTCTTTGCTTCGCTATAGCTAAGCTATAGCTCAGCACAAGAAGAAAAAGGCGACGGCACTGCCGTCGCCTTCTTCGCTGCGCTGCAGCTGAGCTGCAACACAAGAAGGAAGAAGAAGGCGACGGCAGTGCCGTCGCCTTCTTCTTATTTCTCTTTCGCTGCTAGAAAAAGGAAAAGAAGTAGGCGACGATAGCCTTCTTACTACTGTCACATTCTTGTAGTCAAAAAAACGAAGAAGGCGACGGCAACTTTGCTACCATCGCCTTCTTCACTGCACTACAGCTGAACTGCAGCTCAGCACAGGAAGAAGAAGGCGATGGCAATGTCGTCGCCTTCTGAGCTGTAGCTTAGCAAAGGAACACTGTCGTCGCCTTCTTCGCTACGTTGCAACTAAGTTGTAGCTCAGCAAAGGAAGAAGAAGGCAACGGTAGTGCCGTCGCCTTCTTTTTTTTTCTTCCGCTACAAAAAAAAAAGCGACAGCAGCGTTGCTGCCATCGCCTTCTTTACGGAAGAAGAAGAAGAAAAAATCCTTCTTCACTAGGCTACGCTATTGCAGCGCAACAATGCCTCTTCAAATAAAACAAAAACAAAAAAAAAGGTAAGCATCTTACCTAATCGTGGGCACGTGGGTCTCGTGGGCGCGTGGGTCCCGCTCCGACTCCAGCCACTCGAGCTCCCGCTCTAACTCCAACCGCTCGAGCTCCTACTTCGACTCCAGTCGCTCAAGCTCCTACTCCACAGTAACAACTCCACAGTTTGAGCACAGCTCCACAGCTCCACAGCAACAACTCCATAGCTCGAACTTTCGCTCCACAACTCGAGCTCTGGCGATGGAGTGAGGGGGGGTGGGGTTTGTAGGTGGTAGGTAGGAGGGGGGAGGTAGGAGGGGGGATAGGAGGGGGGAAGGTAGGTGGGCAGAAATGAGGTAAAAAAAAAAAACACCTCGAGCAGGGAGGATGTTCATCCGCAAAACGGGCTGAACGGGCTCATCTTCAACTGGTGCATTGGTGGCTGCTAGTTCACTCTAGCCTAGTGTGTGGACAAGTGACATTTTTTTGTTCTACACCTTTGCCACAACTAACCAAGCTAGGTAGCTTTGCACCAACAGTGTCGGTCTCCAATTGAATAGACTTTTGAACATACCAATCTAACCCTAGACCCTATTGATATATGGCCCTTTTTTTCCATACCAGGCTGGTACTGGGTTCTGAGTACTTTCCAATGTTGTGAGGGTATTCGACGGTTTGAAAGGTAAAAACCGGCGATTCAAAAACAATTCCTTGCAACCCGGACCCAAGTTGACATCAACTTGCTGGAACTGACAGAAGAATCAGACCATGGAAAAAATGTTTTATTACATCCAAAATTGGAATCATGAAATTTGTTTTTTGAAAACAGGGTAAGGATATATATATATGTGAAAAATCAATTTTTTTCAAAAGTTATTAAGTAGACTAAATTTTGTAATTAATTTTTAATTTTAATTGATTGTTTAACTTTATATTTACTTAAACCCCTATTTTAATTTGTGGTAAAACTTTAACTCACATAATCTTAGCATTCGAGAATGTGGAGTGTGTACATGAAATCGAAGTCAATTCAAAAACCGGGTACAGAGGTTCTTGAATTTGAAAAAATGTGATCAAACCGCAACCCTACACTTTCATACAAGTTTAATCCTAGTATTGGGTCCAAAACAAATTTATGGCTAGTATGTGATATGTAATATACACCTAGTATTAAGACAGGTATAAAATTAATACTAGGCTATCCAAAGTTCTCAGGCTGGAATTAGTATGGGGGGTTGTATAAGGTTTGTATTGTCTCAGATCATACCAAACTAATAGGGAAATAGTAGTGTTGATACCAGTGTTGGGCAAATATCCTGAAAATTCAGATATCCTGATAGATATCACTCAAGATATCACTTGTAAAACATTTTGGATGTCAAAATTCTTGATATCCAAGGTGATATCCTTATTTTTGAATCTCAAAATTATGAAATATGGTCACATAATATCCAGACAGGGTTAAAAAATGTAAAAATTTGATATTTAAGGTGAATATCAAATCCCTGTCCAAATATCTACATGAGAGGGGATTACATTTAGGGTTTAAGGTGTAGGTTGTTAGAATGGAAAAAAATTGGGGGCACTGCCATTAAACCTTTAAAAAACCTTTAAATCGTAATCAAAAAAGGGTTTGAGCTTCAACTCAAGAATTAACTCCTTTTTGGGCTTCTTTTTACTTCATTGATGTTGCTCCCATTTTAGGTTGTTGCTACTCTCCTTTTTGTGTTCATGGTTACTCTTCTTTTCGCTAGTTGTTGTTTTCCTCTTCACTCATTACTCCTTTCTCTTCGCACTCAATGTTGCTTTCCTTCACACTCGTTGCTGCTCCTTTTTGCATTCACTACTACTCTCTTTCACGCTTGATGTTACTTCCTTTTTCAAGTAGTGTTGTCCTCTTCTTCGCATTCACTATTGCTCTCATCTTTTTTCTTGTTGTTGTTTTCTTCTCTATATTCAATCATGTTTGCCTCTTCGCACTTATTATTGTTTTCCTCTTCACACGCATTATGGCTCTCCTCTTTGTGCTCATTGTTGCTCCCATTCATGTTCATTATTGCTCCTACCCTCTTTGCATTTGGTGTTGTTTCACTCTTCACACTTGGTGTTAATCCTCTTCGCATTTGTTGCCACTATTCTTTGTAGTCATAACCATGTACAAAATCCTTTGTTGTTGTTCCTTTTCGTGTTTGTTGTTATTCGCCCTTTTTCACGTTCCTACCCATGTGTTGTTATTGGTCAAAGGAGTTGTACTACCCCCCACCATTCCCTCTTGTAGGTTGGGAATCATTAAGAAAGTGAATTTTTTTTCCAATAAGTTTTTTTTTTCCTTTTTTTTTTTTCTTTCATTTTTTTTTCCCCCTTGTTTTTCATTTTTTATAAAAAAGTTTAGTTTCTAGTTTAGGCGCAAGGCTTGTTATAAATTGTTTTGGAACCAAACATAAATCCTTTGAACAAAGTTTTTGATAGTTTTGTATCTTTGTTTTACTTGTAAATGTTTTGCATCATACTTAATTGTGCACTTGAATATTATCACATCACACAACAACACATCACATTTGTTTCCTTAATTTTCTCCACATTTTCTTGTAAAATAGTTGTGAAAGATGGAAAGGTCGAATGAATATGATAACCAAACAATGCAAAATCAAAAACCTATAATACACAAATTATGAAATTGAAGTTGATCAAGTAATGGAAGAAAAGGAAAATCCAAACTTGCAAATCGAAATTAGTAGAGTTTCAAGATTATGTGAAGAAATTGATGAAGAAAGGACTAAACACATTTTGGAACAATTACAAATTCAAAGAAAAAAATGACATCTTCATAATAAAAATGCCCTATGTTAGTTTTTTATTGTGTTAAGGACAACTCAAAATAAACCTTGATGCTCCTCAAATGATGCATTGTTTGTTGTCTCATTTTCAACATGTCTTTTCTCCAAATGCAAGAAAATAATTCAGCAAAGATCTAGTACCATATTACAAAATAGATGGCATAGTTCATGTTTGTAGAAACATCTTGATGTAAACCATCCAATTTTATTTTTTTAATTTTGGGAAGGAATTGATAATCAATAGAGAGAAAATGTTGAAAGACAATTTTCACAAAAAAACAGTGAATATTTCCATTTTTCCATATTTGAATGTTTTGCTTCAAAAAATCCCTTCAAAAATAATGATGTGGAGTACAAAGTGTTTGTGGAAAATTGTACATTTTTTGATATTGAAAAATCATTTGCCTTTGCAATATGTAAAGAGTGTGTGGATAAAAGCATTTGGTGTTGTAATTATGTCCTCATGTTCAATTCCTTTCCCGAATTTTTTTTTCACACATCATTTTGCCTAAATTGGTAGAGAAAACTAAAAAAAAAGGATTTTTTCCTTTGGTAAATGAATGTTATTGTGTTATAGCCAATTTTGATCTATGGATGTTCAAGGGTGCACATGATGTGTTTGCCATGGTCATAATTTTTTGGAGATCTGATTAGAAACCAAAACACGTAAATCTTGGTTTGTTTAAAGTTGTTGAGATTATAATACAAGTGTTGATCTATATGGCTTGAGAAATAAAATAATTGCATATGTGATAGATAAGGGTTCAAATTTAAATACATTGATTAGTGCTTTGAAATATGTTATCAAATGTGAAACTTTGGGTTTGGAATAAAGCTTTCAAGGACCCTCTTATGGTCATGTTTTTTCCAAAGTGTACCCATATGCCAAATTTGATGAAACAATTTATAAGAGCTCCGAATATTTGTCTATTAAATCTACCCAAACAGATTTGCAAAAATGAATTACTTGTCCAAAGAAATCTAGTAAATGTCATCAACAATGGAACAAAACTTGCATTGAAGTTGTTTTGAAGCCTAGAAAACTTAACACTCTAGTGAAAATTATGTTAATTTTATTTTAATCATTTTTGCAAGTCTTTTGTTTATGGTTATTATAAATTATAAGTTGTTTTGTTGATCATTAATCTAATTCTATGGGTTTACAAGTAAAATCATATTGTTTCAAGAGGCATTACAATTTAGGGTGACAATTGTTCTTTATTATAATCGATAAAGTACAATGAGGATTACTAATCATGTCCCTCCACCTTTAACATGGCACATATCACAAATCATTGTTAATGTTTTGTCTTCAATTGTAAGTGTTTATTTGTTGAATCAATCCCATAGGCATTGGTTACTTTTTGATGCTTTGAATGCAACAATCACTATGAATTTCAAATTTAAAAAAGACTTTGGAGTTTCATCTAATTTGGAAGATTTAATTTATGATGATCCTATTGTAGCTTTGGAGTTATCATTACTTACATCTAACATTAGGAGGGAAGTTTGTGGGGTCATAGACGATTTTCTTTCATTCTTTAAAAAATATGAAAAAAAAAAACAAATAACATATTGTCCCATATGTTAAACCTTAGATTTAAAAGTCTAAGGTTGGTTTCATCTTTTATTGGTCAAGAACATGATGTTTCCATTATGGAAGAATATGATTAACAATCTTTATTTCCTATGCTTTTGAAATGCTAACACATCTTCCACCCTTTGATAAAATTTGGTCTTGTGGAAAATATTGTCGGAACCCTACTTTAAGAGAGTGTGAGGATGAGACTCACACTCCCGAAATGGGGACTTGGGAGTCCTTCAAGACTTCCAAAACTTCAAAGTTCGATAGCATGGGTCCAAACATCTCACATTGGAACGTTCTTTATATCATTGAAAAGCTATCAAAGTATAGATGTCGAAAATGGGCTCGCATGAGCCATTTGGACATCTGCAACACAAGTTATGGCAAAAAGAAAGGTTGGGAATCAAACCACTAAAAGTCGGGAATCAACTTGACTCCGATGCGTGCAGGGGGAGTGCAATGCCCCTTTGGAAAGCTCTTGACGAGAAATACAACTTTGCTTTGGACCTCGTCCTAATCGAAGGTTTGAGCAAAAAATTATAGTCCCGCAAAGTTATAAAAGTCCAAAACGTGGTAGTTTCGAGACTCCTCCTTGGGAGTCTCGAGACAAAAAACCATTCAGATGAGGGTGCCGCAGGGAGGCATAAAGAATATTATATGGGGGAAGGTGGTGGCTTCCCCCCCGAGTCCGGGCCGTGGTGAGTCTTGTGAGTCTACGGTTGCCCGTGGCTTGTCCTAGCACTAAAGGTGCTCCAGAATGTGAACTAACCAACTTGTTGGTTGGTTTGATGCAAGTTCGAGTAAGTAACTAAAGTTTTTCACTCTTCCTAGTGCTATCTCGAAGCTTCAGCACGCCCCTTTACCCCTTTTAGTGTTGAGAGCTGGGAACATGCCTTGAGTTCCTTACAATTCCGTTGTTTGAATAACTCAAACCCATCTTGGGTCCAACTAGGAACTTGAGAGCGCATCAAATATGCAATTTGATGAAGAAATTAGTTTTAACATTTTTGAAATGTTTGTTGGAACCAATGAATTCATGAAGGAGGTGGTGAACAAGGAGTCATACATGTTTAAGAGTTTTTGAATGAATGTCAACAATGAATCTATGTTTCCAATTGTGGTATGTCTTGTCTGTCAATTCTTGGCATTGTTGGTTCTCAAATAGAAATTTTTTAAAAAAATCATTGGTTGGAATATTTACAATTTTGAAGAGATGTTCCTTACGATCAAGCAATTTAGATTTGCTAATTTTGTATAATAAAAATTGGCTTAGTGATCTTAAAGTGGGTTGTAGTTCACCTTTTAGTTTAATAGAGTTTTATTGAAAATGAGGTTGTCTTAAAGGAAGAAATAAAGCAATATGAAGGTGAATTTGAGCAAGATGAATTTTTGGACTAGTAACTTTATTTGGATATATTTTTGAGCAAAACAATTGTTCTATTTTGTTATTTGGAATATTAGAATATCTTACAGATATGAATGTTGGTATATATCTAATCATATTGAAATCCAAAATTAAATTGATTTATATTTTGATATCCTTACAAGTTATTATAAATGATTTTCTTTTAAATAATAACTAGAACCGGTGGATAACAAATAGGCAGATAATGGAATTGGAAAATATCCAAAAAATAATAATATCCATCCAACACTGGTCAATACCAATGTCATGCAATTCTTTTTTTTTTGAATAGAACCTTCAGCCCAATTTTGATTTGATTTTGAAATTTTTCAAGGTTCTTCAAGTGCGAGTTTGAGCCAAATCTCCCCAATTTAAAACCATGTGGTTTCAATTTTAGCACATTTTCAAAATTCAAGAACCTCCAAGCTTGGTTTAAAAGCCAAGTTCAACTTCATGTACGCATTACACATTCCCTTATGCCAGACATTGTAGAAAGTTTTATAACAAATTAAAATCAAGGTCAATATAAATGTGAAGTCCAATAACTAATTGAAAAGATAATATTTAAATCTGAAATTGAGCTTACTTATTAACTTTTCAAAAACAAATTAGCTTCCGTATTTGAAAACTTGCCCCTTTTTTCAAGATGTTTTTTTCCATGATTCCAATTTCAAGTCTGAATCTAGCTCAAAAACAAAACAAAAACACACTAGTTCCACATTTTGGTTCTTATAGTCATTCCAACAAAAAGGATGTGAACTTGGGTTTGAATCACAAGAGCCTGACCTTGAACCCCTGGGCTTAACACTGCAAACTGGATATCCTCACAACATTGCTTGATACCAAGTGCAATCCTATATACAAGACTAACATGGGTCAGAACCATTCACATGCATAGTCTGCAATTATTTGACCTTTTCCAATTTAAATTGAGAACTATGGTTAGGTATTAGTACATGGTGTTTAAATTTTGATAGCCATGTGGCTATATATTAGAACAGTTGTTGGGTATTTGATTTTTGAGAACCATGGAGAGGAACCATAAGTTCCAACTTAGGATAGAATCTGAATTTTATTTTATTTTTAAAATTTATTGAAAGCTGGCAACTGAAAGACCCTACAAATACACAAAATTTTCACCAACGTCACCTGGGCTTTTGAAAACGAAATTCTCCATTTGACAAAAAATTGCCCAAAAAACAAAATGCTCAAAGGATGAATTCAGCAGTCTGGATATTATGTTGTACACCATAGAGACTTTGTGGACGAATGTGAACCTCTGCTCCCAGTTTTTCAAAAATGTTTGAACTCAAAGAACCTCCCATTCTTGGGTTTTTTGAAAAATTTCTGCATCTTGAGAGATTTGCAAAACCGTTTTTGAAATAACCGGCAGCGTTACAACTTGAAGTGCATGGATTCTGGATACGTTGCAAGTCAATAGCATAGACTTTGAGGTGCCTCAAGCACTGCAAAAGCTTTTTCCTTCACATTTTCAGGAATCTCCCTGAGCAGAATTTTTGTCGTGAGACGCCCTCTTCAATTTCAATTTCAGGCATCTGCCTTTTTTTTTCTTTTTTCTTTTTTCTTTTTTTAAGTACTTAAAATTGAGTTTCAGGGATATCTTGTTTTTACATCATTTTTATTTTATTTCGAGATCAATTTTCTTTTACTTGTTCAATTTCCTATGCACTGATTTTTGTTCTTTGTTTTAGTTAGTATGCATAGGGGAGCCAGAGTGACTCCTCTTTGGAGCAACCAAAAAAGAGCAGTAAAGAAAATATGTTTTCTTGAATTACAAAACGCTTTTTTTTTTCATTTTTTTTCTTTTTTTTTCATTTTGACCCCTCCTACTTCATCATTGCATAACGTTTTCTCAAATGGAGGGATTTAAACTGCTTTGAAATCGCCATCTTAAGCTTTACAAATCATCTTCTAACTCTAAAGGCAACAGAGAAATATTTTAGGATTCATCTTCTAACTCGATGTCCCATGAGGAGGGCTCCATCTACTCTTTGGACACCATAAACAATGGGCCCTCCTGCAAAAATAGCGAGCAAGCCCTACCTTAAAATATCACTCATGGGGTGTTCTAGCCTAGAATGTATAGTATTGGTAGTAAAACTTGCAAACCCTACCTTAAGTTATCACTCATGGGCTGTTCTACCCACAATGGTATTGGTAGTAAAACTTGCAGGACACGTTTGCTCCAAACAACCAATGATTGTGTAGAACCAGCAATGTGAATGCAGAAACCTAAAGCACTAAGAGAAAATTTGTACTATATGCTGAGGGCACCCTATATCCATGAATTTCCCTCCTAGAAATTGTGAGTGATATAATACCTACTCCTAACAGGTGAGGGTAAAGCCCTAGGGTGAGGCCATTCTCAAACTAAGGGGCCTAGAACGAGTTCAGATTTTTGGGGCCAGGTAACCAATGAAGAGGTGCAATGGTTACACGCAGTGTAGAATCCATCACTGAAAGTTTTCTTCAAATTTTGTTGATGTAATTGTTTTTGTGGAAAGAACAACAAAATTTATTAAAAAATCACTTCATAAAATTGTTCATCATTCTAATTTAATAGAGTTATCTGTAACATCCCCTGATTACAGGATGAGAACAGCCAGTTTCAGCATAATAGGTAGGGTCTTCTTTGCAAGGGGTATTAGCCCAGCCCAAAACTGGTGATGAACTCTTTTGGGAAGAGAAATTTCTTGCAGCCAATTAGAAGGCTCAAGCACGCAATCAACGTGCCTTGCTTTTTTTTCCTTTTAAATTTGTTTGGGGAGGGGCGGAGGGGATTTTATTTTCATTTTCCCTTGGTTCTCAATGTGTTCCCTTTGAGTTCCCATCAAGTTCCCAATTTGTTCCCCATAGCACCTTACTTTTATCCCATATGCTTTGGCAAATGTTGTCCTCCTTTCACCTATATATGCAGGCTGAACACAGGGACCTCTATAGTTTATACAGAACCATCTATTTTGGGGGGCCTATGTAGATTCAATTGTTTTGAGTGATGGGCCAATGCAATTGGCTCATTGCGAAAAACAAAAATTGAACTTGGGAGGCACCTCATTTAATTAATAGGAGAGGTGAATAGGAGGGATATAGGGCAGCAAACAAGTAACTGGGAATGAAAATTTTACAAAACAAAATATCTGGGACCCAAACTAGTTTTTCCAACAATTTTGGTGGTAAACTAAGTTTCAGCCTGGCTTTCCTTTTGCCTAGCACCCCCACTGCTGCTACACATATTTTCACTGCTCCTACTTGTACAACTACTATAAATACTCTCGAATCTTCTGCATTAAATGCTGAGTTTCAGCATTTCATACTTAGATTAATAAAATTTCCTTACTTTGCGGATACCACTGAAAGAGGGGATGGGGAGTGAAAACAGGCCCAAAGACAGGGTGAAGACATGGTGACTTTATGGATAACTCTATTATGTATTGTCCAAGTTTTTAAAACTTTTCCCCATTTGTTCCATTTTCATCCTTTGCCCTAGTTTCTCAACTTTCTGACCTCGCATAGGATCCAATCTATAGGACCAGCTGGTGATCAAGCACTTAAACGCCCGCTCAGCGCAGGCCTGATCCAAGGGGAGGGCTCCGTTGTTTTGATGTTAAAACAAAATTTGAACCCCTCTTCTTGGTGCATTTGACATACTAATAATCATCAAAAATGAATTAAAAATGAGAAAATTATGGCCCCCAAAATAAAGAGGGTCAAAAACTCAAAAAACTGAACTACCAAACATTACAAAGGCCAGTTCCCAAACACCCAAAAGATTTCTTGTAGATGTTCTATTGCTATCAAAGTTCAAAAACAATTAGTAGTCCTATAACACTTTAAGTCATTTAAAATGAATAAGCAATAAGAGAGTTATGAGATTTGAAAATAGGAAAGGTCCAAAAAGAAGGAAATTTTTTAAAAACACATTTTGTAAGTTGAAAAGCTTATTTTTCTTCTTATTATTTTTTCATTATTCCTTTTCCTTGCATTCAAAGATTATTTGTAAAATTTGAGGTAGCAGTCCCATAACATTTTAAATCACTTGAAATGAAACACATATGATGAAAATATAAATAAGTGTTTGATGATATGCAAGCAATCGATGATGGGCCAGTCTACCCTAAGTACATTATACTAAGGTTATAACATTGTTAAGGAAGGAATAATAAAGATGGTTCTAAACTTTTAGGTCATTTGTTTCTTGTGTTAATTTCCTAGATCATTGAACTTCCTTAAGTTAATGCATAATTCATCCATCAATTGTCCCATTGTTACACTTCCTTTAGTTCATTCATTGTGGACAACATATAAATTGTCCAACTACAAGTTCATCTGTTGCCCAACGTCCTTGATCTTTTCGATATCTTACTTTTGGAGGCATTCATTGTCTAATTTGAATAACCATATTGCTTCCCTTCCCCCATATTTTCCCCATATTTGCCCTTCCCTTGGTAAGTATTAATTTTTATCGTAAATATGATACAAATTTTGTAGCCACAAAATAAAACCATACTTTTAACAAATACATCTTGAAACTAACAAAATATACAAAAACACAGCAATTTTAACTCTATATTTCAAACAAATATATTTTCCATATATGATCAAAACAAATTCAAATCTATATTTCCAGCAAATAAATTTGCACATTAAAATCATAATTCAAAACATACAATAGAATTGTTCATAACTTCTTCTTTTTCCTATTTTTAAAATCCTCATACATTTACTTAAATCTTCTACAAGTATTCTTCAACTTTAAAAAGGTAAAATGCAATCCAAATTCACATGGGAAAGGAAATAGTTCCACATTACCTTCTAAAACTTAATTCAAATTCAAATAATAATAAATTTTATTTCCAACCATTCCTCTTTCTTATTATTACCTCTCATTATGCCTTAACATTAAGCTCCATATACTTGGATTCCATTTTCGAAATCTTTGAACTTTGAATATTCATAAATTATATGTTATAAATTTACCAAAAATTCTACTCAGTTTTTACTTCCTTAAGTAATTGTTACTCTACAACAAGTTTTTGGTGTTTTGCCTTTTATTGTTGATCTACAATTATAGATTGTTAAAGCCATATGTCCATTATTATCCCCCTCTTCTATTGAAAGTTCAATTGTACTTGTAATAACATATCCAACAAATTTATATGTTAAACATGGTTTTGGTTGTTGAATCAATTGAATGGGTTTGGCTTGCTACTATACCTATACTTGTACTATGGTCAATTCTTATTTTTAATGATGTGATTGTGGAATTGCCACAGCCTTTTCCTTAATGTCCAGGATTGTACCACCATTTTATATTTTTTGTGGTTTTTTTTTTTTTTTTACAAATTTTAGTACTTCACCATTAAGACCTACTCTTTAATCATCCAACTTTGGATTGTCAACCTTATATTACATTTTAAAACTAGTATGTGATACATAAAATTAGGGTAAGCTTGGTTGTATACCTTGATTTTCTTCAAATACAACTCTTCATCTATTATGTGTTTGGTGTTTTTTTTCTAGGTTTCCTATGAACATATCCTCCACCAAAATCCACCATCATTATTAAAGAAACCCCATTTTGCAAGTTGTTTTAAGTAAATAAAAGTGTCATTTCTGATTATTTTGGTTTCAACAACCTCATTTTGTGACTTGTTTTAGGTCATTAAAAGTGTTGTTTGCAACTATTTTGGTTTCAATGGGATTTTTCTACTTGTGCCTCTGTTTACTTTTGTGGCTTTAATTCCATGGCCTTCTACTTCATTCTAATTATGGTATATTTCATCTTTAACTCATCATACTCCTACAATTTGTTCTTGAAGTAATATGGTTCCAATATTTTTCATCTTCTTTATAACTACATATATCACTACAACAAAAAGTGTCTTTATACACCAAGTGATTTCATTAGATTTTGAGTGAATTCATTGATTTTAGTAAACGGGGACTAGTTGAAAAGTTGTGAGTTCATTAGTCTAGTGAACAAGGACTAGTGAATTGCACTCACATTTTGTATTAGTGCTACAACTAATGGGTATCATCATATACATCTTGATTAGATTTATCATATGTGGCCTTTATCTAATCTTGATGTAATTATGTTTCATTTCTTTCCTACGCTACCTATTCCAACTCCAACTTCAAATGTTGGATCTATTTCTCCTAATTCAACATCACAACATCCAACCTTTTGTTGTAATTGGTTGGAGTAGCACATTGTGTTATAGTTTTATCATTGCCACATTTTTTTTACAATAAAAAGAACACTATGAGACATGCCAAATTTGTTGATTTTCATTCATCTAGCATGGATGAAAATAGTTCAACCATTGTGGAACTTTTTTGCAACTAGTGTAGTTGAAATGCATATATTATGTTGCAATTATGAGTATGGCTTTTAGGTACAAAACAATTGTCTAATAGTTGATCTTAATGTTATATAGTGCAATTGTCAAAAGTGATGTAAATATTGTTTTGTGATTTTTTTGGTGGTATATTGGAATGGTGATAATTTTTAAATTAGTGTTGTTAATAATGCTATTAATATACAACTACATTGTAAGTTTTTTTATAATAATGGTATATAACTAAATGAATATATGGTTATTATTTTGCGAATACAAAAGGTATTGATGATACCATATTGCAATTATTAATAACATGCATAATAATATGATGTAACATATTGCATTTAACACATTTTTCATTTGTAAACATTGGAATTTATTACGTGGTGTTAATTCACAACTAAGGCAATGGATGGAATGTTAACTTGCAACTAACCAATATGTTGGTCAAGCCAAGAAAACGATCCTATGTTGCAACTAACACATATTACATTAAATTATTATATTGTAACTAACTCCAACACTAATGTGACATTTTGTAACTAACATGACACACCAAGCTACTATCTTAACACTCAAAAGTGTCATGTCATGTCCATTTCATGATTTTAGCATTATCACTATTGTTTCCAACCTTTGATATCAAATCTTTCAAACATTCATTATAATTGTGCATTTTACAAAGGTCAATCCTTTCTTTTGCATGTTCACATTGAGATGATATTTTATTTGTAATTGGTTCATAGTATATTGCAAAACATTATCAATATTCAACTTTTTGTTGATTTAGGATCACACGCCAAAAGAAAGAAGAATTATCAAATTATTTGGTTTCCATGTTATAATTAGAAGTTATTGTTTATAATTAGAGGTTCTCAAAATAAAAGGGTTTTAAAAATTTTGTTGTCCCAAACAAAAAATGTCAAATGAAGTAAGAATTCCAATAGAGCATGCATAATGTCTTATTCTATGATATATTCACATATTTCATTGTTCCAATGTAAATTTTTTGTCCATGTGTTTCAAATAAAATAGTGAACATCCTCTTGATTATTTTCAGTTCCTTTCATTTGATATGGTATGACATTTTCACATTGCTCGATCAAGGAACTCACATTGGGGCAACTTTTCTAGCTAGCTTTATGAAACAATACTTAAATATCAAATTGTAGTCCACAAAGAAACCTGCAACATTACCTATAACCATAGAGACTAGTGCTATAATTGGTAGAGATCATCAAATGGTTATGATTCTAATTCAAATTGGCAAAAACAATTGTTGAAAATGTTTTGTTGAATGGAGGTTTTGGTGTCAACATCATGACTAATGAATTGGAATTTAAATTGGGTTTACAATTAGCAAAGCCTAAACCATATCATCTAAGGATGGCAAATCAGACAACCACTAAGTTATTAGGTTTGATCAAGAATTTTAAAACTGCCATTGATGGGACACCCTACATATTCACATTCACAATCATGAACAACTTGTTAGATGAAAGTTATTCTATGTTATTGGGAAAACCATGGTTGAGAGATGCCAAAATCTCACATGAATAAGATACAAAAATATGGTAACCATTGAGGGAAATGGGATGGGACAATTAGAATAATGGTTGCAACAAAAAAGCCAACAACAATGTCAAATGATTGAAAGATGTCAAGTGTTATGATCTCATGGAATGATATCAAGAAGGCATTACTCATGATGATTTCATTCTTATTACTAAGCTAAATTTGTTCTCCATTGGAACCATTACACTCCCCAATGAATTATTAGACAAACTATCACAACTACAAGAAATTGCTCCAAACTTAAAGTGGACTTTGCTTAAAGGATGAAGAGAAGCCAACAAAGGTGGCCATAAGAGATGATGTAATATACCGAGAGTTGAATGAGATCTTAAATGGTCAATATCATAAGAGTTTTAATAGGCATATTGAAGGAACCATTGAGATGGATGAAACATCAACACAAATCCATGTTCAAACTTCAAAAATTGCAAGATGTACTCTACCAAAGGAAGCACAAATATGAAAATAAACATGAGGACAAAATATAATCCTTGATTTTTTTGGATTGTGTGTTAGAAGAACTTTTGGCTACACAAGTTGAAAATTTACTCTAGAAAATCAAGGATGTTTTTGCTTGGAACTACAAATATTTGAAGGGAATCCTTGTATAACTACTCCCACATATAACTCAACATCAAATCGAGCTAGATACTACAATTTCATTGGTTCATAAAGCCTAGGACCAAATGAATTCAAAATATGCAACAATTTTCAAACATGATTTGGACAATATTCATTAGTCTATAAAAGTTGCAACATCGTTGTCTCCAATTGTTGTTGAGCCCAAGAAGAATGGCAAACTAAGGATTTGCGTTGACCTTAGGAAGCTCAATGCAATTACAAAAAAAGATCCTTATCCTTTTACCTTTTAAGAAAGAAGTTCTAGATGTTGTTGTAAGACATGAGGCTTATTCTTTTCTAGATGGTTTCTAAGGATATCATCAGATCATGATTGTCCCTAAAGACTGGTATAAGACAACATTCATAAAAATTGGGGTTCATTTGAATGAATAGTCACACCATTTGGTTTGAAAAATCCTCCACCAACTAACCAATGTGTTGTCAACAAGGCATTTAAGGAATATTTTGATATTTTCATAAAATTGTATTTGGATGTGCCTTCACAGTTTAGAGTGACATGCAAAGCCACTTTGCAAAACTTAGACTTTGTTTAATATGCAGGGAATTTGGGATTAACTCAATCTAGATAAATGTGTTGCCAAAGTTTACTTAGTTTTTCTAATTCACAAGAAGTTGTGCAGTCTGCTACACAATTTAGCTTTTCACAATCTAGATATGTTAATGCCAGATGATCCTTTGTATGTCAGAGATTACTGACCTTTGGTGGTTGCCAACATACCTCAAAAGTTACATATAACTGCCATTACACAGCTTAAAATTTTAATTAGCCCTAGCAGAAGGCTATGGTTGGGCTCCCAATTTTGATAAGCTGCCTGAACAGCCATCAATCACACAAATGCATCATTACCAGTCTTCAGGACCTATGTTGCTGTCACCAAATTTGAATGTCTATGACCAGTGAAAATCACCACAAAAACAAAATCTGCAGTACTTAAGTGGGTAACAGGCTACCAGAACAACAGTCTTTGATCCAGACAGACTTTGGGCATCTTTCTTTCCTGAAATGATGAAGAAATAACAGCAATGGTGTGAGAATGGTGGATCAACCATACCATAAACAAATTGAGGGGTGAAATATATTTTGCAAGGTGCCATTCATTTGTCCTCTATTTAACTTTACACCCAGCTGCAGCAAACAGCATCCATGTCTCAATGACCAGTACTGTAATGTCATATTCTAATCTGACCTACAACCTACACTGTCAAGATCTCATAAGCTAGTACTTCGTGAAAGCCTGTCCAAATAATGTTACAAATTGCCAGTCTCTGACATGATGAGGTCATAGTCGTCTCATAATGGAGGGTCTGGACATCGGGACTGCATTCTTTTCTCTCCACTTTTACATCACATATCTCCAAGTGATACAACTGCTACAACCAAATTCCTGGTGCCACCCTATCTTGCAACACAATTTAGAAACATCAAAAACAGTAAAAGAGCAGTTTGCACTCATACTTGAATCAAGGTGGATGGTAATTTATGGTGGTCACTCCCATCTGGTGCAGTTTCAAACGAACGGAATGAAGTGAATACTTTGCATTTGTAACCAAGAATACAATGTCTAATGGACCACAACAGAAGACACTTCACAATGTCAGTCTATATCATTTCCCCTCACATGATAGTTCCCTATCCCTCACAAAGGAAATCAGACAAGGAGATGTACTAGTAGACTTCTCATCTTATTGTCTTTGGCTAATAAGGAGAAATATTTCATGAAAGCACTGAACTTACAAGACTTGATACCTGGCTGTTTTGCAATAGCAGGAGAGGGTGTGCAGTGCTCCTTGTCACAATTCTCAGCAGTCCAAGCACTACAAAAGCATGACTTGTGCTGTTGTCTTGCATAAGTTGCATCAAAGAATTCAGTACAATTTGAGCATCTGCATCTCCCTTGAGCTTCCACCCCTGTAATGCAATGTAGTGAATTCCTACATTGCCCTCCCAGTATTCCAACTACAGTAATGGCAGAATCAATCACGAAGCCACAGGGTACTGACTTCAGATGATCCTGAGCATTGTCTATGGGAGTGAGAGGAATCCAGAGTACTCAAATATGCACACTGTTTCTCAAACTGCTTGGGTTCTCATGATGGACTGGATGCCAGATCCTGTGCCTCATATTCTGTTCCTCTGAAGAGACTCAGGTACGAAACTTTCTCTTCAGATTTTGCTTTCACCATGTTTCAACTGTACACAAACAGCAAACTGTTACATAACTCACATTTGACATTTGGATCCTGAGAAACCATTACAAGCCAAAATCTAGAGCATAGCTGCTTGCATTCAACCAGTTGCAGCTGGCAATGAACTCACCACCTGAAAACTTTGACACACTGCCCATTAAACCCTCTTCTAATTTGGTTAACTGGTATTGCTCCAGATGATAGATCTAGCATGCACTTAGCTCAGGAATTTCAGCCCAAACCTCAGGCTGGCAATGAGCCTAAACCACCCCACTAAATGGCTTGAAGCTAAGTCAGAAATAACAATACCATATGTTGCTTTGTAAAGCAGGAAACAGCAATCCAATCTATAGACCAAAGTAGATGGGCCAGTGGCAGTGGGTTTTCATCTCTCCTTGAGAGTCAAAGTAGGGTCTCTGTGATGGTTAGCCTATGGTCAAGCCATTTACATCCTCTTATTCTATCTGTAAGCAGATTCTACATATCTGGCAATAGCACCTTACAACAGTAGAACACCAAAAGGTCAGAATATGGAAAGGTAAGAATTTTCTACAGATTATCCATATTGAAAGTGATAGTCCCATGCTTTATTAACTGTGAATGTTCATATCACATTTGAGCTTTCACCTGTACAATGATACCTCAAATAACAGTTGCAACCAAAATAATCATGCAACAGGAGGGTTTCCCACATTGTTTATGCAAGGATTAGCTCTCACACAAGAGAATAGACATACAAACCTCAAACTGTCATCAAAGAAGCAGTTTTTATGGATTAAAGGAATAGATCTACTATTTTCTGCGTCCTGTGTGAGTAGCAGATCCTTAAGCACTACAGTCAACAACATTTTGTCAAGCCACTGCTGTTGCTTTTGCACTTGTTCCTTCACCCCAATGTAACTACAGATACCAACAACAAGCTCTCATAATACTATTTGTCTGACACAACTGTATAACATGTGTACTCAGAACTTCAAGAACCTTGTCAGCTGAGGTTACAAAGATAGAATTAGCCTGTGTTGCGCATGCCAGCTGCAATCCCATTGATGGTGATAAGAAGTGCGTCACGGAGCTTGGGGTTTGAAGCATCCTGTCGCAGTCGACGAAGGATCTCCACTTGAAGCATGTTGATAGGATCAAGGTAGGCAAGACGACTCTCAATCAATCGTCTCAGGGTCTTGTTGTTCTCTGAGAGCTTCTGGTGGCCACTGACATCCAGGACAGTTCGCTGAGTTGTATAGAAGGCTTCACGCAGCTCATTGCCCAGCTGCTGTCGGCTCGGCGATACCAGTACTTCATCATAGTGCTTGGCAATGGGAATGTCAGCCTTGGCAAGAACCATCTCTATCAAATCAATTGTCGACTGAAAGAATGGCCATTCTCTATACATAGCCTGCAGTTCTTCCTCATGTCCTCGAGAAAATGCAGCTTCAAGGCCAGCACCAACTCCTAACCAAGCAGGCAACACAAAGCGAGTCTGGGTCCAGGCAAAGATCCAAGGGATGGCACGCAGCTGGGATACCCCACCTGCTTTCTTACGGCGAGTTGGTCGACTGCCAATGTTGAGGTTTCCAAGCTCTGCTTCAGGTGTTGCCTCATGGAAGTACTCCAGAAACTGGTTGTTCTGGAAAACAATGCTGCGGTAGTGCTTGCAGCTGGTATCAGAAATTTCTTCCATCACATTGCGCCAGCTTTCAGACCGGGGAGGATCAGGTGGGTGAAGTGTTGCCAGCAGCACTGCAGTGGTGTAAATCTCCAGCTGCCGCACAGCTGTTTGAGAGAGCCCAAACTTGGCTTGTATCATTTCTCCCTGCTCCGTGACACGCAGGGTGCCCATCACAGACCCCGGGGGTTGAGACTGGATAGCCAAGTACATAGGTCCACCTCCCCGACCAACACTGCCACCTCGGCCATGGAACAGTGTAACTTTGATGCCAAACTCCTTGCAAGCAGCTACCACATCTTCCTGAGCTTTGTAGAGCTCCCAAGCTGCTGTGAATCTCCCTGCATCCTTGCCTGAGTCTGAGTAACCCAGCATGACTTCTTGGTGTGCTTGATGGTTCCTGATGAGATGCTCACGGTACCAATCGATTTTGAGCAGCTTGCGAATCACAGTACCTGCACCCCTCAAGTCTTTCACAGTCTCAAACAATGGCACCACCCGCAGTGTCTCACCAGGGCAAGTTATGCCAAGCTCTCCACCTACAACTAGGCGGGCTTCTTTCTGCAGCAGCTCTACTGCCAAAACATCACTTGCCTCAGCAGCCATGGAGATGACATAGGCACCAAGGGAATTTGTGCCAAGCTCAGCAGTCACACGGAAGGTATTCAGCACCTCGCGCACATCAGGCTTCACTTCTATGGTAGGTGGTACAAGAGGCCTTCTGCCCTTGAGCTCAGTTGTGAGGAACTTGAGTTTCTTCTCCTCATCCCACTGACTGTAGCTTCCAATCTCGAGCCATTTTGTGATTGAATCCAATGTGTCTGTGTGTCTGTCAGCCTCCTGACGAACATCAAGCTTCATCAGGGTCATGCCAAAAGTTGCCACACGGCGGATCAAATCACTGAGCCGCCCATCTGCAAGTATCTCAGAGCTGCAAGCTTCCATAGATTCATGACAAAGCAAGAGTGGCTCCATGAGCTGTTCACCTGTTTCATAGTAGTCATTAGGGTCATAATCACACGGGGTACCTTCAAGCATCTGCTCTGTCCTCCGTTGTGTGTTCACAAGCTTTTGTCTGACATGACCGAGCACAACTCTGTAAGGGGCAATATCAGGACGACCAATCATGCTTGGATTCAAAAGCTTATCCATGCTTGACTTGTTGAGGTTTGATTCTAAAAGAGTCTTCTTTTTGGTTGCAGCACCAGAGTGTGTTGGGGTTGTTGGAGTTGTTACTACTGGTTGTGAGGTATCTGCCATATCTTTCAGGTTGAATCCGGCTGCACCACCATGCTCAGCTTTGACAGCAGTTGGGGAGCCTTCCTTAGAGTGCACTGCTGAGCTTGGGGCTGTGTTCAAATGTGATGGCACCTTAAATGTGGATAGCATATCAATGTCATCTTTCACTGGAAGCTCCATGATTGGCATTTCAGAATCCCCATCAGCACCTGTCATTGGCATATCTGCCCCAACTGGGAGATGTGCCGGCAAGGCTGGGCCATGGTACTCAGAGTGCTCTCTTTTCTCCCTAGGCTTCCAGCTAATATGGTGATGTTCTTCATGATCATGCTCTTTTGAAATGATGCTGTATGCATAGTCAGCCAGTTTTTGGCTGCAAGTCATCATCGAAAGCTCGAATCGAAGACCATCAATCTCTCGCAGATAGAGATCAGCAGCTATCCACCTTGCCAAGAAGCAAACATCTCTTGTGACCTTGGCAGTAACATTGGGATTGCCATCCCTGTCTCCACCCATCCAAGACCCAAACTTGATAGGTGTGCTTGTGAGAGGTAGTGGCCTCCCTGTGTGTCTCTTCAGGGCATTGCTCACTCGGCGCAAGTACTGAGGAACAGCCTTCCATAAAGTTTGCTCCACAATATGAAGTCCTCCACGAGCCTCATCAACAGGTGTTGGCTTCCGTCGTCGAATCTCATCTGTCTGCCAGAGTGAGATGATCTCCCTCACCAGGTCTTCAATCAACTGCTCCTTGTCTTCTTGTGACAAGTCTGTTCTATCATTCCTCTCCAGCAGATGAGCAATGCGCAAATGCTTGTACTGCAAAGTGCGGCGGTTGATCTGAGTTGGATGTGCAGTAAGCACAATCTCCACCTCCTGCTCACAAACAGCATTGTACACCTCATCCTGAGAGTAGCCACTCTGAATGAGCCTGTTAAACACATCATCACAGGACTTGGACACATGGCCTGGTAACTTTGTCCTGCGCACTCTGTGGTGTGTCTCTGCAATCCCCATCAGATTCAGATAATGGCTGAAAGCACGGGCAAGAGGAACGGCCTCTTCCAAATCCATGCTGGAGAGCTCCCTCTCTAGCTGCTTGGAAAGCCATTCGGCTGCATCTGTTATTCCAGCCATTCTCATGTTGCACGCACTCTGCGCCAAGAGGCGCACTTTGTCTACTTTATCAGTAAAATGCTGCCCAACCTCTCGCTGCAGGCAGTCATTGAGCAAGTTCCCGAGCAGATGGCAATCATCATCAAATGCCTGGAATGAAATCTCTTCAGCGATGTCATCCACAGTGTCTGTCATTTCTCCTCTTTCCTTTCTCTTCAAAGAACTTCTTCAGCGTGGCTACCAACCAACGAACCCTTGAGCTGGAGAATTCCCCCAGGTTCAATCCACGTAACAGCAGTATTTGATTTGTCGCCTGCCTTGAAGAAGCTCCACGTTAATGGACTCTGTGTTTTCAGAGCATACCTCCTCACGTGACCAAGAGAACAACCATTTCTGTTCTGTTCACGGCTTCTCCCACACAAAAACTGCATTCAAAGACCCGACACTTCAGCAGACGTTACATACGCAAATTATTCACATCATCAACACACGTCTTTGCTTCTATACACCGAAATCCACGAACAAATGCACGACAAACCTAGAAAACAGTACATGAAGCGGCGGCGACGGAGCTATAGGTTGTTCCGCATCCGTTGCTCCGTCTCCTGAAACACTTCAACAACGGCTGATGAATCTCTAGGTCCGCATATTATCCATAAGCAAGCGACAAAATCAAAACAACATCCCTATCTTTGACGATTTTAGAACAATGATCACAAATGCCACAGGACCCGAGTTCCGCAGACGTCGCAGAACCTAAGAAAACGCCAGCTAGTTCACGAATAAAAATAGTAGCTACGAAGCGGTACGCATTAAGGTCCTGAAGGAAACGGCAACAACATTGGCGGAACAAAAGAAAAGAAATGAAAGAAACAAGAGCCTATGAAGAATCGAAAAGACTCTGTCGTTTTGCTTTGTTTTGCTTACCACAGAAACCAAAACATAATCAACAAAGAAACTCGACAAGAAACAAAAGAAGCTGTTGTTTTTTTTGGTTTGTTTACCGTGAAACAAAGGAAAACAATTCTCGACTTCTGCAAACAAAAAGAAAATCACAGAATTGGCGGGCGCGATTCTTGTTACTGCTTCACGGGTTCGCCGTCATTCACGCCTCCGATTGCAACCAATCGAAGCAGAAATCCATCCCGAAAGCGTCGCTTGCTCTGCCTTTCGTTTCCTGTCCTCTCGTCTCTCTTCTGTGTCCAAGCGGCTGCGAGAAGACAGAAGAGAGACGGAGAGACAGAAGAGAGAGAGAGATGGAGGGCAGGGCATCTTTTGCGCATCTTTTTGGTTATTCTCCATCGTATATGCTAAAAACGAAAAGATAGGCGTGCTTCTTTTACATTCGTCACGTCCTTTCTTCGTCATGGGCATATCGTGCAATGTCGAGACTCGAGACTCTCTACGAAAAAAATATGCCCAAGCATTAACTGTTCACGAAAAAGACTGTATCTTTCTTTTACTTCCATGAGTTATCTTTCTCTGTCATAGAACCGCGCAAAAAAGGTTTCTTTCCTGTTTCTCTCGTTTTTTTCCTTTTTTCTTCTGTCCTGTCGATCGATTTCTTTCGCTTTTTTGCTTGTGCCAATTTAAAGAATTTCAGTTTAACTTGGGAATTCTTTTCACCACAAGATATTTATCACTGTTAGAGTAAGGTATTTAATAATGTAATGATAAAATGAATGGGTTTTTTTGTCTGAACGTTTGATTTCGCGAAGTTAACTTTTTTTTTTTCCTTTTTTTCTGGTTTGCAGGCTCTTTACCAAAAAGATGGCACCCCTCTTTTACTTCCATGAGTTCTCTTTTTCTGTCAGAGAACATCGCACAAAATAGTGTCTTCCTCTTCTTTTTCTTCTTTTTTTGCCTGTCATCGATTTCTTTAGCTTGTTGCCTTTCGCGAATTTAAGATTTTCAGATTAACTTGGGGATTCTTTTCACCGCCGATATTGCTAGAGCAACTATGCAATAGGCTAAGTATTTATTAAATAAATTGGTATTTCTCTCAATTTTTGATTTAGCAGAAAATAACCTCTTTTTTTTGGCTGACTGTTCACAAAAAAGATGGCATCCATCTTTTACTTACTTCCATGAGTTATCTTTCTCTGGCATAGGACATCCTGTAAAAAAGGGGTCCTTGCCTTGCGTTATCAATTCATAACATTTTTCAATATTTTGTGGGCATCGCCATAACTTATATTGAAATAAGAAATGCTGCTCTCCTGGAGCAGTGCTGTTTTTTATTCAATTTTATTGAAGTTGTTTAGTTAACAAGCATTAGGTTTTAGGCCGTAAATGATGATGACTAGAACCCACCCCTCTCAAAAGTTTTCAAAATGCTTTTTAAAATGCTACCAAACCAATATCTGGATCAAAATGTGACCAAAAGATTTATAATTTTTTTTCCTGAGATTTGGTTTTACCCAAAAACAGGGAATATGCAATAAAAATGTTTTTAATTTTCATATTTGTGGAAAATTTTGTACCAAAAATTGGCTGGTTTGAAGATAACTCCATGCTCAACAACTGCAGGGGTAAGCTTAACCTAGACCTTGGGCTACCCCACCAGTATTCACATTGCCATAGTACCTAGCCTAGTTCACCTAGCAGCAAGGTGCCAAAGATTTTATTTTATATTGTCATCTACCATCAAAAGTAAAAATAATAGTATCTTACAATTTAACATTATATTAAATAATGACGCTAGTGGGCTTGAAATTTTCTTTCAGATTTTCCACATGGTAGGCAAATATATTTTCAAAAAAAATTGCAATTCCTAAAGAAAATTGATTAGTGCCTAACCAGGCTAGGTACTACAGTAGATGACATGAAATCTTTGAGCGCAAAACAAAGGTAGGTTGACATAATAGACAAATTATAATTTGTTGCATTTGGTTGGTTTTGGTAAAGATTGAAAAGCAACCTAGCACAAAGGACAAGGGTGGAAATAATAGACAAGTTACAAATTTAAATAAATAAATAAGTAAAGAAAAAACACCCAGCAAGGGAACAAGAGAAGAAAAAAGAAAGAATGGACCCAAGTCCAAACAAAAGACCACACCTCAAAGCACAGAATGCACAATAGAAATTGTTGCATTTTGTTGTTGGCTTTTGGCCAAGATTGTGAAAGCACTCTCGCATGGTGCTTCACAAGTTCTGGCCCCAAAAACTCAGGACCCACTAACTTAACTTGAATTCCTAGGGAGTCGAACTTATGAAGCACCTCGCTAGGATGCTTTACTTAGCTTAGAACATGAGGTGCATCCTCACGCCAGGACAAAGACTCACTCAAGTGAGGATGAGAAATGTAACAGCCCTGGCAGCCTTGATAAAGAGAATTTCACACTTTTTCTGCAACAGAAGAAAAAAGGTGTAAAATACACCAGGTCAATGCAATGATGTTTACCCTAATTTTTTTACTAAAGCTACATTCATACATAGTCCAGGAGAGTCATTGATAATGTCCATGTCCATTAACACTATTCACAATACACTAACCTGCTGAAATAAGTAGCCTGGTTGGTGGCATGGCACACTATTAACCACACTACTTTGTGTGGTTGTGTCTGGTAATAAACCATATTTGCCTTCTTCAAAATCTTTGGAATTTTTTAGATTCTCGATTACTCTATCAATTATTGCAAATTATCATTGCCAAAACACAACAAATAAATTGCCAAGTTGCAACACCCCACCTAGTCCCTCCCTCCAAAACACATTGCAATTGCATGTTCACTCTCCCTACTCCGATGCTTTACAAACCTACAAATGTAGGGAACCTCTATCCTCCCTCCCATAAGCACCGCACAAGTTCAAAGTCTACAAGTAGTCTACAATGTGTGCATTGCACGTGGCGTTGACTAGGAGAGACAAAGGATGCGGACAAGGATCAAATAGTGGTGGTGAAGCTCATCAATGCCATGTAAATTGGGATCACAATGAGATGTTCACATTCATCAAACCAAGCATGCTACACAAAAGGAGTTTGTGTATAAAAAGTTCATATGGTGCAAGGTTGGACTAAGATTACAAATGAACTTCGAAAAATAATCAAATGCATGTTGCCAGAATATGGCAAGATAAGGGGAACAATGTGAATTTTGATCATATTAAAAAATAACAAACTACCACAAAGGGACCAATCACAACACTTATTTTTGGGAGTTGATCACTAATGAATGTGACAAGTTCCATTTGCCAAGGAAATTCAATTGATAGTATTATTTGATGATGATTGAAATATTTCAAAGAAGGTGTCATGACCCAACTTGGGTGCATGATTGGAACTTTCAAAAAGGATAAGAATGTGTTATTCCTAGCATAAAGGAAGTTGATATTTCCGAATAAAAAATGGGCCAAATGCAAGATTTGAACACAAAGAAAAGGAATTGGGTTATAAAAGTTTCCCACAACTTAATACACTCCCACAAGTTGGGGAAGTGCAAAGGTTTAAAGAATTGAATTCCCAGCATTCCTAAATGGGAATCATGTTAAAAGTTGAAGTCGCAAAATATTTTGAATATTGGGACAAAAGTGCAAGCAATAAACTTGCTCTAAATTGGTCCCCAAGTATATCAGTTGACAGGTTTTAAAATTCAAATATCAAAAGTGGGCTTTCATTTTCTAACACACCCCCAAACTCCTTGAGAAACCCAAATGTGGGTCCCAAAATGGAACATCAAAAAGAAAGGAATAAGGGCACATTCGCTAGCTTGTAACACTTTGGAAGTAGAAGGGCATGTTGGAGCTTTAAGATGGGACTAAGGCGAACTCATAAAGCATGAATTCAAAAATGAAATCAACTTGCACAACCAAGGAAAGAGGGTGGTTCATTCAAGTTGAATGTAAGTGGTGTGGTGAACTTAGTAGGGACAACCTTGAGCACAAATTTTACATGGCTCACAACCTATGAAAAGAAGCAGCACTCCTCTCCCTTTAGTATACTTTATAACTCTTCGTGGGGGCTACATCCAAATGGCATTTTTTTCCTAAAATTCCCAAATGGGAGTCCCAAAATTGGGACTCTTGTTATCCCAAAACTTTGGATGTTCATATATTTCTCAAATCAAAAATTTTTGGAACATGTGAGGGCAATATCTTATAGCCTTCAAAATTCACTTTCCATAGGTGTATTTGACGCCCGGATTAAAGAGCATTTGACCCATGCTGTAAGGGGATTTGTGATCAAGAGTCAAATTTTCAATTTAATTTTCGACTTTTCTTTTGATCGTAACTCATGCATTTTAGGTCTAACTGAACAATATGAAGGCACTTTAGGCATCTAAATTTTAAGACCTTTCCAATGGTATCTTGGGGGCCCAATTTGATATTTTTTTCCTTTTCAACCAAGGCTTTGAACATTTGAGACACCTACACAATTGCAACTTCCAAAGTGGGAGTGCATTTGAAAATCATCAAGCTTCATGTTTTACATTCTCCCCCATTTGAGAAAGTGTGTTTCACACCCAAACACATTCTCTTGACCTCATGAGCCTTTGCGCTTCACATTTAATCGTGAACCTGATTTTAAAATTATGACATTTTTCCATTTGGAGTTGTGAACTAAAAGTTATGGCCAAAAAAATGATTGAGAATCAAAGTGGCAATTTGACTATTGGCCATTGAAACCCAAGAAACAAACGTAAAATGATCTCCAATTGGAATGTGCAACACAACATTTGAAATATCTTATTGAAAACTACAAGGTGGTGTGATTGTATGTTCAATAAAAAACCCAATATGAAGGAGTCATGAAGCTTCAAAGTTTTAAACATTCCATTTCCTAATTTTGGGAAATCATTTTGGGACTTTTGAAATTTTTTGCCATTTGTATACACCTCGTGGACAATCTTAAACAAAACCCTAGAATGAAAAAACAAGGACAATCGCATTACATTAATAAATCATCACCAAACATATTGAAAATAATCATCAATGAGAATTTGTCTATTAAGATCCTTAGTTTGCCAATGAATGTTAATGTCCCTCCAAGTGGCCATATAGGCCTTCACAATGGAGGTCTAAGCCTAATGGATAATCTTGTTATTGAAATATTCATCATTAAAATGTAAGTGGTAGTATTTAGCCCATATAAACTAAAGGATAAAACTACAAAAAAGATCTAGTAGCTACTTAGTGTAAGTGAAACCACCAACATGCAACCTATGAATATGAGGATCATCCTCATTCCTTAAAAAAAAATTATCCTAACAAGATGAAAGACCATGAAAGACTTAAATCTTAGGAGCTTCTCATTTTAGTCCATACTTTAAAATAAACATCATAATCAACCATAGTTTTGGAGTAAGCCATGAAGACGTAGAGTTTTGAAAGGTTATCATAGACTTTGCAATTAAAAAAAATACCCATACACTCCAACCAACAACCAACTAGTAGCTCTTGATTAAGGGTGGACCAAATGAAGGTTGATACCTTATGAGGTTTAAAATTATGCTGGAGTCTAGCAAAACTTTCTTATGGGGAAATATCCTTTAAATCAAGTTGCTAAATGAAGATCATGAAGATAAAGGTAATGGGATTGAGTTACATTAAAAAGGTAGCCCCTTTTTAATAATGTATCCAAATAATGGGGCATCCCCAATGTGAGATGAGGCTTTCCAATACCATTCACCATGATTGATGAAGCCAAGATCAAAAAGCCACACAAGGTCTTTGATTGTAGATCAATATTAATCTTATATACTTTGAAAGGAGTTTCATGCTTATTTTGAATAAGCACCTTAACATGCATCAATCCTTTTGATTGAAGTTGAACAATGTGCGAGCTACTTTGGATCAACCTACCAAAAGCCAATTTATTAAAGTCAAGAACAAAAATGGAATTAAAATGAAACTAATTTTTTTAATAAATCCATGAAAGGCTAGAGTTTTCCTCGGCTCTTAAGTAAACCCACTCACTTAATTGCATCATGTTAGTAGTTAATCCAAGATCCCAATTTGGAAGTTGAAAAACTATGGAGTTTATGGGTATTTTTTAATATGCAATGTGGGCAAATTTAATAACATTAAGTTCCGTTGTCCCAAAGGTGTCACATTTTTGTGTAGCCTACAATTACCATGGCCTTTTTTGTACTCATAACACTAATACCCAAAGGTAAGTTGTTTTATTAATAATAAAGGGTTACCAAAAAGTGATTGTCACATTACTTCTTCCATGTTCTGAGGCTTAGATTTCTTTAAGCTAGCCTTTACATTTTTCTAAGCACCCAAGATCTCATTCCAAAAAAGAAAGGGAAATTTGCAAAACTTCATACCAACAAAAATTAAATTAATATCCATTAGCATCATTGAATCCATGTGCCCAAAGGATTGGGCATGTTCTACTCTATGCATATGACTTTTCACTATGAACAAGGCCCAAAATTAGCAATTTAACAAGGAATGTCTCAAATTGTCCCTTAAGGTCAATTATACCATGTCTTCCATTAGCAACAAGTTGGGTTTAAGAGATCCACTTAGCTTTTGTTCTTTTCCTATCAACATTTTCTCCCCAAATAAAGTTGTTATACCTTTAAGTTGAGCAATCATTGTGGGGTTTGGGTTCCAACAAGCTATTAATTACCGCATTGAATCTAGGAACACATGATTAAAAACAAAAACCCTACCAACAAATGAATGCTTATTACTACCCCATGTAATTAGTTGGGCCTTAAGAAAGACCATTAAGCTTGACAAAATTGGTTGTAAACAAGAGTTGAACACCTACTAGCACACCTAACTACTTGACACCTTCCCCTTGTAGAATCCATTTTATCCCAACATCCAAGCGAATGCATTTGCACTAATAAAAACGACCTCCACCATTTTTTATGAATGTTTATCTTGGAAAATTTCAAACAAAAGCCTTTTAACAATATTTTAAAATCTTTAAAGTTTCTTCATACTATTATGTTAAGATTTGTATTAATTTTTTTGTTAAACATATGTCAATTTTCAAATCTTTTCAAGTCATTTTTCTACTTTAAAACACTAGTTATAATGCACATATTTTTATTCATGATATTGATTTGAAATTGATTCACATGCTCCCATGATATATTATGAATTTTTTATATAAATAAATCCAAAACTTTCAACACCAACTAAAATTGCCACTTAAAAAACATGAAAAACCCATTATATCAAATTAGTTCCATCTCTGGATCAATCCAATCTATTCATAACTGAGTCTAATCACCCAATTTGTAATAATCCAGTTTATAATAAAGGAATAAATCATAGTATTAATTCTCAATTTCAGTATTTGTACGAACCGAATACAAATAGATTATTTAGTCAGAAATTTAATAGGAAAAACGAAATAAATAGTAAATTTTTGTTTTTTTATTAGAAACTCTCAATACTACTGGTATAAATTTATTATTTCCGCATCGAACGAGAAAGAAAGATTCGATACAAAATGATTATGGAAAAGTTTATCTATTTTCCAAATTTTTCATAGATTTATGGAGTAAGATTAGAAATTGCAATAAATCGATCTACGATCGAATCCATAGATATCTGAGTGAACCTACGAACGATTTACATTTAATGAATAAGTCTCTTTCCTATTTAACGGGAGGAAATAATCATTTTCCGAAAAATACGAATAATATAAAGAGGAATATAATCAATAAGAATTTATTAGTTTGGGGAAAAAACAAAAGAAGTAGCTCTTACTGTGATGATACAAAAAGGGGAAGATTTATTAATTGGGATTTCAATACACATAAACGGACTGATCGGATAAAGTAATGGGATAAATTATCGAAGTATTTTGTTTCACGACACAAATATTTTGTAATAGCCTTTGATGAAATAGATTTTTCGATTAATCAAAAATTAATTGTTGGCTGGTCTGAAAGACTCAATAAGATAAATATTCCTACGTGTTATAGAAATCTTATAATGATTCTTTCCGGTATTTTCAGTAATATTTTTCGGAAACTTCTAGATTTATTAAAAGCTTACTTTTTTTCTAAACTAAATCAGGGAAGGGTTGTAATGCAAAGGAGTGGGCGCAGCAAATATATATTTCTTTTGCTTATCATTTTCCTTTACCAAGTTTCTGACCATAAATTAAGTCATATTTGCGTAGTTCTGTCCTGCGCGCCCCGCAGATAGCACATGAATACCTGCACACCTTCTATGAATGAGGCAATCGGAGAGGGCGTCAAGCAGCGGGGGGGGCGGGGGGAGTACTAGTAGTGACATACGTTCAATTTGATTCAAACATACGCGTATTATATGTTTTTTTGGGCTTTTTTAAAAATACCTGAAAATACTTGGGCCTAAGCACCACTAGTATCATTATAATGTTTTTTTAAAAATACTTGAAAATACTTCTTTTTGAGCACCTTCGAAAAATACGTGTATTTCGTATGTCACTACTATGGAAAAACTAAGCATTGGTTATGCTTGTTGTGCCTTGTGTTAGTGTGTATGCACCTAGACTTCCAAATCCTTTGGTTATTTTGCTACCCAAATGGCAACAAACTTACTTCAATTATTTTTCTCCAAAAGCAAGGTGACAATTATCCAACTAGCATGAACATCTAGCATGAACAATTATCCTTTAATGCATCAGTTGGCAATTATGTCCACTATATTATGGACCCTACAAATATTGCACTTACCAGATCACTTGAATATTCTTACATAATTACCACCTTCTCTCCTACCTACTTACCCAACACCTACACAACATCAATTTCAAGCAATAAAAATAATACAACTGTAGATATTTCATTTAATTGGTTGGCATTAAATTAGACATATTCAAGCTCCCCATGCAAGTATTGCACTTGTGGATTCTTCCAACATCAATACCCCACCTTCAACCTCCATTTTCCACCATTTATTACATATTGTACACAACATATGTAAATAATTTAGTGCATTGGTTTGAAAGTTTTTTTTAAACCTAAAATGGATCATAGGAGGATTTAGGGTTAGATAGATGTGCCAAACATTTATGACTTGTGCAAAACATCATTTTTTATATTAATTAAATTTGAATTTAGGTTAATTTTAGTTTGGAAGAATCATAAACACATACATTAAGCAAGTGAAACTCATTTCTTCTCTTTTGAAAAGGAGTAGAAACATTATTCAAGTTGGAATGACTAAAATAAGAAGGTAAAAGACAAATAATTTCCTTCATTGATTTTTAATTTTTAATTTTTAACTTTATTATTTAATTCATAATTAGCCCATCCAAAATTATTTTGTATAGTTATCAAGGTTACATGTAAGGTTTTGTAGTTATGGTTTAGGCTCTTTTGAAAACAATATATGTTTAAAGTTTAATCTATCACCATGTAATTGTTTAGAGGGTTTTTTTTTTTTTTTTTTTTGGTATGGATTTATTTGGAGTTATGGTTTGATTTAGGGTTGGAAAGCTTTGCAAGGGGAATGCCATCACCTTATACCATCAAATTAAAGGTACTCCCCCCCCCCCCCCCCCACCCCTTGCCCTTTCATTTATTTATTTCATGGATCGTTTGATATAATCACAATTAACTAATTTTCTATATCACATCACATGAATACAACCTACATTTTTATTATTATTGGAGAAGAATATATTAATTTTAGCAAATGTTTAATCCTAGCTCAAGAAATTTACTTGCAATTATTGGTCTTGGATACTGATGTTGTTTGCATGGGTTCCATGTAGAATTTAGGTTTTAAGCATGTGGGTATTGCATGATCAAGTACTTGGGGTGGTGTGGGTTATAAGGTTTAATGCGGATATTACAAGAATGGGTCCTATGTCCAATGTGAATTTTAAGTTGGCATGCAAGTGTTGTTAAATTAAACCTCTCAAGTCCAACATGTGTTTTAGTTTGGTATGCATGTATTACAAGGTTGGGTCCTAGGTCCAATGTATGTTCAAGGTTCATATATGAATATTGTAATGTGGGATCCATGTTTGGTAAGCATGTGGGTGTTAGGTTGGCATGCAAATATTATAAGGGTTGGATTTACAATTCTAAAGTTGTTATTAGTTGGGCATGCAAGTATTGCCAACCTAACTTCCATGCATAGTGTATTGATTAGTCTTGCATGTAAGTATTGCAAGGTTTAGTCTATTGTCATGTTGTGTAGTTATTACTCCCATAGAGGGGTATTGATTGATTGTGTATTCCACTAATAATCATGGTCTAATGAAAAAAAAATTTATCATAGGTGCATGTTTTTAGTTTATAAACATGGGTTAAATTCCCAAATCACAAGTCCAACGCCCAACAAAATCTCCTTGTTCAAATGTGGATTTGGTGTGAACTCCTAGGGTAACACATGGAGGGACAAACAAAATGTCAATCAAGATTGTGTACATAACACATGCACATGTGTCTAAGTTCTTGGAAGGTGAGTAAGGTGATGTGGAAACTTTGGTGGAATCGAACACACAAAAACTTACCCCCACAAAAGGATATTGAGACTCCATCAATAAATAACCACGGAGGCCATATTTGGTATAGTGTGGCGTTCCATGATTTTGTTTTTTCTTTTCAAATGTCCTTCACAAACACATATGATCCTTACCATAGGTGTGTTTTGTAGGTATTAATAAACCCTATGGTTTCGGTGATCATGATAATGACCCAAACCATGTAAGATCAATCAAATAAGGATGGTTGGCTGCCTTTTTAATCAAGTTGTTGTACACATGACTTGATGTGATGGAGTTATGTTTCTACCATCAAACACATGCTCAAAGGAATGGTGAACCAACACATGGCCAACAAAATCTCAAATCATTGATTTGCATGTCATAATGTGTTCCCCAAAATTCACAATTTTTGAAATATCACATTTGGACTTAATTGAATCAAGGGCACAACCATTACATTTGTGACAAACACATAAAAATTTGGTCGGAAAAAGCAAATGTCATAAAACCATGACGAGGGATGATTTCATTTGACAACAAGACATCACATATTAATTTGGATCGTAAACATAAAAGAAGGAATTGACAATTGCACAAAAACCCAACCATTTTAGTTTAGTCTTCAACTTTGCATCATTCAAAACTTGTATTTTATCTTAAGAAGTTGAAAAAGTTAATGGGATTGAGGTCCCACTCACCCTAAACATCGAAACACCAATGCAATGTCAATTCATGATTGCATATGGGCATAGTGGAACAATTTCCATGGATGCCACATTTGGCACAAATGATGTGAAATATCATTTGTTTACCTTAATGGGCTTCGATGCCCATCACATCAGAATGTGTCTAACATGGATCATTACAAGTTGACAAATTGTGGAAGATTTGATCGAATAGTTCAAACCTTTGAAAGCAAAGATGTTGTCAATCATGCCTGCTTGGAAACCAAATTGTTTCATTATCAATGATGCCCCTCAAGAGTTGCAAGCATTACCGTGCTTATGAACCCTACCTTACCTCTTTTTTTTCAATTATGCTTAATGAAAATCTAAAGCTTTCTAAGGTCATTTCATTCCTATGAAACTTACAATGTACTTACATATCTAGCTAATGTAAAAGTTGACCTAATTTGTTTGTGCATGCTTAGGATTGTTTGGGCCATGGAAAACATCCCTATTTTCCTTTGTGTATGGCATATATTAAAGGCATGACATTTACATGCAATGGAAAAGATCAAAGATGTTGAGTTCCAATGGACAATCTTTCATGATGCATGATGTGATGTGTATGTCCATCAAACCCAAGGAAAACATTGAGATTTTCAAAAAACAAGGGAGAATGAAAGCCTTGAAAAGTTTGGAGCAACATAATCTTGGTGACTTTTGGATATTCTTAACTTTTGAACCTATCATTGCCAATTTCATACGTGCTCATTTTCAATTTTGGTCTTTCAAAACATGTTTGTTTGATCATAGTTTCATAATTTTACATCCCTTTAAATGGGTCGATCATGTTCTATCGACTAAAATTTTGATTTAATATTGCATTGTGTGTTGCGCTTTAGAATTGTGCATGCTTAGTCTTCAACACGTGCCACATTCCAACCAAGATACACAAGTGAACATTGACTTTATCACGGTGCTTTAAACCATTAGCCTTCAATTAAAAACAAAAAGTCTTAAAAAACATCAAATCAATTGGTTAGTTTGGAGATTAGCAAGAATAGTTGCACAACATTACATGCACACATCCAAAATTGAAAAGGGGATTCATAAAAAACAAGGTCATGGAATGTATTGTGACATAGAGTGTGGATAAGGCAACATTGATCCCGTGACTCACCCATGTATCCCAACCATCCTTTGTGGTGTAAATGAATTAATGTTCTTACCAAAGGATCAATTGGATTTTTTAGTTCATTAAGAGCCCCAATCTTATCCATAGGAAACACACTTTCATCCATGGTTTCAATCAAACCAACGTGGACCATGCCACCTCATTCATGAAAGTTGTGGCATAAGAAATATGAAACATTCACCTCACAAAGGTAAATGAATTATTGCATTTGAGGATGTTAAATCTTATAAATTATGGTTTAGGGTATTCAATTCAAAGGTTGAAGGATTGACATGAAATAATGTTTGCAAACACAAATGTTTGCAAGTGAAGATCTCATTAGTATAAATCAATCTTTTCATCCAACAAACATCATATTTATATTTAAATTGTTTGACTTTTCATATGTACTTAGGGTTCACAACATTGTTGAGTACCAAATAATAAAAATATTATTTTGTACTCGATAATCCAATGTTTAGAATGCATTTTATGTTAAGATCAACCCCACAATGTAATACAAAAGTCTAACTAATGGAGAATATACATTATGGGCATTATGGTTCATATAAAATCACCAAGAAAACACAAACAATACCCAATAATTTTAAACATTTCAAACATTGGGAAGGTGGTCTTGAATGAAGTTTTGGAAAACTAAATGTAGGTATTACCCATTGACCTATGAATTTGGGAAGTTTGGATATGGGTATCGTAATCATGAAATGCAAATTTGAAAGGATTATGGAGGTATTGTGGTTAATTAACATCTAGATAAAGAAGAAATAATGCAAGTGTTGCAATTGAACCAAATTGCCAATGCATGTTAAGAAGACTATATGTAGGTATTATAGTTAGCACAAGGTGGGTTAAGTCTCATTATATAGGTATTGTAATTGGAGCATTTTTCTAATCTATATCAAGAAGAGTGTATGAAAGCATTATTATTGGACCCAATGCCTAGTGTGGGTTAAAAAGACCATTATATGTAAGAATTGATGTTGGACCTAATGTTTGATGTGGGTTAAGGTGGCTATATGCAAGTATTGCAATAATGCTTTACATATGCTTTGCATGACCTTGCATGGAGATATTAAATTTCATGGGGGTTCTCTAATTTAAGAACAAACTCATGCGGTTGGTGTTATTTTCAATGTGGCCCTATATACAAATATTGCGTTTTAGGAGGGTTAGTTCTTTTAAGTGAGCTTATGCGACATTTGGTATTTTCTTGGTTCATCAACAAATCAAATTTGCAACACAATCAATACATATGCAAAACAATTATGTTTTTTTATGGCTTCAAACAACAATCTACAATCTACTTCACAAAAATCTCCAATCACATTCACCATTGCTTCATCATCAATTTTATAATAAAGCTTCAAGTATTATTGCAACCCCAAAACCGCTTGTAGAAGTTGAAACAAAAAATAAAATAAAATTGCAATATCATGGTGAAAATTTGAAAAAAAAAACGAAAAAAAAATCAAAACAATAAAAATAACAATGATGTTGCTTGTTCAATAGTAGCAACATTGCAATGAGAATGTAACACTAAAAAGGAAGCACTTAGAAGTGTAGTGGAAATGATTACATTGAGAAAGTTGAAAGCGCTAAAGTTTTGATGAAAATAGTGATGTCGCTTGTTCAAAAATACCAGTTTTATAATGAGATGCACAACATAGCAACAACACACAATAAAACATTGCAATAACACAATTCAAAATGCAAGAACATTCTATAACTTCAAAAGCCAACAATAATCAAAGTTGGTGGAGAATGATTTGAAAGGATGTAGAGAATGATTCAACAAACATAAAAATGTAATTAAGAACAAGATAGTGTGATTTGACAATAGAGAGCAATTTTTAAGAAGAGCAAATCGATGAATAGAAAAATAATCTTGAAAGTGTGTAAAGTGTCACTTCAAGAAGTTGAATGAAAGTTTTGTTCTTAATGACAATACTTAACTTTTGACTAAATCATCATGAACAAAAATGCTTTCTAGGGAATTACTAACCTCCCTACTAACAAAAAGACTAAAAAGTCTGAATGACAATAAAAAAAAGTATCTAGGTCTACAAATAGTTTAGGTAGAGGTAGGTTACTTTATAGGTATGTTTAGGTCCATTAGGTTAACTTTTCATCAATATTATTGAACCCTTAAGTTTGAATAGACCTTTAGAGTGGCTTCTAGGTCTTTTAGATAATTTTAATCATTTACTGTTATACTACTACAGCATGCGCCATTGAGCACATATCTTAATGCAATTTTTAGAAAGTACCTAGTACATACATTTGTTTGAAATCCAATTTTCTTTAAATTGATTGTTTTATTAAAATTCCAATGACAATAAATATTTCAAATTCTACAACTCCTACATCATAGGTCTAAAATTTACAAAACCATCTCATGCACCCATACTCATTGTGGGTTATACAATAGTATGAAGAATGCACCCAAATTTCACTGAAACGTAATTTTGAATTTTTAATAATTACTCAAAATTCAATAACTCTTGTGTTGCTCCTCTAAATAATACCTTGTTTCACCCCTACTCAATGAGAGTTTTCCAACAATACTAAGAATAAAGCTTGAAACCCATCCCTACTCACCCTGGGCTTTCCAACAGTACCAAGAATAGAGCTTGTAATCCATCAAACTACATTCGTTAATAGTAGGATGGTTTAAATATAGTGTTAATTTGGGATCAATGCTTCAGTATTTTTTTGGGGGTGAAATTCTGCCAAATTTCAACTTATGCAAAATATTTTTCATGGACAAAATGACCCCAAACTCGTCAGATTTTGAAAAAAAATCCAAATTACCAAATTTTTATGAAAATCCAAATTACCATTTTTTAATGATAAGCTCCAGTAGGTAGTCAAGAATATAGAAGGATTCTGATTTTTTCTATTTTCATGTCTATTATGTAGCCAAATCTGGCTAAATCATCCTATGGACAATCGCCACTTCAATTACATCGCAAAATTGGAGAAAAAAACCTGATAGGCTTATGTCTAGTACCAACATAGTGGGTTCCTATGACCTAAGGCAATAACAACCTAGTGGGGACTTGATGCCATACCAGATATATAGGTGCCTTATTTCAGTTTCCTACTAAGCTTAGCCAAATTTTAACAAGACCAAGCTGGTATAGAAAAATACTCAACACCAAGACCATGCTCATGTGTTCAAAAGTGGAAACTATACCTACACTGGTTAAATTATTGCATAAGTCCATCAAAATTCTCTAAATAATTGGAAAATTAAAAAATTGAGAGTGGGTGGATCCAAAAGGGAGGCTAAGGAATTTGTTCAATTTCAGTGTGAAGATTCAAGAGTGTAGGATAGTTTCAAAGGTATTGCATTAAGAAAAGAGTTAAATGATTATTTTTGCTTGAGCACATAAATCTTTCACCGCATGCATGAATAGGCTCAAAACATTTGGTTACATCGTTGTTGTTCTAAACTTGAGTTGGATTTGGCTACCTTATAAGATTCAAATTCCATATTAAAAAAAATCTAGTTTTCTTTTCTGGTCTAAGTTAAGTCATGGTAGGCTTATTGCCAACTACTTGACACATTCACATGGACCTGAGTACGTGGTTGCTCCATGTTTAAAGCGTTGAGCCATTCCCACTTTTGTTTTCACCAATATATTTCTAAAATTGATTTAAGTAGAACTTGGTGAAAGTTTGTGATATTTTAAAGTATAATAAGAATGCAAACTTCAATAATATTGTCTTGTACTTTCAACAATCTATTTATCTGTTGTATGTTTTTATATAGTAGTCTTGGGGATTAAATGATCATATTGATACTACAAGTAAAATGCTTAATTCATATGCCATGAGTTCAAAGGTTGGATCTTACCTTCTCTATATAACTTGTTGAATGATGACAAATTTTGTGATAAAATGTTGAGAGTTCTTATGATGCAAGCCCTTGGAAACTTTTTTAACCATTAAAACTTCAGGCAAGTAAGGTGTGTAATAGGTGGAGGGTCCCTTTGGGTCACAACCTCGTGGGGGCGGTGCAAGCATGAAAATGCACATCAATGATCTTCTTGCATCATATCTTCAAGTATTACCGACTCGGTCCAGGCAAGTTGAGTCCAACTCACAAGTGTGGTCGAGTGGATCATTTCCCAAGAGAAAAGAGTACATACAAGGTATCAAGTTTCTATTTCAGAAAGGTAAACTAATTTATTTCTACAAGAAAGAAAGCTTGAACTCCGCTTGCGTGGAGTGTGGAGTTCCGGACCCATCACCCAAGACATTGCACCTTTGGCCAGTCATGTGGTGCCCAGCTACTTGTGAGAAAAAGGTGTGCTTTCTATATGCTCTTTGACCTTTCTCTATGTCAGTTCAAGCATTGAGAAAGGTGGAGGAGCAGCGGCGAACGGTTATTTGGAATTATAAAGAAGCATCTGTTTTGGTTTTTAGATTATTTCAAAATCAGAGGATCACCAGTTTTGGTTCATTGACAACATATCAGAATGAATGAACTGCTGGTCCTGGTTATTTCAAAAACCTTAAAGAACCGATGGTTTTTATGAAAGAATTGGCAATGAACTGCTGGTCCTGGTTATTTCAAAAACCTTAAAGGACGGATGGTTTTTATGAAAGAAATGGCAATGAACTGATGGTTTTTATGAAAGAATTGGCAATGAACTGATGGATTTATGGCTGGTTGGTCAAGTCTTTAATTAAAAAAAGATCCATGCTTCTTATACACCAAAGTACAGGAATCAAACACAAAGAGTTGGTGAAGATTTTGCAGCAAAGTTGAAGGGCACCTTAACGAAAACAAAACAGAAGGTAAGACCACCTCCAAAAATTGGCCGTAGTTTTAAGTTCTGAGGCAGGACCTCCTCATTTTTGTAAAGGCCCTGTATTGGGGGCCTTACCTACCACATAATGTGGAACTCAATTGTGGCCTGTACATTGACCCACAATACAGTGCCCTCCAAAAGGGCCAGTAAAATGAAATGACTGTTTCTGATTGGCCAGTCATAAATGATTGGCCCAGGTCTAACATTTAGATACCGTACCGCCGCGCTCGTTTCACACCACCCGGTGCAAAATATTTAATTTTGGACGATTTTCATTTTCGCATCGACCCACAAATAATTAATTACAATGGTCTGTCATTTCACACTTCAATGGGTCTGTCAGAATTGGGATGGGCCTTTTCGCATTTGCACCGTAAAACTAATTAATTTTGTTTGTTTCACATTTCCCACTTCCCCCCTCAGAATTTTTTTTTTTCCACAGTACCCCTAAAATAATTAATATTGGTGTGAAACGAGCACGGCAGTACAGTAGTTTCTTGGGTTATGCTCTCCTCTCCTTCATGTTTCTGGGGAGTATGGGGTAATAATGAACACTGTATGTTGATATGGTAAATTGTACATACTAATAGAGGCCTAAATACGGGGTGTAGGTGCAGATGCTCCAAGTGTAGGGAATGCTCTAGGGTGAGGGCCTTACTCAAGTTGCAGTCTTTCTTTTTTCAATTTTGTGATATATAGGCAATATGGCTATTACTTAGAAGAAATTTACCCAAATTTGGGTATAAACTGGATATGAAAGTATTTTTTAAAAAGATCCTTTCATAATCTTGGCTACCCATTGGAACTTATCACAAAACTCTTGTGATATGGAATTTTTTCTCTCAAAATCTGGCAAATTTGGGACATTTTTCCATGGAAAATACTGTGTATAGGTCAAAATCTTTTTTTTGAGTTGAAATTCAACCAAAATAAAGAAATTACAACACACAATGTAAAGATCATGCCACAAAATTTAGACAGACCACATGATCCCAAAAAAATGGAAGATCCCTCCAAAAATGGAAGAAATCTCTACCAAGAAACAAAATTTTGCTACGTAAAATTCCATATTGAACCTTCCCTCTCCCTGAACACTAAAAAATGTTTGAAAATTCTTTACAGCATGAACATAGCCCTTCCAGATTGGGTTGGTGTCAAATAACAGCATCAACTCATTTGACTTGGATTGCACCAATATAATAAACAACTATCAAATACCTTAGCACCTTTTCAGGTTTGGCACTCTGGTCCTGGATAATTATTTTACTTTTCAAAATCCACTTCTGCAGTAAACAAAATAATTTATGAAATTTTGGCAATAAATATAGGCAGCTTCTTTGGTAGGTTCCCTAAACTCTAAATCTCTAACATAATGAGACCCATTTTTTGGGGTAAATCCCTCATTTGTAATTTCCTTAAATTTTGACATTTCAAACAGATTTTTGTTAAAGAATCAACTGCCCAACCTAAAAAGGTACTACAATATGCTATTTGCTTCAATTGATATATTTGTCTGCTGGACTTTGTGGTTGCCAATAGCATGTTATGCAATCTTCAAATAAGACATCCATTTCTTCATCCATGCAGATTTCATGGTCATTTGTTTGTGGGCTTGGGGCATAGGGAGGAGACCAGGTGTAGGATTTGGCCATTAGTTTTTGGCTTGAACTTGACCCAATGTGTGAGTAACATCTGGAAAATATTATCTGTGTATATGATGGATAGGCATGTTCCATAGAAGTGCATGCATCATATACACAAGAAGTTCTAGGAGCCTTTTTATTTTTGGGTATATTTAACAAGTTGGCTAAAAAAATTCAAATGGGCCAAAAATATGTGTATTTTTGGTTTTCTGGTTGCCTAATTTGTACATCTAAAAAACAGATTGCCAAACCAAACGTGTGAATGAAGATTAAACTTTTTAATAGCCATTTTTGGCTAAACTATAGATCACCAATTCTGTTACATCATAAAACATCCTTTTTTGGGTTAAATTTAGTGAGTTGGCTAAAACAATTCTCAAAATGGCTAAAAATATGTGTTTATGGTTTTCCAGTCACGAATTTTTTTTTAAATTTTTTTTAATTACAAATATTGCCAGATTTCTCTATTGAGTTCTAGCATGTAGCAAAAAATGTCAAAGAATCTTCATTTTTGGAAAAAAACATATCTTGTTTATAACCAAATTTGGATAAACCGTATTATGGATACTCACGAATTCAACCACATCACAAATATGAAAAAAAAAATCTAGACTTAATAAGTGGAAATATTTAATTTAAAGTTTTGAGTACATGAACATGCCATTAAAAAAAAGTCATTGAAATTATCCACGAAGACAGTAAGCCCAAGAGTAGAACCTTAGGTTTTGCTAAAATTCAAGACCACAATCCAAATCTAGGATGGGACTGTACCAAAGGAAAATAGAAGAGAAAACTCCTCAGCCTATGATGATTTGAATTTCCTCACCTCTCTTGTATGTTTACTTTGTGTACATTTGTACTTAAGGACCTACCTATGTTATGGGATACTTAGGAGAGTTACGGGCTTGCATAAAGCCTACCTCAGGGGTAGCTAAGGATTTTGTAAGAGGGAACATTTAGAATAGGGCTTTACCTAAGGGGCTATTTAGTATAGGGACTATCAAAACCTACATAAGGAGTTACATAAGGACTACCTAAAGGGGTACCTAGGGACTATGTAGGTTATTTGATATTTAAGGATTACTTAAAAAGTTATTTAAGGCTTACTAAAGTTATGGGATACCTAAGGACTACTTAAGGAGCGATATAAAACTTGCCTAGCCTAAACCCTTGAACTTCAATTGGGGTTCAAGAATACCCCATAGTGTTAAGGAAAAGGAGAGCCACCACAATAGTCAAGCTTCTATTGTCACAAACATTGGGGGTTTTAAATTCTGCCATCGTCAACAATATCAAGCTCCTTAGTGTAACAAGTTTGAACTTTTCCTAGGTTTGTAGGTTTTGGCCTAAGTTCAAGAAAATCAAAGGTTTAAAGCCAATTTAAACTTGTAACAAGTTTTTGTTTTCTTTTCAAAATTTTGATTTTTTTTCATTTTCAATTAGTTTGCAACACCAGCTTATAATTAGACAAAAATCTTTCTTAAAAAAGGGACCCAAGTAGTTTTGTCTTGATGTGAACATGTCATGATTCACATCATGATGTGACCAATAATAATAATAATAACAAAAAGTCAAAATTTTTTGGTACCTAAATTTCCAAGTCATAAAATGTCACACCATTAATGTGAAATGCCATGTTGCTAATATTTTTCAATTTGTATAGAATATTTTGTTGTAAGTTTTCAATTAAAGCTTACAAAAATGGGATTATGTGGTGAATGAAATTGTAAATCCCATTTGTCATTTTTTGAAATTTAATTTTGGGTGGTATCTAAAGGTGATGATTGTCCACAACCTTGTTGTTTGTTTGTGGCGGCTTGATGATTGGTATCTATCACATTTGTTGTGTTTACAATGAGCCCCATGTTAGTTTGACCTTGTGAAGTGTATTTAGTGGATGTAAATGCTTTGTAGATTTAGGGATGGGATATAACCATCCATGTGCAACATCCCTTTTTTTGTTAAGGCTGTGGAACATGTTTTATGGTTTTAGGGCACCACAAAGGTGTCAACAATTTCATAACAAGGGGGTACTTTGAGTGGCACTAGTAAGTACACAAAAAAATGTGTGGTTTAGGCCATTAGTGCCATTGGCATCATTAAAAGTGGAATCTTTTTATTTAGATTTTGACATAGTTTAATTTGTATCACACCATTGTTATGGGGCATGGAAGAGGTTTATGGAGCAGCCAAAAGGCCACAGTGGTATCTTGGAATGGTGGGCACCCTTCATGGCATGGCAAGGATTGTCTAAACATTTGAAGAAATTGCCTACAGATGATTAACATGAGTTTTAAGCAAATCCATGAGGTGTGGATTGAAGAGTGATGGTTGTATTAATTGTTAACTCATGTATTAATCATTTGAAGCATTGTTGTCCTAGTTGTAGTTCTATCATGTGAAAATTTGATAACTAAAGTTATCGAGGTTGGCCCTTTGATAGGTGGACAAGGACAATTGCGTGCATTTAACCCTATAATGGAGTTTTTCTAAAAGTTGAAAAGAAACTACCTAGGGGTATGAACAAATAAACTATAAAATTTCCAAGAATTTTAAAATAAAACCAATGAAAGTTTGCATGAAGCATATGAAAAAGGTTGATTACTATGGCTCAAGGGGTCATAGAAGCTCAAGTTATCCATTTCTAGTATGAAAATTTGGAAACAAAATTTAAGCAAAGAATGTGGGATGTTACTTTATTACAAATTAATCAACCTACTTTGGCATATGTGTTCCTTCTAACTAAAAGGATTGAGTTGAACATGGTGGGGAAAATAATGGTTACGTTTTGGTTTCAAGGACAAACAACACACCCTTGATCATTTCAACCACAAACCCAACATGGACAATTGAATAAAAATGTTTTACAAAAATTTGAGGGGCCTTTGAAAGGAAATCAAGTGCCATTGGGACAATAGCAATCAAATGCAAATTGTTAAACATGAGGAAATCATTTGATAAAAAATTGTCCATATAAAGGTAAGGGACAAACTTAGGTCCAATGTACAATTACAATGCGAAGTACATTGTGGCAAGTCAATAATGACACAACACCTTGTTATGATGTGCATATTGAACTACAACCAAATTTGAATTGTGACAATGAAAGTACTTGGGGGCATGGATGGGCATTACCCAAGAAGGAAAAAACAATCAAAAGCAAAATATAAGGAGTAATTTGAATCCAAGTCAAGGATATGGAGGTCTTGTAAACCAAGGCATGGTAGCTAAGATTGCCTAATTAAAGCAACCACTTGCTACCATGGTTATTACTCATTCAACTCCAAGGCCTAATTCACCGATTATGGCAAATTTGGCGAGAATAGGCTTCATGTGTGGAGTTGCATTACTAGAGTCAATGCATCCTACAATGGTGTTTATTTGATCAAATATTCAAGCCCGAAAACCTTGAAAAACATATGCAATGTTGGATCCACAAAATAGAAAGGTTATCAACAAATTTGCCTTCCATAATCATTCACATTGGCAAAAGTTATGCCAACCTCTTCCATGTTGCTAGTTTGACCAAGTGTGATTAAATCGGAACAAGTTGTGCCAATGGGATGGAAACATGATGCCCAATTTGGTTGCATTTTTTGGGATTGTGGATTTTTGTGGAGAGCTCCTAGAAGACAATGTTTCTTCATAAGATAATTCCTTGATGTGGGAGGAGAAACAAGGAATGAATGTAATTATAACCAATTTTGGCACTAATCAAGAAGCACATTAGTGGGGCATTAATACACATTTTCAACATGTAGTAAAATGTTATGTGCAACAATCTTGGCGAGGGGCCTTTGCACCCATATTAATGGATGCCAATTCAATTTTTGCTTTAACCATCTCATTTGTTACCATTGGATATTATTCTAATTGTTTGGCAATGTCCCAAAGAAGGTGTTTGTATTTTGGAGTTGTTTGAAGGAATGAGCATGAGCTTAGTTGCAATGCTACAAGTCATAATTTCAATGCACAAATGGGTGCAAATGAGTTCAAACAAGCCAAAATTGATGTTAAAAATGTCAATTTTTTTAACAATCCTTGTTACGTTTGTTTATGTGGTGCCACTTTAATGGCATGTGAATCATGGGTATAAAAATTGTGTTTTAAAAATAATATGGATAAATTGAAAAATTAAAAAATGGATCAAAAAAATTTCCAATATCAAAGTTTGGTTTGAACAAAGGATGTTCAACAACTTCATTCAGTAACACTACTTTCACAAAGGGCCCTTTAGTTCTCATAATAAAATATCTTTGATCTTCAAATTTTTCTAGTAATAAAGTATTATTAAACACATAAAAAGTAATCAAATTTTCATATTTTCTCAAGTTTGTGTTTGTCAAAATTTAAGGATTTAAAAAAATTCATAAATCTTTTACGACAAATGTGATGCAATGATGTATATGTTGTTTTAAAAAAATTGTAGCTTATAATATAACAAATTAAATTTGAAAATGTTAACATGTTTTGGTATGATTTGAAATTGTGACAATTTTTCAAGATGAAACACAAAATTTGGCAAAATCTACAAATTTTTAAAAATTTATATATATTAAAAATTAGTTATGAAAAAACATATAACACATTGGGGCAACTTAAATACAATAAATAATTTTTTTCATAATATTTAATTTCAAAACTATTTTTTATGAAAACATGTTTTTTTGGCAAAAGACCCCAAAAAAGACAATAGTCCTAAATGCAAAGTAAACACATTGGTTTGTTAAATGCCATTTGGACCCAAATACCTCTATGTGGAGAATGATGAGGTGGTTCAACATGTTTTGATATGCCATGTGGGTTACCTCACTTAATAACATCTTGACTTGCTTCCATTATCAACAATTTAGGGATACTTAAAAGCTTGTAAATTGATATTTTGTTGATAGGTGCACAAGACTTGTTTTAGCATGGACCAATTCATTTGGTCATAATTGGCTAGCCATGCCAAGAACATTCATTGGTAGGCCATGATAATGGATTACAAGATAATCAATTTTGAATATTTTGGAAAATGTTATGAATGTTTTGTTACTTGTAATTGCACCAAACACCTTTTTTATCATACATTTTGGAGAATGTTCCAATGATGGGTGATTCTTGAACCAAGGTATTGGCAAGTGTTCAACAAATATGTATTTAGATTGGACAAGTTGTGTTATTCAAGGTGGCAAGAGTAAGCTCAAAAGTTCATCAATTGTGTTTACAGTGACCATTCTTTCGCTAGATCACCTCTCAAGTGAGAAATTGATGGGGCGCGGATACCATCAGTACTCATTATTGACAATAATTTCGATAGGAGAAGTTGTCACAACCAATTAGGTTTGGGGCGCCAGAAAGGTAAAATAGACAATTTATACTCCTTGTCACAAAAAAAGAAGAAGCCATAAATAAATTTCAATGTATTGAAAGTAGAAATGCTTTTTATTTAATGATCAAATTGAGGATAATATTTAATTTAATCACAATCATGTTGATTAATCACATATTTAATATGCATTCAATTAGTTTTTAAGAAAATAATTGTACTTCTTTTTCCTACTATTTGAGTTGTCCAAACTTGTACAAGTAGGTGAAAGTAGATGAATTATTGAATAATCTCCATTTTCAACATGATGTAGCTTTTAAATGTACTTGTTAATTATCAAATTTTAAATATTATATTGAATACATCAAACTTCTAATGAAAAAACATGTTTAATTAAATTTGACTAGTCATTTTCAAATATACTTGTTATTTACTTTTATTGTACCAAAATTTTCAAAAAAATTCACCTCACTATAAAATCAAAGAAAATCACCATGCTTTTATCATGTTATTTTAATATATTTTCAATCTACTTTCTTCTACTTGTGTCAAAAACTATACCATTTTTTGAGTACCTTTTAAAACTATCTTTTCTATATATTTTACCATGTTTTCACCCTCTGATGACAAATCACCATTGGCATTAATCATTAAAGTGGGGTGGTTACAAATAACATTCCCTTGACACTATTTACTTTTTTAGCATTTCATGATTTTCAAAACAATGGGCCATGATTTGTTTGGGATACCCATCAACAAAATTTGGTTGAACCCAATGCCAATGAGTGCAAATGGGCTATGACGTTTCCTATGGTAACTATCATGCCACACTTGAATGAATCATCTTGTTAAGAAGTTTTAGGTCAAACGATGGATCTCAATTGTTTGACTTGGGTTATTAGTTTGGGCTTAGCTAAACAATGTTAACATTGCATGACCCCTATTCACATGGTGTGTCGAATACATCCTCTTTGCTAATTGAGATGGTTAAGGCACACATTGGGGGCAAACACACAATAACTACAAGGTGGAAATACCCATGGCAAATGTGGGATGAGGAGTGTTAAGGATAAGTTATTTGGAAATAAGTGGTTAGGGTTGTTGAAGGGGTGGAAGATTTTTTCAAAACAAAGGAAAATCTTCAATTGGCCAAAAATTAAATTAATATTTACCAAAATGAAAGATCCAAGTGGTTGGAGGTTTTGTTAATCATCAAGTAAATGATGCATCTACTATTAACAAGTCAAGGTTGTGGTCACAATCCCAACATTGGATCTATAGTTTTTGGAAATGAAAGAAGTAGGATCCACCAATTCCTTTGGGCCTACAAGGATGGTTTTGCTTTTAATTTAAAGACTTGGGGTCACTTAAGGGCCATAAAATTTAGATTGAATTGGCTAGTGATACACCCACATTTGCAAGACCTTGGAAATATAATGATAAGAAGAGGTCTTTGATTCAATCAAGGACCCAAGATTGTGGGATGCTAAATTGGTATAATTGTTAATAGGGGAATATGTTTCAACTATTGTGATGTTTGTGAAGAAGGACGTGTTTGGCAATTGGATCAAAAGGTAGATGTGTGAGGACTATTAATCTATGAACTAGGAAACCAAGTCTAATAGATATGCCATGCCAACATTGGAGGATATCTTTGATACCATTTGGGCATGTTAAGGTGTTTAACACCTAGGACTTAAGCTTAAGGTACCATTAACTACCTATAAAAAAGGTCAATAAATAAAATACTACATTTTGGGGAATTGATTAGTTGAGAAAATATTGACTTTAGGGTTCATTCAAAGTTGGGGTACACAAAAGGAATGTTTCACCCCAAAATCACTCTCAAGACATCACTTTGAATGACCATTACATTTATGAAAAAAATTATTTGGTAGATTTTTTTTTTATTAGACACTCACATACTTCTTAATTCAAATGGCAGTATTTTTTTATTTAAATAATTAAACGATGTCCTTTGTGCTTATAACAAAAACAACAAAAAAATCCATAGAATCTTGAATTTTGTATGCCAAATTCATTCTTAGGGATGGTCCCCAAATGTAAGTGTTAATATTATGACATTCTTTTATTTTTAATTATGTTTTTCAACATGTTATTCTCCAAATATTCCAGATTTGTAATATTAACAAACTACATAAATCAAAAAGTAAAACCCAACAAAAACATATTTGAGAATCCATATATGCAACAATATTCCATTTGTAATAATTTGAAAAAACATTTCAAACCATATGGAATTGAAAATACAAATCAAATAAAAATAAAAATAAAAAACCATTTTTTTTTAATAATCAAAATCTTCTTTTAGTTTCTTTCATGAACTTTTTTTCATCCTAAAAAACTATTCAACTTCCTAATGATCACCAACTTAAAATTCCTCCCTTGAACATTAATTCAAATTATCAACTAGTCCTACTCACTTAGTCTTATGCTACCACTCTATCTTATAATGACATTTCTTGTCCACTCTATCCAATGGTGACAATATACTTCTGCCTTTAACACTAAGTAATTATGTAAGTCTTATTTCAAAAGGTAGATTTACAATTTTAAAATAAAATAAAATAAGGTCAAGCTTTAAAGTCAAACATTTTTTTTGGTTCATCCCAATTGCCACTTATTCATTGAACCAATGCACCTCTACATAAATAGTTTACAAACTTCAAAGTTATGACAACCAATATAAGATAAATATTATAATTGCATTCTAGTTGCAACTTGGGATGCAATGAGGGTAGAGAGGCAAATAAAGAGTTATAAATCTTTGAAAATTACTCCATTGTTTCTAACACTCAAGGAGATTGTAATCTTTCACCAAGTGCATCCAAAGCCACAAAAATTTCTTAAATTGGTTTTGAAATGAATACAATATGGCCATTGGAATTGAAGGGGTCACTATTTGGTAATTTGGGGCTAATAAAATCAAAATTTAAAAGTCACGCATTTCAAAGGCTGAACAAACAACTAGTTGCAGAGGTGATTGAAAACCATTTAAAATTCAAATTTAATTACACACACAACATATTAAATTGCATGTGACAACTAATTGCATATAGTTGCAAGTGGGTTGCAAACAACACAATTTCTTCTAATGATTGTAGGAATATGACTTTTGGGTGTTGCATCACATTAGGATTATTAATCAAAATGTAGATGGGTTAAGTTGAAACCCATGCATAAGTGAACAAGATGTTATTGGAGCTAGGTGGCAAGGTGGGTGCAAGAATGAGTCGACCAATATTTGGACTTTTTGAAAAAAATTGTAAAATGTTTGTCATTATAATGACCATATTTGATAGGTAAATTAAGTTTTTTCCTACAGGGATTTAGTTTAAGCACACCAACTTGAATATTTATTTATTCTATTTATTAAAATTTCCACAATCAAGAAAAACACAAGAGATATGGATTTTCAAAGTTAGACATTATGGAATATAAGCTTGACAACAATTTTTATATGGAATTTGAAATGGTCTAATCATTTATGATGACTTAATTCTAGTTAGATAACATATTCAAAAAGTAAGTTTGAAAAGTTTTGCATGATGGCATTTGTAAGATTTTACATATGTACTTTTAAATAACACAAAAAATAAGGGTTTTAAAAAAGTCCATTAAATATTATAAATTTATTTTTGGGATTATTCTTGTGCACATGTCTTAAAAAGAGGGATCTCTAAATGGGCTTTAGATTAAATGAAAAAAATGCCCAAAAAACCAATGGAAAACCTTTGTAATTCATTATAAAAAACAAAAAATACCTTTGTTTTGGATTTTAAAAGTGGTAATTTCTTGTAGGTCATTGGTTCATTCATTCTTGCACCCACCCATTAAGGGGAGACTAATGAGAAAAATGATACCAAGATGGCATGTTTTGACTTCCTTATGCATCATGCCAATTGAAATGGGGATATTCTAATTAAAGTGACAACCTAAGGAGGTCACTTCCATTTTATTACAAATGGCATGCAAAAAAATATAAGGTCCAACTTATTGGAATTTAAAAAATAAAATAAAATAATGTGCCAATAATTCATTTTGAAAACAATTTGAGAATATACTTAAAATATACCTAACATATGTTTAAAATATTCCATTATTTCATAGCATGTTAAAAAATATCCTTTTGCTTTAGGTGCTTCCTAAAATATACAAGGAGTGACCTCCCAAAGAATGACATGCAAGGAGAAAGATTAGATCCTACAAAAAGCCAAGAGGTCCAAGTGGGAAGCTAACCATTTATTTTAAGTATGGGAAGATAGTTGAATGAAAAAAATTCTTCATCCAATTCAATAGCCAAGATTAGTGCAACATGCCCATGAAAAGCGAAGGCATTTTGGTGTACATCATACCCCTAGTTTAGTATAAGGATAATATTGGTGGTAGGGAATGCACACGGAGGTCCAACAATTCATGGTAAAGTGGATTGTGTGTGATAGGGTTCAAGCTTTTTTTAATGCCCTTACTCCGCAAATGCATCTTTTTCCTATCATGGGTTTGGGCTACCAATGGAATATAAACTTTGTAAGAATGTTGCCATTGACTATGTGACATAATTGGTGTGTATTGGTGATGGTGGAAGATTTCTCCAAACATATTGAACTTGTGTCATTGATAGAAAAATCTAGTGAAGGAGCTACTTATGCTTTTTTGGATCAAATGTTGAGTTGGTCTAAAGCACCAATTGAAGTGCTCATTGATCAAGGTAGGAATTTTTTGGGAAAGTTTCAAACATTATGTAAACAATCCTTAATAGGCCACCCATTAGAAGAAAAACTAGTGTTTGCAACCAAGTGTACAACTAAAAAATGTTGTTTGCAACTAAAAAAGTTGCAAATGGTGCTTTTTAATTGCAAACATTGGTTGTAAACAACAATTTTTCTTTTAGTGACCACACCACATTGTGTTAACAATCTAAAGAGGTTTGTCGAAATATGGCTTGAAGACAAGATATTTGTGCAATTAGGACCTATAATTGCCATGGTTGGTTATGGATACTAATTTAATAAACAAACATTGCTTGCTTCTCTCTCACCATATTTCCTTATATTTGGTTGGGAGCAAAAACTACCTACATCCATTTGTAGAGAGGTAGTTGCAATCTTGGAATTAGATGATCTAAATGTGTGAATGTGTGCATATGATCATAGGGCACAACTTTTCAAGAAAGTCATGCCAATGATTTTTGAAAATGTTGCTATTGTTCAACACTGAAACACATTACAGTATGCCACTATCCATGGAAGAAGGTACTAGCCATATATTCAAAGACATACCCTTGGAGACTATGTGAACCTTTTGTAAATAATGCCTACAACATTAGATGTGCTACCTTAAAAGTTTGAAACAACATGGTGTGGAAGGATCATGTGAGCAATTGTGCACCATGTCATCTTGCGCACATTGATGGGAAATTGAACCCAAAAGTTATAGTGGTGCATGCAAGTTTATAATGTATGCTATGTGGGTATGTCACCAATGCTCCACTAGTTGGCACATGGGGTGTGTTTAACACCACCTTTGGAGATGGTTCTCAAGGGTGATTGGTAGTGCCCTTGGTGCACACATAAATAGGTTGGAGTTACCTATAGTTAGAATTCTTGAAATAAGGATTTTATAAAGGAGATTTTGAATGTGATTATATTTCACCAAAGGATTAGAGGGATTATAATCAAATTACTAATGATGAGACTCACAATTGCATCTAACCTATCAAGTTCACCACTTGGAATCAAGATGTCCATTTTAAATTATCCTTTATTACATATTCCAAACTTACATTGGTTTTACTATTTGGCTCATAAAAACCTTATCCCTAAATAGGGGGGGGTGATTACATGTGTGTGCGCTTGTTTATTAGAATTATTGTGACATGTTACATTTTGTTGACATCTATAGATGTAGGTGCCTAAATAGGGTAATGCACAACAATAACCTATATTTTAAATAGCCCATAATCAAATAGGTCTTTAAGTGGTCTTTAGCTAGTTTGTAGGTAACCATAGATAGGTCTTATCTAGCTTTTAAAGTAAGCCCTAAGTATCCATTAACCTAGGTAAACCCCTTGGTAGGCCCTAGATAGTCTTTATACAGATCCTTAAGTAATATTTAGGTAGGCCCCTAGGTAAGCTTTAAGTAACCCCCCATGTAATGCTTTCATCATCCCTATCTTATGTAAGTAGATAGCCCATAAGGAGGTAGGTACCCCATGGGTGGGTGAGTAGGTAGGCTCTAGTTATGCCCTAACTTAATTAACACCTATCTAGGTTGTCTCCTAATCTATGTCACAATAACCTAAACTTAGGTGAATTGTAGTGTAGTTAAACCAAAACAAACTATGGGGATCACTTTTATGAGTTCATTTTTAGTTTTAAAAAGTGATCCTCACTTTGATGAACTTAAGGGATAGGTCGAAGGAAGACGATTGAATACAGTGAGACCAAAGTCAGGTCCAAAGCAAGGATTATTTTGAAGGATAACTTCATTATGTGATGGGCTGAGCTGCTTGACTCATTATAATTATCACTCAAGATTTTTTTGCCCTTCATTGTAAGTTTCACAGGGGTCAATTGCTTTTTCAAAGGCATGAAAATAAAACATTGTAAGGTCTAGCAAATACTTTACAAAGTTCTAGCAGTTTTTTTGTGCAATTTTTTGCCAAAAGGCCAAAATGAAAATGAGGCCACAAATAGCAAACCAGGAATTTTTTTGAAAAAAGTGGGTCCATTTGTCAAATCCATCCTAACCGTCATTAGGCAGTCGTAGCTGGTGCTGCACCTTAGATTTCTTGGTGTCACCCCAACTATCTACCATAGATGGTTGGGGATGCAGGAGCCAAATGCTTCTCTCCAAACAAAGGCTTTCACATTGGAATGTAAGGTAGTTAGTGCTAATAAATGTATTCATTAAGGGTTGAGATTAACTACCTAATAGAAAATTATATGCAGACAGTAGCTTATATTCAAGAACCGAAGAACACTAAAGAGTGGTGACTCTCCATTCTAAGTATTAATTACCCAGGAATGATCTCAACACAAATTTTGCACTTGCTTTTTGGTGGGTGCTTGTTGAATCGTAATCTTTCAGAATAGCCCAATGCGGTGCTTTCTAAGTGTTCATGAATGAATAAATTATGGATAGTTGATGATTGAACTTCGTTAATAAATGACAAACTAAGTGAATCATTATGTGAAACATTACATCCTTGTTATAGAGAGTTTTATATAGTTTTCACATTCTTTGATTTATTTATATGGGTTCATTGGATGTCAGATGTGACAAAGTATGAACCTGTGACTAGTAGTTTAGAGAGGGAAAGATAGGATATAACACCAAATAAATGTATGTATGTATGTATGTATGTATGAATTATGTTATGAATTATCTGTAACACACATCATGCCTAACTTGCATAATCATGTATGACCTGGGGGGCAGCCATATCACCTTGGATTAATCACGCACACTTCAAATTAATTTACATAATTTACATACCAATGAGTGCTTGACATGCTAACATGCTAACATAAATGAATATTTATCATTGATTTTGGTCTTCTGATGTGACCATTCACATGTTCCATTACCTTAATAATGGCATGCATTGGTTGAGACTCCAGTATAAAGAGTCCAATGTTCTACCAAAAATCACCATGGGTACACAAGCAGATTCAGAACTTTCATGGATCTTAGTGTTTAGGGTTTACGGTTGAGGTCGTTGAACATTGCTTCTACCATGAAAACTGCCACCCCATATGAGGAGATGAATTACCAACCCAAACATGTGAGATCTATAACCAACCAACCCAGTGTGGGTATGAATTATCGACCCCAATCTCCACACTCTGTAAGCATTGAAAACCAGTTGCTCTCTTGGAAACATGAGCTTTCCAAAATTTGAGATGTTGGCTTTATTGCACCAATTAGAGAAGAAAATGCAGCTCTTGAATTGCAGTAACCTGAGCACTGCTGAAAAATAACAGTTCCACACCTAGAAAAAAACTCTTGGGCCCTGAATTGATCAGTGAATGATCATGACAGCAGTGGTAAAATTTGTGTCTTCCTTCATAAAGAGAAGACAGGTAGAAGAATGGCAGCAGTGCACGAAGAAAAAATGTGCAGCCGTCTAATCAAAGAGTGAAAACCACAATGTTTGGCTGCCAAAAAAATCAATATATCATATTCATCCTAGCTCAGACAGGTGATGTATTTGCAGTTGGGTCTGATGAGGAAGTAGCTGGCAGTTCTGGAGCTACCCGGCAACCTTCGAGCATGAAAACTACCTCTGTCATTGATGGTCTGTCAAGTGGATCTGGGGCAGTACATAAAAGAGCAACCTTGATAGCAAGTAGGAACTCCTCCCACTCAGAGGATTCAGGGTCAAGGTGGAGCAAATTGGGGTCAAAAAGCTCTGATACCTGACCAGCTTGTAGCTGCCTTTTCACCCACTTCACAATATCTTCATCATGCATTGTAAACATCCCTGGTCTTCGTCCAGTCAGAAGCTCCAGTAACACAATTCCAAAACTGTACACATCTGCCTCTCTTGTCAGTTGTCCAGAGTTGTTTAGTGCCTCTGGTGATGCATAACCTCGTGAACCACCAACTGGGGTTGAGGAAGTTGATGGGTCTGTTGTTGGAGTGCCGGCAGAGAATCGTTCAAAACCAAAACCAGAGAGATGGGCTTCAAAATCTGCATCAAACTGCACATTGTTGGGTTTCACATCCCCATGGACAATTGGTGGGTCACATTGAGTGTGAAGAAATGATAGTCCTCGGGCTACCCCAAGTGCAATCAGGTGTCGCATTGGCCAATTTAGAACATGGCCTGCATCTTGTTGTGAAGCCTCTTGCAAAAGAGAGGCAAGGTTACCATTTGGCATGTAGTCATAGATCAGAAGTCTTACATCCCCATGAGCATAATACCCCCGTAACACTGTCAAATTCCGGTGCTTCACTTTTCCAAGCATCTCAGCTTCTGCTTTGAAAACATCATCTTGCACAGCTCCATCAGGCAACCTTCGCACTGAAAGCACTGTTCCATCCTAGAGGAAACAGAACCAAGGACAAAAAAACAAGCAGCCAGAGATTTAGCAATTGAACCTTGAGGCAATAGTTTTAAGAAGAATGACCCACTAGCACAAGCAAATGCCTTGTGAAAGAGTTTAGGGTTTAGGGTTTGGGCAAGGAAGGAATGCCACACTATGCAAATTGAGGAGCACCTGGAGAATGGCTTTGAATACAATTCCATGGCTTGTCCGACTCAACACATGGTCTTCATTGAATTGGCCAGTAGCCTCCTGTATGTTGGCAAGAGTTATTGGGTCATGGAACATCACAAGTTTAGCATCTGGGGATCCAGGTCCTCTTGCATACTGCTTAGCTTGTATCTTCTTCCACCATAAGCAAGGCCCCAGACAGAGGCAGCAAAGAGTGAGAAGAAGAAGAAGAGTTGCCATTCCTCCTGCTCCTCCAACAGCAATTCCAATAATCGCCCATTTACTCAGGCTCCTGGACTTCATGTAGTGATGAGCCTGATTTGTTGGTGCACTGGCAATACTACTACTCCCTCCAGTGCTATTGCAAACTTGATTAAGAAGAGGAGGTCCACAGAGTGATGGGTTGCCTGCAAAGGATGAGGCATTGAACTGTGTAGCAAGAGAAGCAGGGATGGAGCCCTGCAGATGATTGTAAGAGATGTTGAAAGCAATCAAGCTCTTTGAGACACCAAGAGATGCTGGAATTGGTCCTGTGAGCTGGTTCTCAGAAAGATCCAGTGACTGCAGTGAACTCACATTGCCTAGCCATTGTGGTATATGCCCATCCAAAGAATTTCCCTGCAGAAAAAGCTCCTGTAGATCCCTCAACTCTGCAATTCCCAATGGTATTGCTCCTGTCAAATTGTTTCTGTGAAGATCAAGGTAGGTTAGCATTGTGCAGTTCCCCAGTGACTCGGGAATGCTACCTGAGAGTTGGTTTGCACCCAAGTCAAGCACCTGGAGATAAGAAGAAGAATTAGTCTTGCAGCCAATGTTGGCTGGGATCTCACCAGAAAGGAAATTGTTTGCCAGTGAAAGTACCACCAACCGAGCAGGAAGTCCACTGGCAAGATCTGCTGGAATTGACCCATTGAGTGCATTGTCACTTAGAGACAAAACCTCGAGTCCAGAGGCAGCAGCGAACCCAAGTGGAATACCACCACTCAGAGTATTTCGTGAAAGAGAAAGAGATTCAAGGTTGGAAAGCTGGGTTGCATATGCTGGTGGAATACTGCCCGAGAATCTCTGACCACTAAGATTCAGGGTTTGCAAGCTCACACAGTTTGCAAGTTCAGGTGGTAGCATCCCAGAGAAACGGTTTGCACTCAGATCCAGGACTTGCAAATTTTGGAGAGTGCTGAGAGAAAGGGGAATACTACCAGAGAGATTGTTCGCACTCAGATCCAGAACTTGCAGCTGAGAACATTGGGAAAGAGTTCCAGGTATCTCACCCGTCAGGTTATTGAAAGAGAGAACAAGGGAAGTAAGTCTTTGCAGGAACCCAAGTTCAGAGGGGATGGATCCGGTCAAGAGATTTTGGTTGAGAGAGAGAATCTGAAGATATGGCAAGCTTCCAAGCTCCCCCGGAATCGCACCTGAGAGCTGGTTCGAAGAAAGGACAAGAACCCGCAACTCGATCAGCTGGCTCAGACTTGCAGGAATGACGGAATTGAAGCAGTTCGAACCTAGATCTAGAATCTGCAGGCTCCTCAGGCTGCTGATCACATGAATAATATTTGAGGATCCCGAGTCGGTGTCAATGCTTCCAGACAACAGATTGTGAGAAAGGTTTAGCTTTTGAAGCTTGACAAGGTTAGCAAGTGCGGCAGGAATGGGGCCTGAAAGGGAGTTGTGTGCAAACCCTAACTCTTGTAGTGAGGAAACATTCCCCAGCTGCCAAGGAAGAGAGCCAGTCAGATTGTTTCTTCCCAATTCCAACACTTGAAGGTTTGTAAAATTGCTGAAGATCACACCCGGTATTGGCCCCATGAAGAGATTGTCTTGGAGCTCCAGAAACTGCAGTTTCGTCATGTTGCTGAGTTCTACAGGGATGAAACCTTGGAATTGGTTACTGCTCAGAAGCAAAGACTGGAGATTCGACAGTTGGCCTAGCTCAGCTCCTGGAAGAGTTCCAGACAACAGATTGCTTCCAAGGGACAGATACCCAAGACTGGAACAAGCAGAAATCTCCTTGGGAATGCCACCGGAGAGCGAGTTGCTAGACAAGTCCAGCAGGCGAAGGGAAACTAGATTGCCAATCTCAGCTGGTATGTTTCCTGTCAGCTTGTTGTTTGCAAGATCCAGAGTTTGCAGCTGAGTTGGTCCTTCGAGAAGCGCCTGCGGGATAGTCCCAGAAAACTGGTTGTCAAATAAGTAGAGCGCATGCAAGCTGGAGCAGTTGCCTAGCGATGCAGGTATGTTGCCATTCAACTGGTTGCCATGAAGACTTAGCCTCCTGAGCTCATCCAAGTTGCCCACCTCCACTGCATCACACACAAAGGAACCAAACCTCATGGGTCTTAGAGTAGCTCTTGCAGATGAAACTTGACAAGCTGTGAAGTCCGCTCTGGGACACCGAGAAAGAGAGAGAGAGAGCACAAGCAGGGTTGCAGCTAGCAGGCCTACCTGCAAGGGGACCTTGTAATCCAGCTTCTTCAAGGCCAAGTTCCGTGACACGACTACCGGAGCTGCTGCAAGTGACGCCGCGCCAGCTGCAGGGAGCGTCGAGAGTAGCATTGGACCAGTTGGCAAGAACTCCCTGTGGATCGATCAATGCGGCTTTGGTAGCTAGCAAGGCTGCGATATCCGTTTGTGTACTCGACGTCCCCCCGGCGCCTGCGACGACGGTAAGCTTGCAACAAGCTTCTACAGCAAGTGCGAGGTGGAAAAGAAGCTCTAATGCGGCCCAGGCGCGTAGTTGCTGCTGCTGCTGCTGCTGGGCAGCAGCTGGACTGGCGAACCTCATGATCAAGCTACGCTCATCATCCCCCAGCTGCCCACTATATTACAACCGTCACTAGCTAGCTCTCGCCGATAATCATGCGACTTCTGCTGCTGGCTCTTACAGTAGCAGCAATCACAGCTTCTACATTACTAAAGCTCTTTTCAAAACTTGGAGCTGATGATCCTCAGCTAGCTGGCTACTCACAACGCCAGTCGTGATCACTAGCTCTTGTTCCAGCAGCTAGCTAGCTGCATTCAAGCTGTTCAGTCAGAATTACTACGAGACTGATGCTCATGGGCGCGCGGCCGCACTACATGAGCTATAACGTCCCGCGAGCTGATGATCTCTAGCGTACTCCCTGTTCTTCTTCATCAAATATTCGTCTAATGCCCGATCGAGAGCAGCAGCTAGATGATCACATTAATCGGAACCTCGCGTCTCTTAATAGAAGAGAGCTCTGTAGTACTACATCGGTCGAGTTCCCGCCCTCTTCTCAGCACCGCACTCACTCATACACCAACAAAGATGAGCTAGCTTCTTGTTCCAAGCTTTGCACAAGCTGATCAGCTCACAATCAACAGCAGTTGCAGGCAAAATAATGCTGCGCTGGTGATATTCTCACGAGCTTAACCCAAAAATCCAAAATCCGCCTCTAGCTAGTTAGCGACTATTTGCTGACCACAAATACAAATAACAATCTGCCTGCAGAACCAGCAGCTAGTGCATGGCAAGAATTCCCAAAATTAATGAAGAAAAGATCAATGGCAACTTCGAGCTTCTAAAGCGGCGTGTACTGCAGGACCTAGGTAGCTAAATTAGCTCGAATGAAGCCTGTAGATTCTGCAACTGCAACAAATGTCTGATCCAGAGCTTCTACCTCACGAGCTAGCTAGGCAAGCTGACAACAGTAGCAGCAGCTTCTTGAAGGTACAGTCGAACGCAACACAAATAGATTGAGATGCGTAGTACTCTGTGTTTTTTTTGGTTTTTGTTTTTCGCAATTTTGTGTAATAGCCAAAGTGGCGACGATCCACAGAAAGATTAAGCCAGATTTGGCTAACAAGCTAAATATGAAAGTAAAATTTAGAAACATTTTTCTGTATTTTTGGCTACCGGCTTGAACCAGGTAGAGAACTATGGCGATTTTTCTTATTATGGCTATTGAAAATCTCAAAAACCACTTGATTTTAGCACTATTTTTAGCACCACTAGGCTACTAGCAGCCTGCTGGTTAAGTCTCTTTGTCGTTAGTTTGTCGAAACCTAGCAGCTGCTGCACCGCCGGCATATAGGCGGCAAGCGATTAGCTCGGTTTCGAGACAGGAAGCAAACAGGCTCCGGCAGACATGCCTGCTGCAATCATCTCCACCAAGACTCGTGAGTCGAACCAGCTTTCTATTTTTCTGGCTAAATTAAACGATTTGGCAAAAATAAATTTCAAAATGGCTACATATATGTATTTTTTGAGATTTTTCTAGTTGCCACATTTCTAATGTTGTTTTTTTTCCGGGCCAATGTCAGCAGATTTCTCTATTGGGTTCCTAGCATGTAGTAAAAAATGTAGAGGAATCTTAAACTTTTTTACTTTCATATCCTGCTTATAGCCAAATTTGGCTAAACTGTGTTATAAATAATCGCCAGTTCAACTACATCACAAATTATGGAAAAAAACACACTGCTCATAACCCTTCAGTGGCGGCAAGTCTGCTGTGTAGCTGCCACTGACAGTGGTAAATAAGCTTGTGCCAGGGAGTGTGCACCCTGGGTAACAGAGAAAACCCAAAAAACAAAGTGCACAAGTAATGTGCTAGAACCCTGTATGTAAATAAATAGCAATCACACAGTCTACTGTTAGTTCACACAAGATAAATTTAAAAATAAATTCCGGCCACCAAATCCAGCAATCCCATTGGCTTGGGGGGGAAAAAATTTAAGGCCTACACACAACCTTATTTTGCTGATCAACATTGAAAATAATGATTTTTTCCGATTGGGCCTCTAAAATATTCTCACAAACCTACCAAACCTTATTGCACATTTGATTATTAGTTCACTCAAGATAAACTGAAAAAAATTCAGATCACCAGATCCAGCAATATGATTAGCCATAACATTTTTTCTGCACACCTACACACTAGCTTATTCAACACACTCTGTTCTATTGGTACACTAATACTATAACCATTGTTGTCTGTATACAACAGAGTTAAAAAAACTCGCTACTCCTGCTCCACTAAGTGTGTACCTATGTCGTGTGCTTCCAACTGTGTGTTCCCCCCCACCCCCACTGGTCAACCAGGGCAAAAATCACATCCCCAAAGCTCACAACACCACACATGATGAGCAGGCACACTCCACAAAACTTGGGGAGGAACCAGAAACAAGTCCTGTCTTGAAGAAGTCCAAAGAGAGCCACGAAGGGACGAACATGGAACAACAGTCTGTTGTGAATCCCAGCCACAAAGGGATGAAGTGTAGGGTAAAAAGCTCAAGGGGAGTAAACAAGGGCTTATGTGAGGTGAAACTGAGTGTGAGCCCAGTTCTGGTAAAGCTTGTGACCAAGGGCTTTGTCAAGCAGAAGGCTTGAGGCCATAAAGTGGTCTTTAGTCTTTACCATAATAAGGGGCCATGTCAGGCAAAAGCCAAATGTGAGCCCAAGTTCAGGATTTTGGTAAAGCTTATAGGTTAAACCCTAAACCCATAAAACCTCTACAACTTGTTGTAGTGTATTTGGAGGTATGCAACCAAACTGTAATGTGCAAGAGGCAAGCATTTCAAAAAATGAAATGCCCACTCCTAGGGGCATTTCATTTTTCAAAATGTCCCCTAAAATTTTTCACTATTTCATATGATACCCGTTGAGTATCATGAGATTTTTCAATAGAATATACCATGTATGGAAGGGTCAGTTTTAGCAGGAAAGTTTCAAAATCAATTATTTTAAAGCTACAAGGCCACTTCAACACTTAAATTAAAGTTTTCAAAGTTCAATGCATGGGGTTTTCAAATATTTCCAACTTTAGTTTTTCTTTTATATGTCTCTTGTCCATTACTTTTCCATAATTATAGTTTTTCAATAAGATATCTTGATATTACCATTCAAAAATAAAGGTAGAATTCTAAATTTGAACTAAATCTTGTCTTCAGTACTTTTTAACTATAAAGATGTTTCCTCTCACATGAAATGTGAGCTCTAACTCACATTAAGCAATTCATGGCTCACTATTCACATTTTCATCGCTCCAATTTGAAACTTTTAAATTACTCATCTATATGGATTATAAAAAAATTATACATTTCATCAAAATTCTCATGAAATGTCTAAGAATTCTTGAGCTCCAATTTTCGAACTAATTTTCACCAAAATTGACAAGAAGTTAGGGTAAAAAGTTGGGTAATATCCTCACAGGAAGGGATCTGGCGGGGTCTTACTTGCAAGACTCCTCACTCCTAGGGCATTACCGGACACATTAAAACAACCTCCAATAAATGTCCTAGTGTATCTGGACCATTATAGAGCAAAAGAACCTAGAGGCCATTTTGGAAAACCAAATTCCCCACATCATTTTTTTACTTTTTTCACGAGAAAAATAAATTAAAAACAAAAAATATATCGATAAAAAATATGTCAGTATGTCAAGTCGGTAAGAAGTTGAAATCCACAAAGGGACGAACCTGGAGCAGAAAGGGACGGACGCGAAACAGTCCCCGTCCAACGGTTCTGGCGGTTCTGTTTAGTACTGCTCGGATCTGCTGTGACAGTGGAATTCCGCTTTACGTTTTCCCGTCTTGGCTTCTTTTGTTGCAGGGGACTTAAAAGACAACTTTACTCCATGGGTAAACATTTGAAATCCATTGATGCAGAAGTAATAAATAACCGTGGGGGATTTTTAAAATACTATTGGCGGCCATGCATGACTGCAGCCGCCAGAAAATTATTATTTTAATTAATAGGGACTCTTGAATTCCTTACTTTCTTCTGTAGTCAAGAAATAACTTTTTAACTTAGGAATCCTACCCCAAATGAGTTTGATATTGGGTTTCACCTTTGATAGCCCATCCCCCGAAATAGAGGTCCTATATGTAGGTAGATAGGTAAGAAACTAGGTAACTACCTACCTACTAGGTAAATAAATGGTTTATACATAGATAAATTTGTTTTTACTACCTACCCTCTAGTAACTTGTTGAAACAGAACCTTTTTTTGGGTCTACTTACCTAGCAATCACCTATTTTCCTACCTATTTACCTACATATATTTAAGACCTATATCTTAAGGAATTGGTTCATCAAAGTGAAACCAAATATCAACCCATCCACGACTGAGTCATAACAGCATCATCCATCCAGTGGATGGTATGCTGGTCGGTGCTGGTTCACTCTGGCCAATTTTCTGTGCCTATGATTTGACAATGACAGTGTGCCCAACCTGATTAAACATGTCAGGCTTTTTTTTGTTTTCTTGTTTTTTTGCTTGTTTTCATGTATCCCATTTTTGTGTCTTATTTATTTAGGTACTTTTTTTTGGGTGGGGGGAAGTTTTCCCCTAGTAGGTGGGAAAGATGATCATCTGCTGGTTCTGCCCGGTTCCACTAGTGATGTGAACATCTTATTGATGTGAATCAACAGAGCAGAACATGGGTTCTACTTTGGAACACATCCCCTTGTAGAATCTGTTACCATTTCGGAATGGCTCTCGCCTATCAAAATCAATGTGTACCCAAGTGGAACACTATCTACCAAACCTGTTCCATAGTACCAAAACTAACTTAAAAGTCTAGATGTAAGGCAGAAGAAGCAAGGTTCACATTAGGTTCATATGACAAGCTTTACTTTAATCGGCATGAAAATTAGGGTTTAGGGTTGGAATGCATGTTTTTTAACAAAGAATCAGCAATTGCAGAGTCAAGTCTGTCCCAATTTATGTCAATATTGACACTTCAGAGATAAATAAACCATGCATTTTAATATAAATTAGCATCCAGTTTCTGCAATACTATCATTGCCAGTCATGACCTCATGATCTTCTTTTTAAGTGCATGGGTTGGAAGAATTATGTCATGGAAGGACTTTCATGGGTTTTGAATAGTTTCCCAACTAATTGTACTACTTCCATCATGAAGTTTCACATTCATGTGCATTGTCCAAAACTAGATCTGGTTTCTGGTACTTGATTCTGTATGGTTATGTGCTGTAGAGTCTGTTGTTATCACTCTGGTTGCAACAAATTTTTGATGCTCTGGTAGCTATTTGGCCCCTCACTGTCCCAGCAGCCAAATATTGTGGCCATAGGCCAAACTTTGACTGGCCATGTTGGGAAGGTCGTCTAGCCTTTCAGGCCTGTGGGAAAAACATGCCACTTGGTTGCCAGGTAAGCCTCCCCAAAAGGCCTTGCTAGACTTGGTGTATGTGCATTGACTTGCACAGGTGGCAGTAAGTTTTCTAAACTGACCACTTGATTCTGAACTATTGTTTTCAGGCTGCCCGTCACGATCATTCATTCATTGACTTGGTTGATCTCATTCATTCATGACTTTATTGATCCCCCCCCCCCCCTTTATTCATCTGTTGGGGTGCATCCTTTAGGGTTTAAATTGTGTGGGATCTGAATGTGGAATTTCAGACAATTGGGCTTGAAGCAGGGTATTCCTTTTCTGAGGGAATTTATAATGAAAAAAGAGTTAATTATTTTTTTTCAGTAAGCAAAATGTGGAAAATATTATTAGTCAAGATCTGCAGATTTCTAAATTAGTTCCATGAGGTAGTAAGGTACCCAACAATAGAGAAGGTTGCTTACAATTTATGCTTTCATATCTTGTTTATAGCCACTTCAAACCAAAATTTTGCCCATGGTTTTTTCACAAGCTCAGATTGATAGGAATCAGAGAACCAGTGTTCTCCTTTCCTCAAATGAACCATATGGATAGGCAAGGAGTGTCACTCAAAGATAACCATAATACCCCACTTGGTTGTTTATGTTTTTGGTGGGTGGGATCCAATGATGCACCTCTCCACCTTCAACTACTACTCTTTTCAAATCTCCATTATTTGCTAATCCCACCCAACTTCCTTAATGAACTCTTAATGTTACTTAATAGTTACTCGACCTAATTTAATCCCTTCCTTCAATGAAACATTGCCATTTCAGTTTCCCACTTCAAGCAATGCAATCTCTTTTTATAAGCTTAGTTTACTGTCTTGTATATGCAACACGCATTGATAAACGTAGACAGCAAAAAAGCTTACAAAATATTTTAAACTGCAAAGATACTAAAAGTGCAGGTCAGATGCATTGCAAACATAATGAGGTCCAAACATTAGTTCCCAAGTCATCTATCCCTGAAGGAAGGTAGTTCGTTTGTTTTTGTTACTCAAGTGGAGATCTTCTAAATCACAGCACCTCTTGGTACATTGGACAGCCCTCAATGAGTAGTGATCCATCAAGTTAGTTTCATAATGTCTCAACCTAGGATCCAAAACTCATTGGATATTGAACAATTTTTTCACAGAAATTCAGTTAAATCAAAACTAATAATTATTGGGGAATTTGGGTGTGCTCTTGGTTTGTACTAGTTTCGTTGAGGGTTTTGGAAAAAACTAGAACCTGAGATTCTTCGGTTCTGACAATTTTCAGAAAATAGAAATCGAAGCTTCTTTGATTATGAAAGTTTTCAAAAAATTGGAATTGTGGCTATTAAAATAATCAACTAACCGCTCAACACCAGTTAGTAGTAAGTACTAATTTTTGTGTAGAATTCCATTGAGAGGAAGAGACATATTGTTCTTTCAATGTTTTCAATACCAGAACTAACTGCAGTAACTTCTTCGTGTCCCACTAATGAAGGGGGTAACCCTTCTTCATTCAAATAAGTTTGTAATTTCAATTAAGTCCTTTGGTGACTACCTAATTCTGTCATCCACTATTATGTTGACATCCAACAAAAGCTAACATAGCCAGATTGTATTGCAAGTTTGCCTTTTTGTACACAAATATTCCAACATGATAAGCATTATAGCATGATATTGATCCCAAATTGGTTTACTGTAACTTTGCATGTGGAATGGAATGATCATTGTTCCCAATTTGTTTGGAAGGGAGGAGTTTCTTAAAGGTTGCCTACCTTTGCTAGACAAAATACTAAAAGAATGTGGCACAACATGTAGAGTGGGGATTGTGTTCAATTAAAGATTTTAATCTGAGTTTATTGAGTATTTGGTATTGTCAAGAGCTTTGTGTCTAGTCCAACAAAAATCTTGATTTTAAGTATGCATTGACAATTCAATGCAAAGAAAATTTGAAAGTGTAGTGTAAGCCCTTGGTCATGGGCTTTATTGAGTGTAAAGGCTTGCTTCAATTTATTTTTTTCCCCCATAATACATGTGATTCACAAGAAAAAACAAAGAAAAGCAAGGTATTTCAAAAAATGGAATGCTGACTCCATTTTCTGGAAACTCCTTGCAAATAACAGAGGAAAAAATATGTTGGGTTAGGTGCCCTCTAATTACAGTAATAACAAAATTTTGAATAGGTCTTATTTTGTCAGAAGGGTTTTTTTTAAGTATATATATATATAAGGGTTGTTGTTTTGTTTCCCACAAAATTCACTTCCATCAAATAAGCCTTGAATTTTTGTGAGTGGGTAATCTAAAAGGTAGAATTAAGTACCAGTGCTGATTAATTGATGAAAAAAAAGAATTGATTTTATAAAAAGTAAGCTCCATTCAAACCAAAATATTGAAGGACATTACATGCAACTTGAATTGAATTGACCAATCTACATAATTAAAAAGATGTTGTATGTCTATGTGTCTATTTGTGCCCTTCATACCTAAGTTTTTCCAGCCTAACTATTTCACTCAGTTCTTAATAACTACCTCATTCCTTTCTTTTACTCATGTACATGGATACAGAAAAGCAAATTAACATGTGTCTTTTCATGTCCATGTTATGTATATTAAAATAATTCAGTAATCCATTTCTTTTAAAGCTTATCTTCTTAATCCTTTTACCCTCCACATGAAAGATGATGAACAATTGAGAACCACATGGGAACATACAAAGAATTATTTTCTAAACTACATAAAAGGGGATTATGCTCAATTTGGAACTGAGCATTACACTTGCCAGATTAAGATTCAATTGAAAAAAATATATGGATGCATGTTGGTCGAGAAGATATTGAAATTTTGCTCATGAATAAGGTGTTAAAAACAAAATTCTCACAAGACACAAATTCAAAATGACACCTTTCCATATCTCTTTATTTTGGAATTGGCTAAACAAATTCTAATTTGGAGCTATCCAAATGACAGCTTCCAAAAAAGATGACTTCAGAAATTTAAAATTGTCTCACCTAAATAAACCAACTCTGATTAATCATTGACATTAGAATACAAGCTGCACTTTGTGCACTTCCCATTATTGTACAAATTTCAAAATATTATTAAATAAAAAATTGCTGAACCTTCTTTTCTGAAATAACAAATACTTCCACAAGAACTGCTAATTCTCTGTCATAGGTGCTATATTGCCTTCCGAAAACCGCACCAGAAAAACTAAACTAGGGATTTGTTTTCAAGACTCTATAAACCTTAATACCTCCAGTGGAAAAAAGGTTAAAGTCTTTGATAGAGAGCCCCAACAGTTGGAGCACAACTGTAAGTTGTTTCACCCTTGAAGTATATCATAGAAAGTCTAAGGTTTCTCTTCAATGATGTCATGCACACTATATATGCACATTATCTAGCCATTGGTTTGGAACATGTTTACATTGCAATGGCAAACCCATGCTTGCATTCTAAATGCTTGTGTACCAAACAACATTTACTCACAAACATAATTGACATCCTTTAGGTTCACTTGGAGCCTTAAATGACCTGCCATGTGAGTGAAAGCTCACCAATCTACCCATTATTAAACCTCTGGAGCTATTTTCACATTTCAAAACTAGTGGGGGTTGGGCTTCTTTCTTTGTGATGTGGAGATGGTTCCAGGATCCCACAATGCACCTTTGCTAACTAAGCTCATAAAACCCAAGGTTTGTTCAACTACTCGGTTCTCAATTCAGGGGTCTCAGAATTTTCATTCAAATGTCCCACCCCCGCACCCCTCGCCACCACCTTCCCCCTCCCCAAAGTTCTGTGACCACATGTGATCAGGGTTTTCCTTTCAATATTGTGATACCAAAACATAGCAATTTTTGTTGAATTTACAGTAAAATAAAAAGCAGAAATTTCCTAATTTTTCTTGTGAAAAAGCAACAATTTTTTTCCCAAAATTCACTGCATGTGATATAAGGGAATGCTGACTTTTAGGGTTAAGACTAGATGTTCAATTGCATCCCTTGACATTCCATGCCTTTGATGTGCAGCTTTACTCCACATGTGAGATGGAATGCCGACTTTTAGGGTTAGAACCAGTGTTGGGCGGTTCTTTGGAATTTTAAATGTTCTAGACTCGAAGAACTGCTGGTTCCAGTTCTGTGAAAAAATTCAGAATCAAAGAACTGCTGGTTCCAGTTGAACCTTAAAGAACCAACGGTTTACATGAAAAACTACTGGTTCCTTGAAAAACAATTACAACTGGTGGGTATCTACCGCTCATTCCAAGAACCACCCCATACCGGATAGAATGGGATTTTTTTTTCAATTTTGTGATGTAGCCAAAACTGGCAATCATCCACAAGAAGATGTAGCCAAATTTGGCTATTCTTCAGCTATGAAAGCAGATAATTTTCAGAGTCCTTTTATATTTTGGCTACCTGCTGGAAACCTGTTGAAGGAATCTGATGATTCAAACATATATTTTCAAAATCTGGCGAATTAGGTCTAATTTTTTCACAAAAATCCTTTGAATGTGTTGAAATCAAATTTTTCATGTTGTGATAAAAGCAAATACAATGATGTTGCCTTTGGTCCTACATTTTGAGGAATGTTCATCAGGTGTTACTTCAAGTGTGAGTTCAATTTTTGCGAACTTCATGGAACATTTTGTATGCCCCTAGGTTATCAGGGCAATTCTTAGGGTTCATAATCACGATTCTCAAAGAATAACCAATTATCTCTAACATATATCCACTGTTTTCAGAAATTTTGAAAAAATCAAATAACCACCCAAAAAACCTGTTCTTTGTGCTTTTCGAAATTATCATGGCATATTCTTTTTCAATTACCCAAAATTGAAATTATCATTGTACCCTGGCAGCTTTGACACACATTTGTTGAATAATTCATTATTTTTACAGTTTACAAATAGGACATTCTTGAAATCTCAGTTATTCCCTTGACATTTTTTATTTTTTTATTTTTTTTGAAAATTTGAAATTTTCTGAAAATAATATAATTAGTGTTGAAGCTGCCAAGGCAGTAGGGTATCTTGACATTATTTTTTCCAATTATCCTAAAATTAAAATTTCCTTAGCACAATATGTTTGTCAGTGACAACATAATATCTATTTGATGATGAATTTTAAACACGATATAAATTCGGTAGCAGTTCATGGCTGCCAAATTTGTGACCACCCCATGTTATAGATGAACTAGTCATACAAATACTTTCAATCATGGAATACATGGCCCACAATCCAAATTGAGGTTTGAAGATTTTTTGTCCTTCAAATTCCACGGTGCCCCCTCTAGTGCTTTGGTTTCACTTAGCAAAACACATAATCAAGACCACTAGTGTGGCCTGTGCCCTTGGAGAGCCACATTGTCAAAATGATGGACATAGGATGAGGCAAGTCTTTCCCCCCACAGTTTCAAAATAATGGGCATAGGATGAGGCGAGTTTGGCCCCACAATTTGAGAATCTCCCTCACCCGTGGGCTTTACCCATTGTAAGATACCCTCCAAATATATTTACAAAATTTCTCAAAGTGTTGTATGCCCAAATGTAAACTTTTTGCCCAACTATTTGAATTTTTAATTTTGAATTGTAAGGACTACTCAAAATTCAATACCTCCTAACTTTAGGTCTAAAAATAAGGAAATTGCCTCCATAAAATGCTACTCATAGAGCATTTTCCTATAATATCAAAAGCATGCCCAAATTTTCCTTATATATATAATCTATTGAATTTCCAAAGACAAAACTTTTCAACATTCAATAACTCTTGCACTGTTGATGAACCACCTCCGTGCACCCTTGCTTGTCGAGGGCTTTCCAATTGTTACAGTAGAGGGCACCATGAGTTGGGAGATCTCAACATGACAAACAAAACAAACAAACTACCTTCTTTAATAGATAAATTATGATAAGTTTCTCAAAATTCATTGTGCATTGTGTTTCAGACCATCATGTCAATTTTCTTAGAGTTCAATATTGAACTTAGTTCCATTCTTTTCTTGCCAGGCCCAGTACTATGTAATGGTCAAGTCCCTGCCCATTATGTTGGGTAAGGCGCCAGGAGAGCCCGCTACGGAGAGCCAGGTGATGCACCCATCCTAATGGCCAAGGGAAACATTCTGTGACATAACGGTGTGGGATGGCAGATTTCACAATTTTTTTAAAACCATGTTGAACAGACACATTTTGATCATTACTATGAAAGTATCATCATCATCAAAAGATTATATTTTCTATAATGTGATCAAGAAAAATGACATAATTTATGACCCCAGACCTTAATGTTTAGACTATGGTTTCCAAGTAATCAAATATCTTGTTCTTGTGGACCATTTCTGAGTTCCAACTTCAACCTTGGATGCTAGGTATTACAATGGCTAGTAATAAAATCCCACTTTTACAAACAGATTGTTAAGGAAAACTATTTTCACCACAGCCGGGTAGCATGATCTACATAATACCAAGATACTTGAAATGGAAGCCAACCTGTTCCTAAATATTTCACAAGTATGATGAGCATTCAGCAAAACTATAATTTGCCCTCAGGTTTGAATTATAACATGATGGGTCTGAAAAAAAAATTTAGAATTGTGCTTAATATACTTAACACAATTCTAAACAAGACATTGTATCACTGCAATCTGTCCATACAACATTTTCATCGTAATATTAAATTAAATATTTTGAAGCATATTCTCAAGTAGCTAGTGGATAAATCTCAAAAGTTTCATAATTGTTTGGTCTCATAATGTAGAAGGAAGAGTTACCATGATCACTGCAAGGATCTAAAAGCCTTTGAAATTTAGTATTTTCCACATGATATGCCATGTCATACCAAAAAGATTGCATCCCACAAATGTAAACACAAACTTGCTTATGGAATGAAAAGGCTCCTAATAGGGGAAGACTTGCCCCATCAAGTATTTCAAAAAAACCTCACCTCAATGATTCCATTTGTCAACTAACATAACATGATCTATTGGGCTTCTCATCGTCCTAACTAGATTATGGTCTATAAGGATGGTGTTTCCAATGTGCATACTCGAGATTTTATCAAAAAAACCTATAAAGCACTTCTAGAAAACCACCGTTTTTGGTTTGTTGAAAAGAAAATGGTTGTTCATCCTGCAAAACTCACAACCAAATATCCACAAAAGTTCAATAATGAAATCTATATTTTTTTCTCATTTCACTCAAGAAGATCAATATCTTGTAGGGCTTACATTTAATCCAAATATACACTACAAACCTGACACTTGTTCACCTTCAATGTATGAAGAATCCATTAGTAGAAATCCTACCCAATAAATAAACCATTTGCTAAAAAACTTCCAAATAAAATGTCATCATCTTGCAATTGCACTTACTAGGCAAGTAGGTGTAAAAAATCTTTTGTCAAAAATGTTGAAGTAAACAATCCCATCCACAAGTATTAGCTTTATAATTTGAAAAGTCACCATCAAGCAAACCTCATTTTCATAGAGCTTTTGATCTTCTAGGAACGAAAAAATTGGGTTTTTAATTAATGCCATCAATTCATTATTTCCAAAAATCTTGACACCCACATTTGCTCCAATTTACAAGGGAACAAATATGCTTACCAAAAAAAACCAACATTGCTCATCAAGTTTGTGGACAAACTCGAAACCTCCTCTTGTTGAACCATGTCTTGACCAAACTCCAATCACATCTTTGTCACATACATGGACTTGCACACAGTGGAAAATAAATTCTTGAATGAGTTACAATCACAAATGCACACAACCACCTTAAATCTTGCCTTGGCATTGAGCAATCTAATGACAAAGGAATCCCAATCAAAGCCTTTCCAAACTGTCGAAACATCCTTGGTGATGTGAGTTGTACATATGATTGCGATGCTCGTCACATTATTTTGCAAGAATGATGTTGTTGTTTCCTTGTCGATGACATCCAACATGGTGACCATCTTATCAATTTGGTCAAATTTATAATGAATCTCTAATAAAATTGCCTCCACTACATTTTCCTTTGAAACGCCACTTTGGATCCACTTCTCCAATGAGCATTTAAATCCTAAAGGGTGCACTTTGTCCAATGGGTTCAACCTTTCAAATAGAAGTCATCGTTGAGTTCAAAGTCCAAAATTGATATTAACATTTTATCCATCTTGTGTTTGTCTTGCAACATGTGTCACTCATCATCTGTGTAGGGCTTTTGATTGTTCATTGTTGATTTCAAATATCCAAAATGAATCATAATTTCATTCGAAATAATGATTTTCCATTTCAAAAGCCTTATGAACCCATACATCAATTTGAGGTTTAGTTGACCCAACCCTTAGCTTGATGTTTACAAAATGTTATCATTTTTCCAAAATAACTTTCAAAGTTATGCAAAAGATGTACAAGTATTCATATGATTAATAAATGTAATTCATAATGGAGGATTGGCATGAATTGAAGGGTTCTTATTGAATACATTGTATTCCTTAGTATGTCAAATAAATGCATATAGATTTGAAAGCAATTTCTCATATGCATCCCATATCTTATGTATGTGTGCAAGGTTCTCCCTATAAGAAGGTTACATGTTCAATGCACAATCCTTGTTATTTAATACCTTTGAAAGGTTGCAATCTTCACAAAGTTTGTGTCCCATACAATGACAATTTTAAACTTGATGTAAAATTTTCAAACATGGTGTGTGGTATTGTTGTCTCCAATGAGTTTATGTTCATAGATAAATGACATTTTCTTTCATTCGTAAATAAAAAACTATGATTGAAAATATTGTAATTCTATTTGAAAATGAATCTAAAAGATTAAAAAATAAGATAAAATGGAAATGCACTTTTGTTTTAGCAATTGTGTGTTAGCCTCTAACAATCAAAAAATGATTTTGAAATGCTTAGTGGCCACCAAGTGTTTACTAGCTCCTGTGCTAAAGCATCTGGTAGCCACTATGCATTTGATATCGTTTGCACCAAAACACTTAATGGTTGCCAAGCATTTGGCACTATTTGTGCCAAAATGCATGATGTATGCTAAGTGTTTAGCATTGTTCATGCCTAAACACTTGGTGGTTGCCATGCATTTTCTAGTGTTTACACTAAAACACATGGTGGCTACCAAGCATTTGGCAACATTTGCACTAAAACACTTGGTGGTCGTTAGACATTAAGCATTGTGTATACCAAAATGCATGGTGGCCGCCAAGCATTTGGCAATGCTCACATTAAAATGCTTAGTGGCCACCAAGCATTTTGTATAATTGTATCATTTCTTAACATTTCAATGCCAAGCATTTCACAACATGGCTTGAAAGGCTATTGTAAGTAAAAATTATGAATGATTTACAATGGTTTGAAATGCCATGTTGATTATGGGATGTGTCTATGGAATGATTAGAATATATTTGTAAGAACAAGAAGAGGGGATTAATATTTAACAAATTGGCATACACATATTCACAGAATACACTCACATGTATAAAAATATAAATAATGCATAAACATGTACACACACACTTACATTGATAAATGCACAACAGTTGACACATAAACAAACACATGTAAAGTCACACACACACACACAAACATAGAGACACACAAATACAATCACAAGGACATACATAAAATGACAAGCACACAAATGTAAACACTAGGACATGCATAAAATGACAAGCACACAAATGCAATCATAAACACACATATATAATGACCACCACACAAATGCAATCACACGCACATACATAAAATGACAAGCACACATTGAATCATAAACACACATAAATAGTCATGGACAAACAGACAATAACAAACACACATACACACACACAAGTATTGATAAATAAAAAGCACAAGCACACACACTAATATAGACACACATATGCGCATAGAAACATTGAATCACACACACACACACAAATGCACATAAAATCATTAAAACTTACACATAAACATAAACATGTTCGCATATAATGACAATCCTACAGAGATAGAGAAAATAAACTTCAATGCATTGTGAATTGCACAAACATGCATACACAAATTGAGTACCATAGGCAAAGTGCTTTTACAATGGTGATACACACATAAAGATGTAGACATAAATAAACAAACAAAGACAAAAAGGAGAGGATATACACAAATAGATGGACATGCACAAATAGACAAAAACACATATACATAAATATGCACGAATAGAGACACAAACATACATAGATAGGTAGATGCACAAACACACATACATGGAGACACATAAGCACACATAGTGGCACACCTAAACACATGCACACATGGACATGAACACATAATGGTATTCAAATACACACACATGCACTCACATAGACATCAAACATGCACACACAACAAATACATATATACACATTGGCAAAAAAATCCAAGGAATTAATAAAAATGACAATCAAGGAAGGAAAAAAAAACAAGGTTAGGTTAGGGTTTAAAGTGGCCTCACTTTACAAACAACTTCCCTGAACGTGATATGGCCTCATTAATCATGCATGTGTGCTTACATGAGCATCACCAACGAAGGGAGACTCTCTTGAAAACAAATTCAAAGATTGTGAAAGAGATGGCAACATAGAGCATAGGAGAGGGAAAGAAGAGGAATAAAAGAAAGATGGCAAAGTAGAAGGTATGAGATAATGACTTATGTAATTAGACTCAAAGAATAAGAGATCTTGAATGAGGAATGAAGGTCAAAGAGAGAATACAAGGAGAGAAAAAATGTTTTGAAATGACGAAGGGAGATGAGAAAATGGAAAAAATAAAAACAAAAATTGAATTGTTTATGGTTTAGGGCTTTACGTGTTTAGGATTTAAAATTTTAATGTGCAAGGTTTAGGTTTCTAAGTATTTAGGGTTAAGAGTTTATAATTTTAAAAGTTTAGTTGTTTATGGTTTAGTGTTTTATGTATTTAGGGTTTAGGGTTTTAAGTTTTAGGGTTAAAGGTTTAAGTTTAGAGGTTGAATCATTTATGGTTAAGGGCTTTATGTGTTTAAGATTTAGGATTTTAGAAGTTGAATTGTTTATGGTTTAAGGTTTTTGGTTCAAGGGCTGGGGTTTTAAGTTTTTTGAGTTAAAATTTTAGAGGTTGAGTCATTTATGGTTTAAGGTTTTACTTGTTTAGGGTTTATGATTTTAATGTTTACAGTTTAGGTTTTTAAGTCTTTAATGTTGAGGGTTTATAGTTTATAGTTTAAGGCCAAACATGTTTAGGGTTCAAGGTTTTAAAAGTTAATTATGGTTTAGGGCTTTAAAATTTACATGTTTAAGGTTCAAGGTTTAAGGTTTTAAGTCTTTAGGGCTAAAGGTTTAAGGTTTTAGAGGTTGAATTGTTTATGGTTTAAGGCTTTACATGGTTCAGGGTTTCGAATTTAAAAATTGAAATATTTATGATTTGTCACATATTTAATTAATTTAGGACTTAGCCAACTTGGTGGATGGTATGAACTCCACCTAGTGGCCACCACATTTAACAAATGAAACTTTGTGTTTCCATTTATTCTTTTTCCTACCCCAATAACAATGTCATCCATGTAGACATTTTGTTTCAAAAGAAATCATACCAATTTTTTAATGCAACATTTATAATCATTGTTTTTAATACATTAAAGGACACAAAACCAATCCGACAACAACATTGTCAATGGATCCATTTGTCTTGCTTATATAACAAATATAATATGCTAGTTTCTATATTAATATATTATGATGAAAAGAGTATTTTGCTTAGTGCCCACTAAGTGAAAAGTACAAGCTATTCATTATCAAGGTTGGAAGTCAATGTTCTTATTCATGAAAAACAAAAATTATAGGGGTTGACATGTTTAAGGTGTAGGGTTTTAAATAAGTCTTTACGGTTAAAGGTTTATAGTTTCAAAGGTTGAATCATTTATGGTCCAGGGTTTTACTTGTTTAGGGTTTAAGGTTTTGTATTGTGTTTAAGGTTTACAGTTTAAGGTTTTAGATTTAAAGTTTTCAAGTTTAAGGTTTGGGGTTTAACATTTTAATTTATGGTTTTTGGGTTGAAGTTTTAAAGGTTGAAACCTTAATAGATTAAGGTTTTTATGTGCTCACTATTTAAGTTGAATGTTTTATGATTAAGGGATTTACTCATTTAACGTTTAGGATTTAGTGATATAAAGGTTTAAAGCCTTATGTGTTTAAGGTTTAATGTTTAGGGTTTTAAGACTTTAAGGCTAATAAGGGTTAAGGTTTTAAAGATTTACACATTTATGGTTTAAGGTTAAAGGGTCTAAAATTTCAAGGTTTAAGGTATAAGGTTTTACATGTTTAGAGGTTTAAGATTTAGAGTTAAAGGGTTTAGGGTGTAATGTTTAACGTTTTTCATAGTTCAAAATAATCCATCCTTTTCCATGAAATAATTGTAAACATGAAATAAATTTAACATATATATTGAATTTGGTATGTGTAGGCCATTGGGTATCTTTTCAATAAGACCATGTTGGATGATGTGATGTTAAGTTCACCCTAAACATAAAATTTGTATGATATTATCTCCCAAATAATTCAAATCATAATCAAAACAAGATTTGATATATTTGATTAATTTTGCCAAAAATCAAATAACACAATTATCTTTGTCAAGTAAGTACATGGTAGGGTGGACCAAAAAGTGGCAAGAATTTGCAAATTGAAAATCCATTTTGGGTCCATTTCCTTTGTATATTTTTCTTAACCCCAAAATGGTTTTTGTAGTAAGAATTTTATTTTGATGTTGTTGACCTTTAAATTGGTCCAAAAAAAAAAAAAACTTAGTAAATATAACCAATTAATTATCAAGACCATATTTGTTTAACAAGATTAATGATACACTAATACCAATGATTATTTACACAACTTTGAAAAAATTAATTAATTAATGATATAAAAATATAGTTTACATTTTTTTCCTTTGTAAAAAAAACACAATCTAATTTGGTGAAATTTTGGGTTTGAATAGTTGGATTAACCCTTCTTCCCACCAATGAACATTTCTTTTGGTTTCAAATTTTCTTAACATGGTAATTCTTGTTGGGAAAGAAATTGAAGAAAAAATGTAAACTCGAAAAAACATGTAACAAAAAAAAAACTTGCCAAAAATGTGGGATCAAAAATTTGAAAAAATAAAAATGTTACTCCCAATGAGTAAAACATTGTAATTATAGCAATTCCACTTTTAAACACATAAATAATTCCAACATCTAAATTATTTGAAAACATTTAACTTCAATCTTTGAGATGATCATAAACCTTATCCATTTTTTTTGAAAGTTAAAAATAAATACTAACGATGTAACCAAAGTTTTTTTGGCAGTGAATTTCCACCATTTTACATAAAGGGCCATCAACATCAACAAAATATTTTTTGAAAAATTAAATATGTAATTTAAATTTAATTTCTTAATTAAATAATAATAATATGATGGGTTCTATAACTTGTAATCAAAATACAAAATATTTTGTAAATAATGTATTCAAGAAATAATTACAATTTACAAAAATTAAGTTTAAAAGGTTAAAACAATAACTTGAAACTACATGTTGTGAATAAATCTACAAATGTTTTTTGTTTAAATTGACCTATAATATTTGTAAATCAATATCAATTCAAAAATGCATTCATTAAATCTTTTACAGTTTTATTTTCAATACATAAAATATGTACAGTTCTTGTAAAATTACAAGTTATAATTTCCCCAATATGATTAGGTAAAAAATTTGAATTTAATTTGTGGTGTTATTAAACTGAAATCATTCATTAAAAAAAATGACGCATTTGGTTATAGACAAGTTGCGTAGTTGGAAACTTGTTTAAATCATTCAATATTATGGATATTTACTATATATTATTGTAAAACATTGGCAATATATATTTTATGTTTGACCAAATTTGTTTTCTCAAAAGAATCATTTCTTAATGTTGTTACTGCATTAAATTGACATAAAGTGGCCACAAGAAAAAACATTAATTATGTAGTCAATATAACCATTTAATTACAAAACATATTTGTTTAGCAAAAGATGTATCATACACTAATACAAATAATTAATTACTTAACTTTGGAAAAAGTTGTAACATGTTATTGATTTTAATGATGTAAGAATATATTTTATGTTTTTTCATTTTAAAAAGTAAATAGAAATTTAATTTGGAAAATGTTATTATTTAAATCATTGGATTACCCTCCCCACCCCCCTTCCATAACCAATATATTTCCTAACTTGGGCAATTTTTGTTGGGAAAATATTGGAAAAAATGTAAACAACAAAACAATTATCAAAAATTTGAGAGTCAAATTTTAAAGAGAAAAGGTTAGTCCCAAAGACTAATGTTTAAAACTAATTCTAATAATTTCAACACTAAACACATAAACAATTCCAACATCAAATTTATTTGAAAATTTGAAAGTTTAATCTTTGAGATCATTATAAAATTTATCCAATTTTTTTTCAAAATTTTAAGTTCATATTAATGATGTAATTGAAAGAAAAATGTGAGATGAGTTTCCATCATTTTGCAAACATAAGAAAGACCATCGATATCAAGAAAAGACTTTTGAATGTTTTTTACATTTTCATATTTTTAAAATGATATAATTCTACAATGGGTTCTAGGACTTGTGGCCAAAATATAAAAATACTTTAACAAATTTGTAGTTCCATAAATGGCTTATAACCAAAACATGGCTATATGTTTTTATGGGTGATTTTTTAAGAAGATTAAAAAAATGAAAAAATGAAGAGATTAAAAAATCATTGATGTTTTTATTATTATCACCATTTATATATATTTTTATTTAATTTTAAATTAAAAAATTTAATTCTTCTTTAAACATTTAAACATAAACTCCTAACAAAGCAAACTTTTTTGACAAATCATGTGTAAAAGAACATTATAAGTATAAAATACTGATTTTTTCAATAATTATTATAACAATAATTTTATTAAAATAATTAATCCATCTTTTTTAAATGGATTTTTTTCCATACACTAAGAAAATAATGGGAAAAAATTTAGTGAGTATTTGAAGGGTTTTGTTTTTGGTGTGGCATCATGAACATTCATAATAATAAACTTGTCTATGATGCCTAAAATAAATTAGGGGAAAAAATACATTGTAATTTACATAAATGTACAAGAATTTAATATATGAAAAAATTGTAATTTAGAGGTTTACATGCATCTTAAACTTTGCATGCATGAACATTTGGACCTAATCATTAACCCATTCAAATATAAATGTGAGGCATTAAGTTGTTATGTGTGTTTTAACATATATCAATAAGTGCAATATGCAATGTTTGAATAATGGTTTGAATATGTTCAAAATGGATGATTCAACTCATGTGATTTTTTTTAATATTTCAAGAAATGTGAAAAAAATCATTAAACCATTCCAATATAATTGTAAAATATTGAGTAACATATGTTTTAATATTATAATAAATGAAAATTTTAATTTACGAGTAATGTCTTTAATATATTAAAAATGAATGGTCCAATTCTAATAATTGAAAAGATGTGAAAAAATCATTAATTCATTCCAAATATAGATATGGGGTTTTAAATCATTACATGTGTTTTAATAGATTATGGTAAGTGTAAAATGCAACTCTTAATAAATGGTTTCAACATGTTAAAAATTAATAGTTCAATTCATGTACCATGTTGATAGTTAAACAAATGTCAAAAAAATCATTGACCCATTATAATGTATTGTGTAAATAAAATTAAAAGCTACCCTAATTTTCACGTCAACAATTTATAAATATTAAATAACTAACCAAGGTCCAATTTATACACACAAGTGAACATAACAACTATGAATAATTTTGAACATTAATTAGTGCAACAAGCCACTTATAAACTTAAGATGACCAAATGTAGTTGAAATGTAGTCAAATCGGACAATAGTCACAATGTGTGGGGGTGGAAAAGGACAAGATTTCTTCTTGTGCATGTTTAAAGTAACTTAGTCTATGTCTAGTGCAAATTAGACTAATTTAATTTATGTTTATCGTATATTAGCCTAGGCCTAGTCTAACTTAGTTTAGCGCTAACCTAGTTAGGTTTACCTTAACTTAATTTAAATCTAGCTTAATATCTAAGTAATTCTAGAGCTAGGCTAAATTAGGTTAATTTACTTTTAGCATGGGGAGGCATGGGTTAACCTAGGATAGGCTTGTAAGTAGTCTAGGTTGACTTAACTCATCTTAAATTAACCTAAGGAGGCCTAGGTTAACTTAGGTTGGGTTGGTAAGCAGTATGTAGGTTGACTTATGTCAACTTAATGTGGCCCAATTTAATTTGAAGTTTAAAATTTTAATCTTTATAACTTTGAGTTTAATACATTTAGTATAAAAAAATGTGATAGTGGATGAGGATTTGAACCCCAAAGTGGAGGTGAGGGGTTCAAGTCCTTATTCTTGCAGCTTATAATACTTATGCCACTTAACCTAAATTAGGTAACCTAGTCTAAATTACGTAAGCTAAAAGGCCAAAGTTTATTTTTAATTTAGGGCACTTAACCTAGGTTAGGCAAACTAAGTTAGGTTGACTTTTGGCTATGCTAGTTACTTAAGTTAGGCTAGGTTAACTTTTGTTCATGTGTGATGACTCATAACTGGACACGTGTTTATAGATTTTTGACACATCTATCCATCTATCAAGGTGTTTTTTGTAACTCTTAATTGAATAAAACAACTAGGTTGACATGACATGCACTTTATATGTTATACCAAGGTCAATGATGACATGGAATTTCAATATTAAAAGAAAATTTAAAAAATCCTAATTAATAAAATAACTACGTTTTGTAACTATATGTCCTTTGCAACAAAATGGGTGAAATACATGGTTTTAACAACTTAATAATCATTAGTCACAAATGGTTTTTCTAACCAATTCATTATCATAAAGGCCAGTTGCAAGACCCAAATTGTGTTGTTGTGAATATTAGTAGATAATTTTCCTTTGCACAATATGGTGAATACTAAACATATTATAACAATGCAAGGAAATCATTCACATGTCACCAAAGTAGTACCAACTTTGTGATAGGGAAATTTGTAATGGAAAAAATTTATGTAGATGTAAATGTACATTTAATCACAAGAATACCATCACATAACATAGTTACTACCAAACCAGTACCACAAGATCCAAGAAAAGACCCATTAAAACCCCCAAGAGGTGTTGTTGTAGCATTTATGCAACCTGTAATATCGTATTTTAGGTCATACATGAGACCTCTTAACTACCTTAAATACAAAAAAACTTTGATCCGGATGTTCATGTACTTATTCAAAGCCATTATTAAAGTTAAAAATGATGAGGAAATAACCAATCTATTCAATTTCTCATTGAAAGATAATGCATCAAATTGCTCCAATAATTATATGAGAAATCATCCAAATTATAAAATTTCAAATTTAGAATAAGTTTTTTATAAATGTTATTGGACAATAGGAATGATGAATTAATGTATTTACAACTCTAGAATCTAAAGCAGGATTCAACAAAATTATTGGAAGTGTATTATTAAAAATTATTGAAACTAACAAATAATCTTGAAACTCTTACAATTGAAGTTTGTTTATGACCATGTTAAGATCTAGACTATAGTCTTATTTACATATTGTTACAACAAAGATGGAAAGAAACATTTTACATTAACACAAGGAATTTACATTTATGTGCAAAAATGGTTTATACTTAAAACATAAAGTTCATTATCTATACCATAAATATTAGGAGCAAGGATTGTGGTTGTTGGGAACCAAATCGTTACAAAGTTGAGTATGTATTATACTGATTGTTATTTTATGAACCATAATGTGGAGATGTGTAGAAGCAAAAAAAATACGAACACACTGTAGCTATTGCTAAGGTGAAAACACAATCAAGTAGACTGGTTAGTGTACTTTTATGGGTTGAATTACAATTGCCTTAAAATGTATCATGAAATTATCAAACTTGTAATTTGGTTGGGTAAAAAGATTGAAGTTAATACGCTTCTTGATTTTATGTGAAAAATATGATAAAAACATATTTTATCAAGAGTTTAAGTAAGATTATTGCAAATGAAAGTAAATGCAAGTAGATTAAAACAATGTCTAAATCAATAAATAAATAAATGTGAACACTAAAGTATACCATAGGTTTTGTGAAACATGTAATTTAGAATGTTATATTTGTTTTTATGGAAATGAAGTTTAAGATTTTTTTTGAAAAAAATTTTCAAACACATTATTTACACACTTTTATGATGCAATTTCTTTTCATTTTTATGAAATCTACATTCTTATGATGTCAATTGAAGCTCCATGGTTTTGCATTATGATAGAAGGAATTATTGATCTATTTTCATGCTTAAATGTGAAAATCACTACTTTTGAATTTACAAAGACTTGATTGCATTTTCACTTGCTAAAGTCAATGCACATACTAGTAAACCTCCAAGACCATTAAACTATCCTTGTCATATTTGTGGGATAATGGGCCACAAATTGACAAAATATCCAAAGTTCGAGAAAATGCAGATTTGTTTAAGGACAAAGGTGGCAAAATTGCAAAGAAAAAACCTATAACTAACATAAAAGTTGTGATTGCCTCAATTAACATGGTTGATGTTCATGTAACCACTTGAAAATAGGCCATTTTAAAAAGCTTTGTTCAAAAATAAATAACATGCAAAGAAGAACAAAATTGTAACAAACCAGGAAATAAAAGAGAAGTTGCACAAGTTCATGGTGGAAACCATAAAACAAATCTAAACAACTAATCCACCACTTGACATACCTTCTACTCTAGCATGAGAATGAACTACCAGTTGGGCATGCATGTCAAGTTCAATAAAACCTACAAAACCAACCAAATCACAATAAATACCTTATACCTTTCCAAGCAAACTCATATTTAAATAGGAGATATTTGGGGATATTAGTAAAAAAATGTTGGAAACTAATTATACATTTAACTTTAAACATTTACTAAAAATTGCACCAAATTTGGAGTATTTATGGAAAATATTGAAATTAGTTTTCCACAAATTAAAATTAAACCCATTATTGATAAGTCAACTACATGAAATTAGCATAGTAACAATTGTTATAAACAACCACATGGCTATTATCTAAGTGTGAATAAGAAAAAACATTATTGACGATGTACTCTTGGATGGTGGGTCAAAGGTAGACATCATCATTGAGCAACTAAGAACTAGGTTAAGGTTACGTAAACCAACACCTTATAATCTATGAATGTGTAAAAACATAGTCAAAAGAGCCACCCATGTGAATGGACATTCCTTAAAACTACATTTTTATATATTTGAAAGATCAAAAGTGAAGCATAATTGTTTGGATTGTCATAAATGTTTTTGGAATGATTTCCATTAATTACAAAGTTTACATGCTCAAAGCTTGACACAAATTATTATTTTTTTGCATGTTCAAATCACTCAAACCTCAAGAATGGACAATCTTTGTTATTTTCAATGTCATCTTTTCTACCAAATGTGCACCATTCCTTCTAAATATTGGAAATAATTTTAACATTTATGATTAGAAGGGAAAAAGGACTTGAACTAATGAAATTTGTTTTTATAACCAGTTTGCGCACATTTGGTTCAAAAATGTTTTTGACCTTGAAAATTATGGATTTTGAAAATGTGTTTTTTAACAAAAGTTGTGCATGTTTATTTGATAAAGGGCATGAATGTATAATATACATGATATTAAAACATTTTGTAATCAAAATGTATTTATGTTTGAAATGCAATGTTAATGGGGGTACCCAAAATGCAAATTTTAAAGTTATAAACGAATACAATATCGACATGTGTTATGTGTAGTCCTTGGAAATGGACTTTTGCCTAGGTGCCCTTAGATTGTGTTTTCACCCGAATGGTAGATCAAACCATAATAAAACCAGTAGGATTGATTATAGATTTGAAGATGTATGTGCCTGGTATACCATATATATCCACATTCATAATTTAAAAGAACACTATTGTAGATTTTAATTATTCCACGTTGTTGGGTAGACCATGATTCAAGATGCCAAAGTGGCACATGATTGGCATCATAACATGATTATAACACATGGAAATGGTATTATCAAAACCATAGTAATGACAAAAAAGTTGGGTACTAATTTGAAAAGACCAAAAGATTTATTATGTTTTGACCATTAAAATGGCATCATGGATGACAAAAAGATTTGATGTTTGCAAGTGAACTTAAGTTGTTTTCTATTAATAAAATATATTTACCTTTAAAATCAATAAGCTTGGCTATAATCAATATAATTCAAATTCAGAGATTTATAAAAACCTTGGATTCTAATGTATACACCAAAGTAAACCATAGAATTATTCTTGAAACAATAGTCAACAAAAAACCTAAAATAGCTCTTAAAGACAAGGTGTATCTTTAGATTTATTATCATTGCATATTAGGTCAATTATAGATAAATGAAACACCAGCAAAGATCAAAGTGTAGGAATAATAAATTATAGGATGGATTTTAATTAAATATCAACAACTCGTGAAAATTAACTTGGGGAACAAAGGATAATCCACAAATGATTAAAGTCAATGCATAATTAATTCAAGAGAATATAAGTTCATTAAAAGAGTTATTGATAGAGTACAAGGATGTATTTGCTTGGATGTATAAATATCCATTATGAGAAAACTATGGTTTTTGCAACTGCAATTTTGAGTTATATCGGACATTTACAACTCTAGGTATTTATATAGCTTGAGTGCTATTGGACAAGTTGCAAAAGTTGTAAGAGTTGCACCGGACACCTTGATATTATATATGATATCGTATATACAATGCAATTCACATGCAATCGAATCCCACTTGTTCACATCTATTGTCCATGTCGTCTTCTTGCACAAATATCCATGGACGAATGATAAACCAACATGGCTTTTCATCCAATTTTCAACAAATGATGTTTGTTAACACCCATTGCAACTCACTTACAATTATTTTACAACTACATCAATGATTATAATGTAATATATATTTCATTCATCCATTCAATGAATGAATTGTGTTGCCATTTTTTTGCAACTGACTTACAACTATGAGTAACTTTATAGTAACGATTTTAATGAATAATTTGGAATTGTATTACAACTAGTGTGTGTCTATGGGCCCACATTGATGTGCAACTAATGTTCCATTACAAAATACCACTTGATAGTTGTGACATAATTCTATTAAAGTTATTTTGTTCAATCATATGCAACTAACTAACAACTATAAAATAATTATTGGAAATATGTTGGTGCAAATCTATGGCAACTTAATGGTAACTCAAAGAGAGCATTGTTGTGTGCTAGGTGGCAACTACTCAATAATTATGTCGCTATTGAAAAATTGCTGAAGTTCACTAATTTATAACTACATTTGCCACCTCTCAACATTATTTTATGATTGGTATTTTGTGCAATGTAGTTGTACAATGGTTGACTTGTGTACTTATTGGCAACTAACATGAAATTTTGCACACAAAGTATAATGCATGGCTAATCTAGATAATAATCTATTATTCCACTTTCTTGGATATAAATCATAAAAGGCAACTTCTACATGCAAGTTGCATGGTTAGTACATATAATACTATTATATAACTAGGTTTGCATTTAGACCTTAAAAACCATGTTTGATACAAAGCTACATCTATAACTAGAATGGAAGGGGAAAATAAACATTAGTAAATCCAAATGCCCACAAAATAATAGAAAGAAAGGTGAGTATGATGTACCTAAGGATAAAGTAGACCATGTAAACATTGCCAAAACCCCCATAATCAATGCAAATTCATTGTTGAAAAGAACTTCACCAATGTTTTTTATTATAACTATATCTTGCAGACATGTCCATAATTCAATTGTTATTACAACACCAACAAAATTAGTGGTGTGCAACAAACACACTCCCCCAAAAAAGGTGTTAGGAATTAATTCTTTGAGACCACATCTACAAAGTCCCCACCCAAGTGTACTTCATCTTGTGTTTGTAAATTCATAGCAAAATATTACTTACAAAAAAAACCTCGAGATGTCTAATCATCATTATAAATGATTGCACTAGCAAAAACAACCCATAGCCATCCCACATAAGAGCTTAGTCACATTGGAAAATGGAATTTATACTTGCTAAGACACCATTCCCACTACAAAAGTAGAGCCTTTTCAAAAAATAATGCAATAACACTAAATTGGTCTATACCATGCAACATACCCATAAAGCCCACAACCCCAAATACTTGCCATAAATGTTTTGTGGCACCTCTTCTATCTAACATAGACCATTCAAAAATCCCAACTTGGAGTTGACATGAATTGTAGTCCCACAATGTTGACCACATTTGACGTGCTCCCAAGTCCTGGGTTGAACCCACTTGAGGGTCCAACTATGTAGAGTTGCGGAAAGTTGGGACTTGAGGGCCGCTCCCGACTTCCAACATTATAGAGGGGTAGAAGGGCGTGCTAGAAGTCCCGGGATTAGACTAGGAAGAGGGACTAGATTATCAAGCTTGAATCTGCATCCAAAACCAATCATAAAAGGGTTAGTTCACATTTGGGAACACCTTTGGGTGTTGGGACAAGCCACGGGCACTTTGACACACAAGACTCACCACGGCTCGGGGGAAGCCACCACCTTCCCCCATATAGTATTCTCTGCAACGCTCCGCGGAGGCTACATCCAAACGGCTCTTTTTCCCGGGACTCCCAAGTTGGAGTCCCGAAATTGTCCCGGGTTGGAATCCTGGAAATTTGAGAGCTCATATCTCTCGATTGTAGAGTCCAATCAAGACAAGGTTTGAACCAAAGTTGTAGCTCTCTTCAAGAGCTTTTCAACGCCATGTTGCACTCTAGATTCGGATGTTGAGAAAAGGTCAATTCCTGACTTTTAGTGGTCGGGAATCAAACTGCCAATTTGACTCCCGACCCTTCTTTTGCCCATAACTTGATCTGCAGATGTCCAAATGACCAATGCGAGGGCATTTTGGACATCTACACTTTAAGACCTTTTTTATGACACCAAGAACACCCCAATGCGAGGTGTTTTGGCCTCTGTTGTTGAACTCTATAGGTATAGAATGAATCCAAATTATGTTACAACTATTAAACAAGACATAGATAAACTTTTAACAACAAGATTTATAGAACATGTAAAGGAGGTGACTTAGTTGTCATTAATAGTGGTAGTGCCCAAGAAGAATGGAAAGCTCATAATTTGTGTAGATTTTAGAAAATTGAATAGAGTTATGATCTATACCCATTACCTTTTAGAAATAAGGTTTTGAACACAATTGTAAGGTATGATGCATATTCTTTCTTAGACGGATATTATGGATATCACTAGATATCTATAACACTAAAATACAAATATAAGACAATTTCTGTGATGCATTACAGAACCTTTACTTGGGTAGTTATGTCATTTGAAATGAAGAATGGACCTCCTCCTTACTAGAGGGTAGAGTATAACCTTCAGAGATTATCTAGACAAATTCATGAAGATTTTTTTGGATGATTTCATTATGTATTGTGAAACATATATTCATTTAGCTAAACTAAGATTGTGCTTCCAAAAATGGAGAGAATTTGGGATTAGCTTGAATCTAGATAAATGTGCATTCATGGTATTTTTAGGGATGATATTGAGATTCATAGTCTCCAAGAGGGTAATTTACTAGAACCTAAGAAAATCCAAGCCATAATTCATATGCATGTTCGTATAAATCCATAATAGATTCAAGTATTCAATGAAATGGCTAAGTTTTATAGATTTTTCATTAAGAATTTTGCATTTATAATGAACCCAATTACTAATTTCATGAGGAAGACAACAATTTATGTGGACCCCAAAAGGTTAAGCATCTTAGGAGTTGATAAAGTAGAAGTACATAGAAGCACATATTTTTATATCTCATAATTGGGATATAGATTTTCATGTCCTTACATATGCATAATTGTTCATTATAGATGTCATGCTAATGTAAAATTTGATAAAAAAAACATGATCAAGGTGAAAACACACTATATAGTGGTCAAAGATTATTGTCACAAATACTATTTTTTGAAACTACATGTTTTTGAATTTCTACCAAATTAATAACAAAAGGGTTTTTTACAAATGGTACTTGGAATAAGGTAGTTCAAAACCCAAAGAATAAGATTATCCAAAAAATTCCAACTTTGAAATTGATATTAACTGATTAAAAATGTATATTAATGATATATTGCAAAGTGCAAATATACTTCAAAAACCATTCAAATGATTACAAAACTTGATGAAATACTCAATCATATATCACATGAAATCATTGTCCCATTTTAATTATATATGAAGAGTTGCACCCATATTATTTCATGAAAAACATATAGATGAAAATCTTCATTTAAACAAGCATAAATGTGTGAATACATATACTAGTACATAATGAATTCAAATTCACCAATGAATTCATTAAGTTTTATAATGAATTAGGTGAATTTGGTCCTAGTGAATTCCTAGTGAGTTTGTTTATTGCTTAGTGATCGATGACAAGTTAATATGGGGAAATAAATTCACTAACATATGAACAATTAGGAAATTTTGAATCTTTTAATTATTTAATACATATTATTTAATTCGAATTATTGTATATTAATCATCTAGCTCAAATTATTTTATTCTTTGGTTTTGTTTTTAAAAGAAAGTTTCAAGAAGATTTGAACCTACCTACCTAGGTAGGTAGAAAATTAACAACTACTTATTTGTGTAGGTAGTCAAATACATATGAAAAGGAAAATGTATATAAAATGAATAACCCAAAAAAATTCCATTTACTTTGCAATTTTCATTTAAGGTCAAGCATTTTTTCACTCATCCCAAATTGGCATATGCATTTCCATGTGATTAGTAAAGGGAATACATGTTCTTTATATAGCTTATGAAATGGCATTCAAAAACAAAACATATTGATTAAACTTTTTTACTTTCACCTTAGTTTTAAATTGAGCTGTATCTAAACTTTTTTCTAAAAGTCAATTTTAATTAGTAATATTTTTATCATATTATGTCCAAATGAAATGATTTAAACTTCATCCTATAAGGTTTTCAAAAATCTACAATTTAATCTTATAAAAATTAGTTTAAAAAAACTTGACTTAAAGAAAATTGCATGTAAATCTTGCATTTCAATCCATTTCAACAATGATGTTTTGAAGACATTTTACTTCTTTAACAATCACTATTTTTTAATACTTCATCCACATGAAAGTTTAAAAAATATATGTCCATTTTTTGGTATTACATAGTACCTTTTTAATATGAAATTTAATACAAACAATTATTAAATATGATGTATAAATGTATAATAATGTTATCATCAAAACCATCCAATGTTATATAATGGAAAATACAATACATTTAAATATGGTACAGTAAATACATACACGTTAAGTTTTATATTATAAAAAGTCTGATTATATAATTATAAATTAAAATATTCTACCAAACTATAAACTTTTCTTTATTCATGCAATTCACAAATATTTTTATTAATATAATATATAGCAAAAAGATATTTTCATATATTATATATAAGTGATTTTATATGATAAAAATATTGCATCAAATTTTTAATAGTTTTATGAATGAATATTATGTTTTACATTTCTATCAAATGAAGCCCATAATAAAATCTAATTTAGTTAATAATTTTATATATAATATGTATACATAATTTTGTATGTTCAATATTTTTATCTTATATACACATGGTATACTATATATTATTCATTATTCATTTCTATTTTTTAAAATTACTGTTTTTTTTTTGTTTTTCTAAACATCTTTTAGCATTTTAGTGAATAAAGGCAAGAAATAGAATCTGATTTAACTTTCAGAATTAATAATATTTTATTTAGATGATATATTTTTCTTATAAAATTGAAAATATCTATACACAAACCAAAAACAATTATATCATTAATTGATATAATTAAAAATGAAATAAAATTTATATAAGAATATTTACATTAATTTTCAATACAAAATAACTAGGTAGATTCTATTATTATAAATAATATGTTAATTAATAACAAAACTAGTAGAATAATTAATAATATATTTATTTAATATATTCCAAAAAAAATTAGAATATGTTTTATTTTAATTATCTATATGCATGGAATATGTAAATTTAATAGTACTGAGTTTTTATAATGAAATATAGTTAATATAACATAAATAAAATTATTAAACATATTTTAGTATTTAAATATATCTTAAAATATATGATTATAAATAATATGTTAGTTATATAAATATAATAATGTATAATTACAAATAATTTATTAATAGTATACAAATTGATTAATGTTAATGATTAATAAATCTAATAACATTTTCCATCTTTATTTATTATTGGGAATGTTATTGTAGTTCATTTGTTTTAAAAATAATGAAATATGTTGATTAATTATAAATTAATTTGTATGATAAAATATTGAATATTTTATAAATTTTTATTTAATATAGGTTTTTTTAATATTATATTACATTATGTTAATAAATTAAATTTATATATACGGTAATAAATGTTGTCACCCAAATGAATATGATCTAAAACTTTATATTGTAATATATTATTTATAACATATTAAAATATACATATTTATATATTAAACATATATCAACCAATATGATTAAAATTAGATTTTCATCCAATATTACAAAAGTGGGGTGCAATTTATAAGCCTAAATCACTATGGGACCTTAAAAGTGAAATAACTTCATTGCATTTTATTAATTTCACTATCATGAAAGTTATTTCATTATCATATCACTATGTAGACATCATGTTTCAATATTAGTTAACATATATCCTATATTATTTTAAATTACTTCAGTTATTCAAATTTATATTTTATGTTATTATAAACCATATAAATTATTGTCCGTTAAACTATCATACGTTATTTTACCTTAAGGTATCTTAACAAAAGATTCACCAATAGCCATTAATATAATAGCCACCAATAACCACTAATATAATAATTATTAATAATCATCAATATCCAATAACAAAATATCCACCAATAACCATTAACATAATAACCATTAACATAATAACCATCAATAATTATTTATAAAATAACAACCAATAACCATTAATAAAATAACAACCAATAACCATTAATAAAATAACAACCAATAGGCACCAATAAAATAACTACTAATAACCATCAATAGAATAATCACCAATAACCATTAATATAATACACACTAATAACTATTAATAAAATAACCACTAATGGTCATGAATAGAATACCCATCAGTAACTATTAATATAATAACCACTAATAGGCATTAATAGCCACCAATAGCCATTAATAACCTCTAATAGCCCTAATAAAAGAACAACCAATACCCATATATTAGAATTGTTTAAGATTACTAAAAATAATCTAAGGTGAAATAATTTATAATAGATAAAAACAACCTAAGGTGAAATAACTTTCAATAACAAAAAAATAACGTAAGGTGAAATAAATTTAAATAACCAAAAATAACCAAAAATTTGAGAATAACCATAAATAGGCGTAAATAATATCGAGTGAAATAATTTAAATTAATGAAAAATACTCATATAATAACTAAAAGTAGCTTAGCATAGGTAGTAGTATTATATTAACAAAAAAATCCATTTATTAATTTATTAATTTTTCAAAAGAATAGTCATTGAAATGTTTTTGAATAATGATATTCAATTTTTTGTGTGCAAATGATTTGAAACTTTGAAAAGGAAATAAATGTGATTATGTACATTATTGAATTTTTTTATAAAAAAATTCGAATCATTTCATTTGAACAAAATCTCAATAAAATATGAATTATCAAAGTTTATGTTTTTGTAATGTTTAAAATGAAGTATTTGGTAAATAAAATGTAATGTAACATATTATCACAACAAGTGGGGTGGCTAATGGTAAAGGTGTTTGCCTCTAGTCCAAAGGTCAGGGGATCAAACATCATGAATGGAATTATGTGTGGTCAATAATTGTATGTTAATGGAATATTTTCTTATCAAATTTATAAAATTAGGTGCTTAGGTTGATCACATCGCCTACCTACCTAAGTAAGGTTTAAAACCTAACCTAGGTAGTGACATGTGTCAATAAACAATAGGTTAAAAAATGAAATTATCAATAATATTACATATTACATAATCAAATTTTAATTGATTTTATGTTGGTTAGTTAATTAACTAGCAAGTGAATGGTTTGGTAAATTTATGTTTCACTTGGAAATAACCTTGTTCAATATAACTAGTGAAAAAATTCATTATCCGTAGCAACTAGTCCCTGTTCATTGGGGGGTTAAAATTTCATTAGGTAAAAATGTTCAAATTCATTCAAAATGTAGTGAAACCCAAATGAATTAATGTTGTAACTGTAGCCTTGGGCTCATAACCAAAGAAAGGGTTTACAAGGTTGCGAGTCAAGAAGAAAGCCTAAAAATCACATCTCATGCTCCTGGGAGTGTAAGAAAGTGTGAGGGAATGAACCCTCACATTCGCAAGGGAGTTTCCACTTAGCGAATTGAAGTCCCTGTGGACTTCCAAATTTTCAAAGAGTGATTGCAAGGGTCAAAACTCAATGGATTGAAAAATTCCTTATATCATTGGAAAGCTCTTAGAATGTAGATGTTTAAAATAAGTTCGTATGATCCATTTAGACATTTCAAACACAAATTATGGCCAAAAGAAAAGCTACGAATCAAATTGGCAATTTGACTCCCGACCACTAAAAGTCTAGAATCGCCCCGATTTCCTTGCGTGCAGGTTGCTTGTGACATAATGTTGGAAATTTCACGATGACGGCTACAACTTTTTTTTAGACCTCATTTCAATTAAAGGTATTCACACGAAGTTATGGGCCCCCAAAGTCACAGGAGTTCGAGTTGTGAGAATTTCGGGATTCCCACTTGGGAATCCTGGGACAAAATGACATTTGGGTGCTGGCCATGTGGCTAGGCATAAAGTATACTATAAGGGGGAAGGTGGTGGCTTCCCCTAAATACGGGTCGTGGTGAGTTTTGAAAATTCAAGTTTGCCCATGACTCATCTTAGCACCAAAAGTGTTCAAATTATGCACTAACCAACTTATTGTTTGATTTTGTGCAAGTTCGTGTGAGTGAGTGATTACTTGTCATTCTTCCTAGTCCCATCTTGGAGCTCCAACATCACCTCTTTACCCTCAAAGTGTTGCGAACCAAGCAGCGTGCCCCAACTCCTTACTTTTTCGTTGTTTTTGCTTCAAACTCACATTTGAGTCTATCAAGGAACTTGGGAGTGCGTTAACTAGGATGCATTTTGTAGTAGTGATTTTTTTATTTGTGAAAAATGTATTTACATTGTAGTAAATGAAGGTCCTAAAATAACATATCGCAATTAAATTCAAAAGTGCATGTAAAATAAAATTACCAAATTAGTTATAAGTTGGTTTAAATCACCATTTAATATGTCATATTGTAACTAATTGATGCAATAAAAGGTCATGACAAATAATCTTACACACTATAAAATAATTATTTTAAATAATGACTATTATAAAATTTTATATAACATTGAAATTATCATCTTAATAAGACGTAAAGTAACTTTAGAAATGAATTTTGACTACAAGTGAATGTGTAGTTGAAGTTTCATTGAAAGTGAAATGAAATTAGGGCATGGTAAATTTGGTTCACTTTTGACAACCCCACAGTGATTTAAGTTAGTGGATTTGGACTCATTGTATACTAATGATGAAAGTTTGTTGAACAAAATTATCATTTGAAAGGTAATAAGAATTATCTTCAAACCTTTGTGTTAAAAATCCATTCAATTTGTTTCTCAAGATGCCAAATGAAATGAAAGAAAATTTTCCCGACAATTTATTTATTTATCCTTAAATGTACCACCAAATGTGCTTTCAACCATCATAATGTAGTTTATTTTTTTAGACTATTGAAGAACATAAAGAAAAAATATAATATCACATAACATGAAACCTTAGCCATGGTATTTGCACTTCACAAGTTTAGACATTACCAATTCATGAATGATGAAAGTGCATTTAAAAAGTGGATGATCATAGAATATAATGAATGTTGTGCATCACATAAAAGTATTTGAGTATCTTAATTTATAATATACACATATAATCACTCCTAAAGGGAAAGTAATTACACATGAGACATAAATAAAAAATGGATGTGTATGGTAATGTACCATGGAGATGGTAGATAAAAACTAGTAGAATGAAAATACCATGAAATTTATTAACAATATGTTGTACAATTTCTCATGAATATGGTAAAAAATGGATTAACATGGATTAGAAGGAATTGAAGGGGATAATTATGAACTATATTGGAATGGGGAAAAAATGTAGTATCATCAATTATCACAAATATTGACAAATATTTATGGATAAGGAAAAAAATGCTTTATCATGGAGTATATATAACATACTAGCACGGATAATGACTAATCATTGTGAATTACTTGAACATTTGATTTTCATGAATTTCAATAGGTAATGATGAATGATCACATATATGTATAAAAGAAGATCATGGATGAAGATGAATCAACATATATATTTGAAAATTGCATTATTGAAGATTAAGATAAATTTACATGTGTAATGACGGATCATCATGGGTATGATCAAAGCCAAATTACCATAGGTTACGACAAGATGATAAAAGGGGCTTCCAAACACCCAATGATATATAAAATAAGGGTTTTTTAGATTAGACAATGTTGCATAATAATAGGCTTGAACATAGATTTAAAAGTATTATAATGTGTACAATGTACATAGATCCGCAAATCACCATGCAAGGTGCATTTGTTATGAAAGGATACTAACATGTTTCAATCATGGGTATGTAGCTAGACCCAAATAATCTTATTAAAAAGTAACTTGGGAGGAGAGCATGAAAGGGGGTCAAGAGATGGATTCAAAATAATATTGAAAAATATAGTATGGTACATGTTCCATAAGCATTTATTACACATTTATTGACATATAAATGAATTAAGTTGCGTGTTAAATATTGAATTTTATTAATATATAGTAACATATTAAACATCTAAATGTATTCTCTAGTATCACAAAATATTTCACATCTTTTAATATAAAATATTTTTATGGCAATCCAAAATAGCTTTTTATATTGAACTTAAAACATATTGGGCTAAAAAAATTCCATTGAATTACCTTAAATAATTCCATAAATTTTGTTGCAAGAAATTTTATTCTTCTTTTGAAATTATTAAGAGGGAAAATTATTTTGGTAAAAATTTAAATTTTGCATTTACATTTCAATAGTACCAATAAAATGGAAATGGCATTGACCATTAAAAATGGAAAGATGGAAATGAAATTATTAAAATCTAAGATATGCAATAAAAAATATGGTGTTGAAAGGAACCATTTGAATTAAGATCTCTCATTATGCTTTTAGCAAATGCCATAGAAGAAAGATGAGAGTGCCAAACCAAGAGCTCCAAGGTGGAAGTTTTTCCAACATGACGCAACACAAACATTAAGGTATGTTTTCATTCCAGATTTTGATGCCATGATTTGAAGTTGTAGAAAAAAAACTAAACCATTTTTTGCAACAAGGGGCGCAAAGGTGAGAGCACTACTACAAAATGTGTCTTAGTTCACTTTGGGTTTCACTAGATTTTGAGTGAATTTGGACATTTTTACCTAATGAAATTGTTTAACCCCCTAGTGAATGGGACTAATTATTACGGACAATGAATTGTTTCACTAATACCTAATGAAACAAAGTTACTTTCAAATGAAATACAAAATTACCAAACCATTCACTTGCCAGTTAATTAACTAACCAGCATGGAAATCAATTAAATTTTAATTATTTATAATAAACCTTTTAAAACCTATTATTTATTGACATGTGTCATTATATAAATTAGGTTTAAAACCTAGATTACATAGGTAGGTATGCCACATAATCAACCTAAACACTTATTTTAGGAATTCAATAGCAAAATATTCCATCAACATACCATTGTTGACCACACACAAGCACTCATGATGTTTGATCTTTTGACCTTTGGATTAGAAGTAAACACCTTTACCATCAAGCCACCCCACTTGTTGTGATAATATGTTACATTACCATCTATTTATTAAATACTTCATTTTAAACACTATAAAAACATAAACTTTGAAAATTCATATCTTATTGACATTTTGTTCAAATGAAATGATTTGAATTACAATTAAAAAAAATTCAACAATGTACATAATTACATTTATTTCCTTTTGAAAGTTTAAAATCATTTGCACAAAAAAAAAGTTGAATATCATAATTCAGTGAACATTTCAATGACCATTCTTTTGAAAAAAAAGTTGTTTAATAAATGGTTTTTTTTATTTGTATAATAATATTACCTATGTTAAGCTACTTTTAATTAATATATGATTATTTTTCATTAATTTAAATTATTTCACCCTACATTATTTATGGTTATTTGTATTTATTCTCAATTGTTTTTGGTTAGTTTTGTTATTTCACCTTAGGCTAGTTTTGGTTATTCTAAGTTACTTTGGGTTATTTTAATTTATATCACCTTAGGCTATTTTCAGCTATTGTAAGTTTTTTTTACTATTTTATGTTTTTTTGCTATTATAAATTATTTTAGTTTAGACTATTTTTAACTATTGAAAGTTATTTCACCTTATGTTATTATTGGCAATTTTAAGTTATTATAGGCCATTTCACCTTAAATTACTTTTGTATATTATAAATTATTTCACCCTATATTGTTTTTGGCAATCGTAAGCAATTATAATATATGGTTATTGGTTATTCTTTTATTAGGGCTATTAGTGATTATTAATGGCTATTGGTACTTATTCTATTGGTGATTTTTTTGTTAATGGCCATTAGTAATTATTATATTGGTGGCTATTGGTGGTTATTTAATTAGTGCTTATTATATTGGTGATTATTAGTGGTTATTATATTAATGGTTATTTTATTAAATGATCATTAGTAGTTATTTTATTGGTGGTTATTTTATTAATGGATATTGGTACGTATTCTATTGATGGCTATTTTATTAATGACCATTAATAGTTATTTTATTGATGACTATTTTATTAACGACCATTAATAGTTATTCTATTGGTGACTATTTTATTAATGGCGACAAATATTTATTTTATTAATGGCCATTTGTAGTTATTTTATTAATGGCCATTAGTATTTATTTTATTAATGGCCATTCGTGGTTATTTTATTAATGGCCATTGGTGATTATTTTATTAATGGCCATTGGTCCTTATTTTATTCATGGCCATTGATAGTTATTTTATTAATGGCGATTGGTGGTTATTTTATTAATGACCACTGGTGATTAGTTTATTAATGGCTATTGGTGGTTATTCTATTAATGACCATTGATGGTTATTTTATTAATGGCCATTGGTGGTTATTTTATTAATGGCCATTGGTGGTTATTCTATTAATGGCCATTGGTGGTTATTTTATTAAGGGCTATTGGTGGTTATTCCATTAACGGTTATTGGTGGCTACTCTAGTAACGATTATTGGTGGCTATTCTTGTAACGGCTATTGGTGGCTATTCCATTAACGACTATTGGTGGCTATTCCGTTAACGAATATTGGTGGTTATTTTATGAACGACTATTCTCTGAACGACTATTAGTGGCTATTCCAGTAACGACTATTGGTGGTTATTTTATGAACGGCTATTTTTTGAACGACTCCTGGTGGTTATTCCATTAACGGCTATTGGTGGTTATTTTCTGAACGGTTATTCTCTGAACGGCTACTAGTGATTATTCTATTAACGGCTACTAGTGGTTATTCTATGAATGGTTATTGGTGGCTATTTTATTAACTATTAATGGTTATTCTATTAAGGGCTATCAATGATTATTATATTAATAGTTATTGGTGGCTATTCTATCAATCACTATTGGTGGGATACTCTATTAATGGTTATTGGTGGTTATTTTATTAACGATTACTAGTGATTATTGGTGGCTATTGTATTAATGGTTATTGGTGCTTATTAGTGATTATTATATTAATAGTTATTAGTGGTTATTGGTAGCTATTATATTAGTGACTATTAATGGTTCTTTGTGGTTATTTTATTAACGGTTATTGGTGGCTATTCTATTCATGGCTATTGGTTGTTATTCTATTAATGGTTATCGGTGGGTATTCTATTAATGGTTATTGGTGGGTATTCTATTAATGGCTATTGATGGGTATTTTATTAATGGATATTGGTGAATATTTTATTAATGGCTATTGGTGGTTATTCTATTAATTGTTATTGAAGTTATTCTATTAGTGAATATTTGTCGCAACCTTACTTTGAAAAAATGTGAGATTGAGACTCACACTCTCGAAATGGGGACTTGGGAGTCCTCTGGGACTCCCAAAACTTGAATTCAATTACAGAGGTCAAAACACCTTGCATTGGGACATTCTTTATATCATTGGAAAAATATCGAAGTGTAAATGTCGAAAATGGGCTTGCATGAGCCATTTGAACATCTGCAGCACAAGTTATGACAAAAGAAAGGGTGGGAGTCAAATTGGCAATCTGACTCCCGACCACCAAAAGTCGGGAATCGACCCGACCCTGATGCGTGTAGGAGGAGTGTGACACACCATTGGAAAGCTCTCAACAAAAGCTACAACTTCACTTCAAACCATTCTAATTGGAGGTTTGAGTAAAAAGTTATAATTTTGCAAAGTTTCGGGAGTCCAAACCGTGACAATTTCGAGACTCTTCCTTGAGAGTCTCGGGACAAAAAGCCATTTTGATGTGGGTGTCGCGAGGAGGCACAAAAAATACTATATGGGGGAAGGTGCTGGCTTCCTTTGAGTCCAGGCCATGGTGAGTCTTGTGAGTCTAGAGTTGCCCGTGGCTTGTTGTCGCAACCACTTTGGCCAAGTGTGGGGGTGAAGTCCAACACTCCCAAAGTCGGGGACTTGGAGTCCTCTGGGACTCCCGAATGTTGAAAGTTCAACAGCAAGGCCCAAAACACCTTGCATTAAGGTGTTTTTGGTGTCATTGGAAAGGTCATGAAGTGTAGATGTCCAAAATGCCCTCGCATTGGTCATTTGGACATCTGCAGCCCAAGTTATGGGCAAAAGAAGGGCCGGGAGTCAAACTGGCAGTTTGACTCCTGACCACTAAAAGTCAGGAATGGACCTCTTTCGAACCTCTGAATTGAAAGTGTGACATGACGTTAAAAAGATCTCGACAAGGGCTACAACTTTGGTTTAAACCTTGTTGCGATCAAACTTTGCAGTTAGGAGTTATGAGCTTTCAAAGTCTTGGGACTCCAACCGGGACAGTTTCGGGATAATTTGGGACTGCAACTTGGGAGTCCCAAGAAAAAAAGCCATTTGGATGTAGCCTCCGTGGAGTGTTGCAGAGAATACTATATGGGGGAAGGTGGTGGCTTCCTCCGAGTCCGGGCAGTGGTGAGTCTTGTGTGTCAAAGTGCCCGTGGCTTGTCCCAACACCCAAGGGTGTTTCTGAATGTGAACTAACCACTTTGTAGTTTGTTTTGGATGCAGATTCAAGCTTGATATTCTAGTCCCTCTTCCTAGTCTAATCCTGGGACTTCTAGTACGCCTCTCTACCCCTCTATAATGCTAGAAGTCAAGAGCGCCCTCCAAGTCCCAATCTTCCGCAACTACACATAGTTGAACCCTCAAGTGGGTTCAACACAGGACTTAGGAGTGCGTCACTTGTTCTAGCATTGAAGGTGTTCCAAAAATTATCCCAATCAACTTGTTGGTTGGTTTGATGTAAGTTCAAGTAAGTTACTAAAGTTTGTCACTTTTCCTAATCCCATCCTGAATCTCCAGCACGCCCCTTTACGCCTTTTAATGCTGAGAGCTAGGAACGTGCCCCGAGTTCCTCACAATTCCATTATTTGAGTAACTCATACCCATTTTGGGTCTAACTAGGAACTTGGGAACGCGTCAATATTAGTGGTTATTAATGGCTATTATATTAGTGGTTATTGGTGGCTATTATATTGTTGGATATTGGTGTTTATTATTGGCTATTGATGGTTATTCTATTGGTGGATATTGGTGCTTATTAATGGCTATTATATTAGTGGTTATTATTGGCTTTTATATTAATGGTTATTATGGATATTTTGTATTAGATATTGGTGGCTATTAATGGCTATTGGTGGTTCTTATATTAATGGTTATTAGTGGATATTTTGTTACTAGATATTGGTGGTTATTAATGGTTATTACATTAATGGCTATTGGTGGCTATTAGTGGTTATTTTATTAGTTGTTATTGGTGGCTATCATATTAATGGTTATTGTGCCTATTGGCGCCTATTTTATTGGTTGATATTGGTGGTTATTTTGTTATAAGCCATTGGTGGTTATTGATGGTTGTTTTATTAATGGTTATTATATTATAAAGTATTTGTTAGTTATTATATGTTATATTATAATTATTGGTGATTATTATATTATAAATTATTGTTGGATATCCTATGTTATAATATCATAGGCTATTACAGTTATTATATTGTAGGGTATTTAAAATTATTTTTCATAGGTTATTATTCTCAATTATAGGTTATTTTTACCTTAAATCATTATTTTTATTTTAGATTATTTTAAGTTATTACACTTAAGATAAAATAATTTATAATGACATAAAATAGAATGACCCTGAATAACTTAAAATATAACTTGAATTAACATATATTAATTTAAAATAATTTTTAAGCTTATAATAAACTAGTTAAGATACCTTAAGGTAAAATAACATATAATAGTTTAAGGTACAATAATTTATAATAGCCTATAATAACATAAAATATAACTTAAAATAACTACAACAACTTAAAATAATATAAGGTATATCATAAAGTAGCAAATTTTTTTTTAAATATAAAAATAAACCTTTTTACTATAGTTAATTATAATAGTGAATTATGTTAACTAGTAATGAAACATGATGTCTACATAGTGATATTATAATGAAATAACTTTCACTAGGGTGAAATCAGTAAATGCAATGAAGTTATTTCATTTTTAAGGTCCCATAGTGATTTAGGTTAGTAAATTGCACCGCATTTTTGTAATAGTGGAGCTACACCAAATTGTGTGGAGCTTTTGGCTTTGTAACCTTCATTGCAAAAGGTAGTTCCACAAATCTAAAGGCTTGAAAACCTTGAGTCTTCAAAAATTTAAACTCTCGAAGGTTCTTAAGTCTTCAAGAAATTGCATTTTAGCGCTTAAATGCACCTCCTCCCTCTTACAAAGAAGCACACGACCACCATGGTGAGGTGCTTGTGTTGTTGCAATGAAGGATTTGAGAACTTGAAACTCTTGATCCTTTCCACCCCCTTTTCTCATCTTCTCTATTAAGCCACCATACTAGGTGTTTTTTTTGTTGAAGATGCAAAGTTTGGAATTTTGGGGGATTCAAAGCTCTCCTAGTGATGGTTGTGGTTAGGGTATCTTTGGCATTAAAAGTACCCTAGATAGCCTTGGATTTAACCACCATGGCAAGGAAATTTTGTTATACATTCGAACATGCGAAAGTTTGAACACTATCAAGTTTTTCCTCTTGGGGGTATTCACCTTCTACAATCTTGAGCACCTTGCCACCATGGCCAAGTGTTTTCTTTATGTAATAAAACCATGGGAGCTCCAAGGTCCCATGTAGTTTTTTTTAAGGTACCTTTGGCATTGAAGGTACCCTAGATGTCACAATTTTAACTTTGGGCTCACAACCAAGGCAAAGGGGTTGCAAGGGTACGGGCCAAAAAAAAGCCCGGGAGTCACATCACATACTCCCAAGAGTGTAGGAAAGTGTGAGGGAGTGAACCCTCACACTCCCAAGGCAACTCCCACTTTGAGAGATGTAGTCCCGGTGGACTCACGAACTTTCAAAGAGTAATGTCAGGGGTCAAACTCAATGGCTTATGGCTTTCTTTATAACATTGGAAAGCTCTTGGAACGGAGATGTCTAAAATGGGTTTGCATTGCTCATTTGGACATCTAAAACACAAGTATGGCCAAAAGAAGGGTCGAGAGTCAAATTGGCAGTTTGACTCCTGACCACTAAAAGTCAAGAATTGACCCGATCTTCGTGTGTGCAGATGGCGTGCGACATACCATTGAGAAGCTCTCAATAAGGGCTACAACTTTGCTTCAGACCTCATCTCAATCAAAGGTCTGCATGCAAAGTTATGGCGCCCCAAAGTCGCAGGAGTCCCAACCTTGGCGATTTCGGGATTCCCACTTGGGAGTCCCAGGACAAAAAACCATTTGAATGGGGGCCCTATGGAGAGGTGCAAAGTATAATATATGGGGGAAGGTGGTGGCTTCCCCCAAGTCCATGCCATGGTGAGTCTTGTGTGTCCGTGTTACATGTGGCTCGTTTTAACACCAAAGGTGTTCCAACTATGCACTAACCACCTAATGTTGGTTTTGTGTAGGCCCTTGTGTGAATGAAGCTTGTCAACTCTTCCTAGTCCCATCCTGGAGCTCCAACACGCCCCTCTACCCCTCAAAGTGCTATGAACTAAAGAGCGTGCCCCGACTCCTCTTTTTTCTGTTGTTTTCTGTTTGGGATTCATATTTGAGTCCCTCAAGCAGTCGAGAGTGCACCACTAGATAGCCCTGGACTTGATCACCATGGCAAGGAAATTTTGTTGTGCATTCGAACATGCAAGAGTTTGAACATTCTCAAGTTTTTCCTTTTGGGGGCTACTCGCCTTCAACAATCTTGAGCACCCGGCCACCATGGCCAGGTGTTTTTTTTATGTAACAAAACCATGGGAGCTCCAAGGTCCCATGTAATTTTTCTCTTGGGGTACCTTTGGCACCAAAGGTACCCCTTCTTCACGTCTTGGAAACCTAGCCACCATGGCCGAGGTTCTTTTGTTTTGCATTGAACACCCAAGGCTACCCCCTTTTGAGCAACCAACCTCCTTGGCCATGGTGTGTTTTTATTGCGATGATAACTCAAAAATTCGGGTTTGTATTTCCTAATATCCCTTCCTCTCTTTTACAAAAGCTTATCACTATTGCCATGATTTTTATTCTTCAAATGAAAATCCCAAAAGTTATTATTTTGTCAAACCTTGGTGAACACATGAAGTTTGATTTTTTCCCAAACCTTGTTACATCCTAGAACCCATCAAACTAGAATAAGTCAATGATTTCTTAAATCATAATATTTTCTTGGTCTTAAAACCTTTTCATCCATATCTTTGTGTTGCATATACTCAAGTCAATTATTTTTCCTTTCACAATGAAAAGATTTCATGTATTTCAACATTCCAAGGATCCTTGTGTTGTTTTGTTATGGAATTGATGACAATGATGATTGATTGATGCATGATTTTGCATGAAGCCCACACATTTGTGGATCAAGCTTCATCTCAACAAACAAGTGCAACAACAAGCATTGAGACCAAAAATGAGGTCAAAATTTCCTTTAGTTTATTTTTTTCCAAATCTAAATTGCTTAGATTTTTATTTTTTGTGATTATGTTTATGATGCACTACTAGAATTCTTATTTTTTCAAACTAACCAAGTTGACTATATGGGTCTTTTTCACTAAATGGACATGTATTTTTTACTAAAGGTGAAAAGTTTTGAATGACAATGGGTATTTTTTAATTGATCAATTTGAATAAGATGATTGATCTGATAATTAGTCAAATTGGACATATAGTCAAATTGGTTAGTGGTGTACTCAATAAGGCCACCCAATTTAGTCAAATTAACAAGTGCCATGGTCAATAAAGACACTTATAACCAATAGGGCTAACTAAGTAAGCCTAGTCAAAGTGGCTAATTACAAATTCTAATATTATTTGGGTATCTTAGGATTACCTTTAACATTTTGAGTATGTTTGGTCAATGAAAACAAGTTGGAAAATGTAAAAGTTAGCTAATCATACTTTGGTTCATCTAATTATGGTTAAATTGAATCTATTGAAATTATTTATGGCTTACCTACCTATGAAAAAAAAAAATTGAGATTAAAACTAAACATGATTCACTTATCCATAATTAATTATTCCATCATTTTTTGGGTCAAATTTAGTTTAATTATGGCTAATTTAACCATAAGTAATTCAACAATTATAAATAGTTTAACCATGGTCAATTTAACAATGTTGGTTTAGCCTTAGTATGTTTAGCCATGATACTTAGTTTAACATATTGATTTAACAATTATTAGTTTTGCCACTATTCTTTTTGCCATAATGAATTTAACCATGGCTACTATAAGCATAACTAATTAGTTATATTTATTTTTTAATGTACTATTATTTTACCGTAATAAATTTGACCATAATCTAGTAATTAATTTAAAATTATTGTTAATTTTAACCATGGTTGGTTCAGCCATAATTATTTAAAACACTTTTATTTTAGCCATAATTATTTCACTCATGTTTATTTTAACCAAATTCTTTTATTCATGGTCAGTAGCTTAACCATGGTTGGTTTTGCAATAATTATTTTTAACCATTTTGATTTTAGCCATAATTATTTCATTCATGTTTATTTTTGTCATAATTAATTTTTCATAATTGGTTTTGCCATAAAATATTTTTTCATTCATTAGTTTTCCATATTAATTTTATTAATGGTTAAGTTAACCAAATTTATTTACTCATGGTTAGTTTAACCATTTATAAGTTAACTATGTATAGTTTTGCTATAATTACTTGAATTATTTTGACTTTAACCATAATTTTTTATTCATATTATTCTAGCCATAATTAATTTATCATAATTGGTTTTTCCATAAAATATTTATTCATTACTTAATTTAGCCATATTAATTTTATTATTGATTAGTTTAACCAAATTTGTTTACTCAGTTAGTTTAACCATTTTTAATTTAGTCATGTATAATTTTGCCATATTAATTTCATTCATGTTTAATTTAATCATAATGGATTTTTACATAATTGATTTTCCATAAAATATTTATTCATTAATTAGTTTAACCATATTAATTTTATTAGTGGCTAGTTTAGCCAAATTTATTTACTCATGGTTAGTTTAACCATTTTTAATTTAGCCATGTTTACTTTTGCCATAGTTAATTTTAGCCATAATTATATCATTCATGTTTATTTTAGCCATAATTAGTTTTTTGCATAATTGGTTTTTCCATAAAATATTTATTCATTAGCTAGTTTAGCCACAAAATATTTCTAAAAGGGACGTTCAGGATGAGGATACCTCTTTATTGATTAATATCCATGTTTATTGTGAGGTCGACATAAAGGATTAACATCTTTAAAATGGAATGTGCATTTCATGTGGGATACCAAGATGGTGATAAAGTGTTTTATGTATCACCAACAAGTTGACAAGGCCATGAGGAATCCTTTCATGACCACGAAGCGAAATGGGATTCACATTGGAAAGTAGAAAACCAAGAGTTTGAAGATATTTTTTTGGCGGATCATTGATTTCCAAATGTCATCGAACAAAATGTTTTTCATTTGGGATGGAAACCATTGCTTGTAAGTGTGGCTTCCATACATTAGTAAGGTCCATGGAGATGATCCTACCTAACATATTTCAGTGGATTCAATTATTCTTGACACCATGTGAGTTTGGTTGAACTTTTGACGGCAATGACAAATCATAATAAATAATTTTGCCTTGTAATATGAACATTTCAATTTTGTTTGAGGTATCTAGGAACAACTTCTAATAAAGTGACTTGGATTGTTGAAGGTCTATTAAATATGAGCATGTTCAGCCAAGCTTTGTGCAAGACTTTTTCCTAATCGAGAGCATTGGCAAGATGCCCCGAAATCAATTCAAAGTAATCCTCCTAGTAGATGTTTTTTAAAAATGTGAAACCAAGTCAAAGAAGACTTGGTATTCACTCACACATGAGGCCTTTTTTTACCTAAAAATATTACCTAAAAAAATTTAACACTATAGGTTACAACTTTAATGGTTGCATGTTTGGACAAGGATGTGGGAATTTTATGACAAGTTCCATAATTGTGTTATGTAGCATGAGCTTTCCGCAACGTCAAATGTTGTCAAGTTTTATTACGAGGATAATCTTGATCCTTCATTTTGGTCTCTAGCTAGGATGCATGAGCTCATGGAAAATATATTAAGTGTGCAAGGATAATTATAGTGTTTTTAAAAAACATCTACCAATTTGTGACTTGGGCTTTCAAGATGCATTTTTAGAGCAAGTTTAAAATCATTATGACATGAATTTTGAACTAGAAGTGTTGACTAAAAGGTTGCAATTATTGGTCACATTTTGTGTGAATAGTGAACAAAAGGTGCAGCGGTTGTACTAATGGAACCAATTTGTTATATCATGAGAGGTTAACAAGTTCTCAAGCCTAGTTTCTTGGACACAATTTGTGCAAAATGGTGCAAAAGGCAACCTTTTGGTGTTAGGTGGGTTGAACCTGCTCCTTACTTAATTACATTTGTTGAATGAAATTCAATTTGAATTAAAACACTCATTTTTTTTAGACCCCATCGTCCTCAACAATAATTTAAACCTTGGATAAGTCCACTCCCTACATGGTAAAACTGTTGTAAAATCCATTTCCATGTCCTTTGTATTTAACTCCATCGAATAATTAGGCAACCCAAAACCAATGATGATCATTCAAGTCTACATGTTTTCCATAGAACCAGATATGAACTTTTAATATTGAAAGTACTTCCTAATCTCCTTGCAACAAGACATATCACCTCATGTTCTTGAAGGCATTGGCTTGGCAATGAAAAAAATTTGTCCATCAATGTATAAAGTCCCTAGTTTTGATGTCAAAAGTAAATACTTGTCATAGAAATATTTATTTCCTATCAATTTTCAATGAACTTGTGAATGGGCTTTTTGATGTAACTATGAATGTACATCTTAATCATTATATACAAATATCAATTCTTAGCTTTGGTTTTATCCAATGTGCATTCCAATTTTTTGCCTCCAATTGGCCTTTCGATTCAATAAACTTTTTCCTCACTTTCGATGCCAAAAGTAGGTCCTTATATAAATAAAGCTTGGGATTTAATCTTTTTCCATTCCAATTATTTGTTTTCACTAGCCCACTACATCATGGAATGTAAATAGGAATTTGTAATTTCTATCAATAATTGCTTTACTTTCGGTGCCAAAAATAGGTATTTGTCAGAATATAATTTGGATCTTAACTGATAACCTTTTTTCTTTTTTTTTTGTCTCCATTGGACTTCTCCATAAGTAAATCTAAAGAAATTTTGTTAATTTTCCATCCAAATTTGCCCTACTTTTGGTGCCAAAAATAGGTATTTAAATAACCTTGTCGTGGGTTCTAACCTATTTCCATTCCAATTTACTATGTTCCATGGAAGGATAAAAAATCTTGTTCATCAAAATTCAACCTTATTCGTCTCCAATGTCGAAAACCAACTCTAGTCATATTGCAAAGTTGAGGTAATTGAACATGATTTCATTTCTTTGTTTTTTAATTTAATAAGGTCTACAATACCTATTTTCAATGCCAAAAGTAGGTGTCACAAAGTTTAGTATTCCTCTATCCTCCCTTTGTTAATATTTCTATGCTATTACATCCACAAAAATTCATTATATTACTTTTGTGTTTTAGAAACCAGAAGTTTATTTACATACTTTAGTGTTTGATACAATGTCTTCGTTAATGTTTAATTCGTGAAATGGTACAATCGAAGTTTAAGGTCAAATCCTTGATGTAATCAACAATCAAGGACCTTGCCCTCATTATTCATCTATATTAAGATATGTCTCCCTTCCCAAATACATTAAAGAGTGGAGGTCGGCATTATGGAAATTTGTTTTTTTCAAAGAGTTAAAGTCCAAGGATGAAATTTGTTAGATTACATCTTTTGAACAACAACTTGGTGGCAAGGAGTTGTGAAGTGAGTTCTATTTAGGTGCATACCTTCTATTGGATACCATTTGCCATGATCTTTTTGTTTTCCTTTCTCCCAATGTTTTGTCAAACTTACATTTTTTTTTTTGTGATGTGAAGACATTTCAAATTGGTTTTCCTTGCTTAAGGGGCAATTGAAGCCCTCTTGTCCTTGCAAATTGCTTCACATCTAGCGAGACACCAAATTTGACGATACTATGTATCAAAAGGATGTCCATAAGGATTGGGTTGCTCCACATCTCATTGATTTTGGCTAGTACTTGGATTGTTTTAAGGACTACACTTTGGAACAAAAAAATATTTGTGTTATAGATTTGAACCTATTTTCTTTGAGAAGGTCTTTGATGTCCGTTTCCTTGCCTATCAAAAAGTCCAAGGAAGCTACAAAGAGGAAAGGATTAAAGGAGAAAGTGGGACCCTTTCGAGTAAGGACATTGTATGATCAACCTCCTATATAATCTAATTTCCAAGGGCCATAACATGATGACATTGTCTAGAGATAGCCTTGGTCTACACATAACAATGGGTTCACAATCCTATTCTTGCCACTCTATCCAGGCCCCCACCTCATACACATGTTTTCTGAGGATCCAAGAAAGAGTTGTGGCTTCTCTGACAGACATTCAACATTTCATGGCATTTGTATGTGCTCGGTTATAATCAAAATCTTGGTCTATAAAACATGAACATATATTTGCCATTTTGAAGGAGGTACATTGAGTCTCCCAATTCCATTTTCTTTCATATTCAATTAAACTTCATGATTCTTTTTTTGTTATCTTCGATTTCAATCACATGTGCCTTCTAAAGGCATAATTGATCTTTTGGTTGTGGACATTCTTAGAGGCATCCTTGTTCCCTTTGTTTTGGAGCCACCATCACATATCCTTTCTTGGAACACAAGACTTGAGGATTATGTCAAGCTTGTGTTCAATTTTGCGAACCACATCCTATTTAAACGAGGTGTAATTATTTTCTTATTGATGACCTTCATGTTCTCAAAGAGGTCTCCTCCTTTCTTGATAGTTACAAGTTCGTTATCAAGATGAAGTGGGTGCTCATCAATTCACTTCCATTGGTGAGCACTAAAGATAGGAATTGACATGTCTTCCTCATACTCCTCACTCACTTTAATTTAGTTTATATTCTATGTGGTTTTCATTTAACATATCTTCATTTTGCTTTTGTAAACTCTCATAAGTTGAGGCATTATTCTTACATGGGAAGGCTTCCAATTTTTTGTTCCATCCACTATTAGAATTATTAGTTTTTCAAATGGTTCAAGGTGATTAATTGGTTTTTTTTATTAATGGACATGTCCATTTTGACTAGAGGCCTGAACCATCTACTTTTTGACCAAACAACTTGATTAAAATGACTTATTTGACCAATGCATTCAATCAAGTTGTACAACCTTAGTCAAAATGGCCAATGGGTTTTAATCAAATGGGACATCTAATCAAATTGAACATTTAAAAAATTTAAAATTATCAATGTTCTTTAATCAAACATCTTATGCCTATTACATGCCTACCTCCTACCTCCCACTATAATCTTACAACCTACCTACCTACCTACCACCCACCCACCTACTTACATACATGTATTACCTACGTATCCACCCACTTATTTACATACATACTACCTACTTAACCACTTACTTGCATGCATTACCTACCGACCTACCTACCCACCCACTTGTTTACATACATACTACCCACCTGCCCATCACCTACCTACCCATTTAATAATTATTACCTATATATTTAACCTAGTTATCCTCTTGCCCACCCACCTACCTATATACTTCATAGTCTTGTAATGATGTGTCGAAAAAAAATCATGTGAAAGAAAAAAAACTTGACAAAAATTGAACATTTTTTGATGGTGTGATCCATTGGTTAAAGACTTGGTTTATCATTGGGGAGGTCAAGGGTTCAATTCTTAACATTTATAATTTATGTACATGTTTAAGGGACTAAAGTAGGCATGGTAGGCTAAGAAATTAAGTAAAATATATTAGGTTATGTTAAGGTAGGTCAAATAGGAATGGGAAAGGGTAAGGTGGGCTACTACCTACCAACTTTTTTTTATGACCTACCTACCTACCATAAAATATTATTTTTGACTACAATTTTACCAATTAAATGGTCCATTATTCACTAGTCAAAGTGATTAATAAAAAATGATTAATCAAATGGAACATATTTTGCTAATAAAAAAGGTCACCCCAATCATAATGGACATGTCAAAATTGACTTGTCCAAAATGACAAAGTTGTCACGACCCTATCCTTAGGTTCACGACCAAGGCAAGGGCGTGGACAAGTGCGACTTGGGAGTGCAACTTGGGACTCACATTCACACCTTCGAGAGTGTGGGGAAATGTGAAGGAATGAACCCACACACTCCCAAGTGGACTCCCATTTTGGGAGTTAGAGTCCCAATAGACTCTCAAAGTTTTTAAAAGTAATTTGAAAGGTCAAAATTTATTGGATTGAGAACTTCTTTATACCATTGGAAAACTTTTAAGACGTAAATGTTTAAAATGGGCTTGCATGATCCATTTCAACACTTTCAACACACATTATGGCCGTAGAAAGGGTCGAAAATCAAAATGTCAATTTGACTTTTGACCATTAAAAGTCAAGAATCTCCTTGAGTTATTTGCGTGTAAAAGGCATGCCACATAACATTGGAAATTTCTCAATGAAGGCTACAACTTTGCTTTTGACCCCCCTTTAATTGAAAGTTTTTGTAAGAAATTATGGGCGTCCAAAATAACAATAGTCCTAATTTTGGGAATTACGAGACTCCAAACTTGGTAGTCCCGAAAAGATGTTATTTGGATGTAGCCCTAATGGCGTGTCACAAAGAATAGTATAAAAGGAAGGTGGTGGCCTCCCCTAAGCTTGGGTCGTGATGAATCTTGTGAGCTTGTGTATGCCCATGTCACATTATTAATGTGAAAATTAAAGTTGCATTTAACTTTATTTACACATTGCACTATAATGGTTAATGATTAATTTGACATATTTTCAATTATCAACATGGTACATGAATTGAATTGTACATTTTTATCATGTTGAAACCATTGCTCATGGGTCGCATTATACACTTATCATAATTTAATAAAATGTATGCAATAACTTACAAAGACCTCACATATCTTAAACTATCAACATTTGCACATGAGTTGAATCATTCATTTTGAATGTGTTAAATCCTTTACTATCTAATTGCATTTTACACTCACCACAATTTTTTAAAATGGATGTATAAAAGCTTGTTATGTTTCATAGTTATCTATGAAGTAAAATTGTTTGTTTGCTTTGTTTTATACTTATGAGATCCACCAAACTGGGGTGCATTAGATTACATTCTTGATCATTTTGGAAAGCTGTCAAGGAGGGGTGCATCAGCTTGTTTTCATGGCATTTGGACTTGTAATGTAGAAATCCTTGAATATTGAATGATTTTTTCATTGAAAATTAAATTAAATTGTAGTTGAAAGTTTTGAGGAATTAGAATGTGCCTTTGGTGTTGTTGGAAAGATCTTGATGAACAAGATTTAATGGAAGTTATTTGGTAAATTTTGGATTCAGATGTGGGAGATATTGGGTTTTTAATGATTTTTGCCACTAACAATTCAAATAAATTCCAAAAAACCAAGTTTTGGAAGGAAAAATCAATTGAAAACGTGGTCAAACTTGCATGTCTACCATTAAATGTTGAATTAAAATTATTTTTATCAAAATAAAAACTCAAAAATTGAAAATTTCAATTACACCAAAATATTTTCCCAAGTGGTTTCATGCTACCAAAAAAAAAAAAAAGCATAAACCAAAAAACACTACACCAAAATGCATTTTAACATTTTGGGTTCCATTAAATTTTGGGTGAATTTAAACATTTTTACCATGGTGAAATTGGCCAACCCTTTAGTGATGGGGATTAATTACTACAAACAGTGAATTCATTCATTAGCACCTAGTGAAATAAGTTTTTTCAAGTATAAATTTATCAAGTCATTCACTTAGTAGTTAATTAACTAGGCATCATGGAAATCAATTAAAATTAAATTATTTGATATATAATGTTATTGATAATTTCATGATTTTCAGCCTATGAATTATTGACACATGTCATTATCTAGGCTAGGTTAAAACCTAGCCTAACTACTTAGATCATGTAATAAACTTAGGCACCTATTCTAAGAAACTAGATAGAAAAATATTCGATAAATTTAACATTGTTGACCACGCACACATCACTTATGAGGTTTGATCCCTTGACCTTAAGAATGGAAGCAAACAGCCCTACCATCAAACCACCCCACTTATTGTGATAATATGTTGTATTGCATTTTATTTATCAAAAACTTAATTTTAAATATTATAAAAAATAAAATTTGAAAATTCATATCTTATTGAAAAATTGTCAAAATGAAATGATTTAAGTTTACTTAGAAAGAAAATTCAATGATGTACATAATTACATTTATTTCCTTTTGAAAATGTAAAATCATTTGAACAATTTTTTTTTGAATATCACTATTCAATAACATTTCAATGACTATTTTTTTGAAAAAAAAAAAGTTTAATAAATGGATAAATTTTTTGCTAATATAATAATACTATTTATGTTAGGTATTTTCAGCTATTATAGGGCTATTTTTCATTAATCTAAATTATTTCACGTACATTATTTATAGCTATTTATGGTTAGTCTCAATTACTTTTGGTTATGTTTTATTATTTCACCCAAATCTACTTTTGGTTATTCTCAGTTACTTTTTGATTATTTTAGGTTACTTTTGGCTTTTGAAAGTTATTTCAACTTATGTTATTATTGACAATTTTAGGTTATTGTAGACTATTTCACCTTAAGTTACTTTTGTTTATCATAGATTATTTCACCCTATATTAGTTTTGCCAATTTTAAGTAATTCTAATATATGGCTATTGGTGGTTATTATATTGGTGGGTATTGGTTTTTTATTATTGGGCTATTAGCGGCTATTAATGATTATTTTATTGGGCCTATTATTGATTATTTTATTGGGCCTATTAATGATTATTTTATTGAGGTTATTAATGATTATTTTATTGAGGTTATTAATTATTATTTTATTGGGGATATTAATGATTATTCTATTGAGGCTATTAATGGTTATTTTATTGGTGGCTATCAATGGCTATTTTATTGGTGAATATTAATGGTTATTTTATTGGTGGCTATTAATGGTTATTTTATTGGTGGCTATCAATGGCTATTTTATTGGTGAATATTAATGGTTATTTTATTGGTGGCTATTAATGGTTATTTTATTGGTGGCTATTAATGGTTATTTTATTGGCGGCTATTGATGGTTATTTTATTGGCAGCTATTAATGGTTATTTTATTGGTGGTTATTCATGGTTAATTTATTAATGATTATTAGTAGATATTTTATTGGTGCTCATTGGTGGTTATTTTAGGTTAAATCACCATAGGCTATTAATGGTTATTGTATTAGTGAATATTGGTATTTATTTTATTAGTGGTTATTGGTGGTTAAATTACCATAAGTTATTGGTGATTATTATATTGTAAGCCATTGGTGGTTATTGTATTGGTGATTTTTAGTGATTTTTAGTGCTTATTTTATTAGTGGTTAATCGTGGTTATTCTATTTGTGGCTTTTTTGGTGGTTATTATAGATTATATTATGTTTATTGGTGGCTATTGTATTATAAATTATTGATGGTTATTTTATGTTATATTATGACTATTTGTGACTATTGTATTATAAATTATTGTTCGATATTATAGCTATATTATCATAGACTATTAGTAGTTATTACATTGTAGGTTATTCTAAATTTTTTTTCATAGGTTGTTATCGGTTATTCTACCTTAGGTCATTATATTTTATTTTAGATTATTATAAATTATTATACTTAGGTTAAAATAACTTATAATAACATAAAGTATGATGATTTGGAATAACTTAAAGTATAACTTGAAATAACATATATGAACTTAAAATAAAATAATCGAAGGTGTAACATAAAGTTAGTTGAATAATTTAATTTAAAATAACTTAAAAACTTATAATAAACTAGTTATGATACCTTAAGGTAGAATAATGTATAATAATTAAAGAAATAATAATTTATAATAACTAAAATAACATATATAGGGTATTTAAAATAACATAAAAATAAACATATTTACTACATTAAATTATAATATTGAATTATGTCAATTAATAGTGAAACACAATGTTTACAAAATGATATTATAATGAAATAACTTTAATCATGTTGAAATGATTAAAATGCAATGAACTTATTTCATTTGTAAGGTTCCATAATGATTTAGGGTACTGAATTGCATCGCACTTTTGTGGTAATGAAAAGAAAATTTGAAATTTGAAAATCACAAAAGAAAATTATGAAAATCTGAAATATGAGAAAAAATGTGAGGATTTTGAAATCTAAAACAAAATATTGTACCAAGAGATTAAAAAGTTTGGATCCAAATTGAAATTCTTTTGAATTTTTTTTAATGTTGGATTATTATTATTGTTATCAAAATCAAAATTTTGCAAATTCATTTTTCAATTACACCAACGAATTCCCCAAGACTTGGTGTTCTTGGTGTCTTTGGAAGACCATTAACAAGAAAAACACAACAAATTAAATCAATTATTCTTGGGTTGTATGATATGTTTTAATGTGTCCTTTTAATAATTTATAAAACCTTTCATTTTTATGTGGTTGCCATTTGAACTGTCACATTTAAGTGAATGGAGGAAATAAATGACCTTGTCAATATATATTTTTGCTCCCCAAACAAATCCTTTCACACCTGAAGCCATAAAAGAGGGAGGGATGTGAACCACATGTTACAATTTGACAATTTGTTAAGTTTTAGTTCCATAAATTTCCTTAGTATTAATGATTTGAATCCTTATAAAGTTCCAAGTAATAATTATTAATAGTTGAATTCGCCTTTGATATTTCTAAGTGCATAGAAACTTCTTATTTAATTTGTTATAATAATTAATTAATTCCTAAACCTAATAAACCTTATAAAGTGCATTATCATTTTTACGTTACAAATAGATGGAAAGGGATGTAGAATTAGATGTGGTTTTATTGATATACTAATAATACAAACCCATATGAACATTAACATTTCGCCATGACAACATCGAAATGATATTGTAGAATAATCTTAAAGCATAAATGATGTACTTGTAAGATTTTTAGACAGTAATCCTAGGACAACTTTATTCAAACTTCACTTATAAATAGAACTAAGAGCAAATTTAGATATTAACATTTTCACTTAATTAGCTTCAAATACACTATGATTTAATAAACAACTTAAATAGGGAAAATCATAATTGCAAAAAATATAAAAATGTAACAAGTGGTGCAAATTAAGTACTTGTTTTGATCTTCCATGGAAAGGGGGTTGATTAGACGTCATAGTTAGCAATAATGGCCATTATTGGGAATCCAAGTTTGACAATGAAGATGAACGTCATCATTTTCACACTAACATTTTTCGAACCTTTTGTGTGTTGTTCCACAAGCATGAACAATTATAAGTAAATTGTTAAAGCATGTGAGTTAAAAGATAATTGACGATCCCATGTTGAACCATTGACTTGGGTGTATACCACTCTTTTGAATGGTTTTTTTTCATGCGGCCATTAGGAGACATTCATGTCAATCAATGTTTTTTCAATTGTTTCTTATTTTATTGGCACAATTGGAGGATTCGAAGGCGTAATAAAATCATTTGCCATGATTGAATCTTCACATGCATCAACAAAAACTAAAATGGTAGTCGGAATAACTTAGTATGTGCATTCAAAAGAGGTTAATGCCTTTATTTAGGAAATTAGGGTAGGCATAATGTACAATAATGATCACGAAACTACATGAAAATCCCACCATCCTAGGTTTAATGGTTCATGAAGCCCTAATTTTGATGGTGGATTTATAAAGTACATAGGAATTTTTGTAATGAAAAAAAATTTATTTCCAATTTATTATGAATTACACAAGTAATTACTATGTATTACATAATTAATTAGTACACAGTAAGGAATAACTAAAAGGTATTAAATATGTAAATAATTAATGAAAATGTTATTAATGTTATTGAATTAACATAATCAAATGGGAACTCTGAGATGTTTATTTTTGCTACCGAGTAAATTATTGTTGGAATTAATTACTTAAAAAATTTAGGATGAATAAGTATGATGTTAAAGTCAAATGAACATAATTGATAATGATCGAACTCAAGGATTACATCAAGATATTTAAAGTAAGAAAAAGGATGAGTCTTCCAATTCTAATAGTTATGAGGATTATCGCCCTATTTTGATTAGAGGATGGAAACCTTTTAATGTTTCATTAAGCATAAGAATTCTCATTTTAAATTTCATGGGAGGGTCAAATAATTCTCAATTTCCATTGGTTCGTGAAGGATGAGGAGGCCATTGATTGGAAGGAAAGATTTCAAGAAACTTCCATTAAACAAGGAGAACAAGTTCAAAAAGGGGCCATGGGAAATTTTTGGTTTTGGAAAGTTTTATTTTGTGTTTTTGGGGAATAGGAGGAAAACTTAGAAAAAGGAGGAGAACGAATTTGTTATGTTTGAAGAAGTGTTGTTCATAGAAGCAATGGTGTATAAACAAAACAACATGGAAGAAAATTATGTGTAGCAAATAGTCATAGTTAGAGTTCGTGGAATAATTTTCATGAACAAGCTTCTGGACTTTTTACTAGAATAATTGTTCCCTTCAGATCCATTACTGGATTTGTCTCAAACTTTTAAAAAAAATAGTTTAGGAGGTGTAGAATGTTATTTCAAAATTTCAAGATCATTGCGGTTGTTGGAAGGGAATTGCACTTGTCAAAAATAAAGGAGGTTTGAAACTGTTTTTCCTTCAAATCTGGTAAAAATAACTTTCAGTTTTGATTTCAAAAATACAAACTTATAAAATTTTGTATCATTGTTGCCTTTGAGATTAACTTTCCAACAACCCTATGCATGTTAGATTTAAAATTGTATAAAGATGTTATGATGAGTGAAACGAAAGTGGGTCGATTATCAAATGTGAACATTGATTAAACATTAACACAATGCCTCTTCACATCTTATCATGATAAGTTTTGATTTTTTTCAAAATGTCTTAATATCCTTTAAGTGGACACAATGCATTAAATTTTTTAATGAGATTTTTTTAATTCCATTGAACCACCTTAACTTGTTAGAATAACTACATAGTAGTTCCACCCCCAAATGAATTTTGTGAGTCACATATTTTCATGTGGAAAGGTGTGCAAAAAATCTTCACAAAAGAAATGTCCCCTTATTGTTTCAAACACTTGTGCAAAACAATGTTCACATGTTGAATTTCCCTATCACATTTGGAAAGAAAATTTAATTACGGATGTGGTAACACTTGGGCCAACATAAGCCACAATAATTTATGTTTTAATTAAAAATTAAATCAAAATGTTAATATATACAAAGTTTAATGTCCATGTAGACCTTTATATTTTAAATTTTTAATGTTCAAACTTGTATATTTACATAAATTTAAGTTTATGTTTTTACCCTAGTTCGTTCATCATTGGACAATTTTTTTATTACAAATGTTCTTGATGCCACAATAACAAAACCTTTATAAAAAAATCCTTAAATTAATTTTCCATTTTATTTTTTGATGTACAAAAAATATAAATCCCAACTAGATTTTTAAAATAATTTTAAATATGTATTATTATTTTTATTGTTAACCGTGATTTAACATTTTTTAAAGGCTTGTTAATCATTATTAATAATCTTTTTGTTCTTTCAAATTTGTGATCTCAAAGTTTTAACACAAATTCATTGAACTTGCATTGTTTTCATAGGGGGTCACTAAATGTTGGAAATCTAAACCATGTGCATGAAACAAGATAATTTTGGGAGTGTATTAAATGATTGTTTAACCTATTGTTTCTCACCCTATTATTAACTAATTTTCTAATATAAAATATTTACACCAACATATATAAATTGTAAATTATAAATATATATTTGAATAAATATTACCATATTTTAAAAGTAATTAAATTATGCCTTTTACCCAAAAACTTATATATAACACCTTAATATACAACACACACACATTTAAAAAACAATTAAAGGAATGAACCCCCTCAATAAAATTCTTCAAATTTTAATTATTAAAAACAATTCTCCCAAAAAGAACCACCAACTTGCAAACATTTGCCACTAAGGATTTAAAATATATATATTGTTGATTAAAGGGGGGGGGAGAAGGTTAATCCAACTATGTAATGCAAAAATATCAACAAATTATGTTTCTTTTATTTCTACAAAGGTAAAATGTATTGTTATGTTATTATATATATATATATATATATATATATATATATATATATATATAATATGCTATGATTATTTTTCAAAGTTGTGTAATTAATCATTTTGATTAGTCTATAACTAATGTTGTTATTCAAATACAATGTTGATAAAAAAATTGGTTATATTGATTATTTAATTAATTTATCTTCTAGGCCAATTTTTGCCAATTTAAGGGGGGGGGGACATGAAAAGTGGGGTTTTCCCAAAGAAAATCAAAATTAAAAAAATTAAAAATATATATATTTCAAGGTGAACATTGAAGGATTTAAACAAATTTGTAACTCCATAACTATTCTATAGGCAAATGTGGGTAAAACTATTTATGGATGATTACAATTTGAATAACAAGGCAAAAATATTTTTAAAACATTGTACATAAACATATTGAGGAAAACAAAATGTACAATCCTACAAAAATTGAACATACATTTTACGCAACAAAAATATATTTGTTCAAGATTTAATGAAAACATTATTGAATTCACATTGAATTGAATCCCATTTATGAAGATTGAAGATGAATTTAAACAAAAAATAAATTTGTAATTTTTTTCTTTTGTTCATAACATGATGTTTTAAGTTTTGTTTTTAACCTTTCAAATTGCATAATTGTAATTTCCAATGACAAAATTTTGAGGAGTTAATATATGGGTGATTTTGCATAATCTTTTGTAGTCTCATTGAATTTATCATATGGTCATCCTTGGACAATTTTAGAAACAAATCATAACCACTTCATCATTTCCCAACTTAATTACCCCATTTCTTAATAACCACCTTACTTATTTCCCCTACCCACCAATAGGGATATGAAAAAAAATCCTATTTCAATTTCAAGCCTAACTACTTCATTGTTTTACTAATAACTACCTTACTTTTTTTGTTAATAACTACCTCCTTCTTTTACCTTACCTACCATGGATATAATGTTTAATACAATTTAATTTAAACTAAAATTTGATATAAATAAAAACAAGATATTGAAAACCAAATGGGAACATGATAAGAAAAAAAAAAGGTAATGTCACTGGTAGTGCATAACAACGTGGAGCCCAAGTTATAATTATTTTCATGAATAGAATATTGATTAAGCTTCAAGATCATGTTATCATATCTCACTTTTACATGACCATTTTGGTCGTATGGTTGTCCCTAGACCATTCCAAAGTCAATTCATAAATAACTACTTTGTTTTCAAACCTAACTACTTCATAATTATTTCATATTTTCTTTTTTTATAACTATTGCCTTTTCCTATTAATTTTCATAATAATATCACTCTCCCACCTTTCCTAATAATTACCTCCATTTTACAATTGTTTCACTTTTTTTTCCTATGCACCAACATGAATATATATATATAATTAACATGTGTCTTTTCATGTCCATGAAATGTATATTAATTTGACATTGACTTAAATATATGAAAATATAAGAAAAATTAATAGTTGATTGTCACTAGTAACGTGTAACAATGTGAAGCAAATATTTTCATGCATAGATTGTTGAATAAGCTTCAAAGTCATGTTTTCATTTGTAGCATTTGAATAAGTTTTGAAAAAGAAAGAAGATGTATGTTAAAGTTTGAATCTTAAATAGTTTCATGTTGAAAATAATAAAGTTAATTTTTTTTTCATTTTATCAAAGTTTTGAAGTTGTTTAGTGGTGTGGACCTTGGTGCATCTCCGTGAAATCTTGGGTTCAAACCTTGATGAATGCATGCATTAATGTACGTAGTTTGTATATACATTGATGTATCATGTATGCATATGGTATATGAAACATGTGTGATGATGGTGAATATCTTTAAAATGTTTTGTTAAAAAAATCCAAACCAAACACAAATAAAAATCATAGCATGTATTTTTTTATGTCATGCCGTGAAAAAATTACAATCCATGAATAAATTTTATTTATTTATTATGTGGCATGTTAATCCACGTCATATTACCTTGGGACGTCATATTATCCATCTCAAATTCTTTCAAATTACAAATTATTTAGTGCAAGTTGTCACTATCTAAAACAATTTATAAACATTTCACAAAAAATGTTCTAATCAACTAGTCCTTTTTCACCAAAACCATATAAGTTACATCATAGTGGACTTTGTCCCATTCCATTACAAACATAGTGGATTTGGGTAGTGAAAAAGCCCAAGATTTTTTTTGGTGATTGTACCATAATATATAATTTGCTATTATTAGGTTAATATTATTATGTTATTTAATTATTATACCTTAAGCTATTAGCAAGTTATTATAGTTTTTAAAGTTAAATTAATACTAACCTAATATACCTATTTACCTATAACCTATGACCTACATGTACCTCACATTAATTACTTATAACCCCTTTAACAAAAACATCAAAACAAATCTGTTTAATGATTTATTTGAATTAATATTGAAATTTGATGATTACATAGTGATGCCATAGTGATTTAGGTTAATGAGTTACATTCCGCTTTTGTACTAATGATTGTAGAGCTTTAAAATTTTATAACAAATTAATTTATTGATCAATTATTTATAAATTGCAATTTACTTGTTTTCAAAAAAGTTCAATTTGTTTACCAAAAAAACCAAAATTGGTGTTCAAGATTTTATTTTAAACTTTTTGGTTTCAATTTGAATTATAACAAAATGCTAATTCCATTATCCAATTTTTGTGTTAGTTCCATCAAAATGGCATTGAATTAGGTCTAGGTTAATCCAAATAAGGGAACTTGCTAGACACCTTCATTTGTGTTGTTTGCCATGATAAAATGCAACATATGCTTATGCTTCATGCTTTTGTGAAGTTCTTAATGTAATCACATTGATATTACTTTCAACTTGAAACATAATCATATTAACAATAAGAAGGAAAATTGTTGGCACTTCATTTCTTGCTTGCATAGCTTGAAATGGCTTTTGAACTTGTGTTGTTTGTTGCAAAATCATGAAACATGAGTTGTCAAAGCCTTATAATCTATTGAATTTGGTGATATATGTGCAAGTGAAACACATACATATCCATGAAAATAAAATTGTACAATATAACACTTTGAAAAAAACCAATATGTTTATTCCAACTCAATTAAAACAAATGCAACAATAATGAAATTGGACGTAACTTGTGAATGTTGTTCACAAAATAATAAACAACACCAAGTTACCATCTATCATTCCTTTTCAAAAACTACATTATCGTGGGCATTAGCGGTTTTATGTAATATTATATAAAATAATCTTCAAATTTTGAACAAACAACCATTTGCAAAAAAACAGTGTTGGGAGTTTGTTAATTAAAATTAAATAAAATCATAATGTTGGCCAACACTAATTTTTTTTAATTAATAAAATGCCAATAATATTTTCATGAAATGGCAACAATCTTGTGAGGGTATGCTTCATTTCGTTTTATCTCACCCTTTTTCAAACAAACATCTAAGTGAAAAGCAAAAAGAGGCCTATCTTGTACAAGAGGGTTGGAGCATCTTACCTTCTTAACACATCCTTTGTGTTAACACACAAACACAATTGATCCTTGGACTTTGACACATGTTCAAAGCTATTGGTGACCAAATCCTTTGCATTAATCTACACCTTATGTGCATATTCAACTATTTAATATTATTGAATCAAATGACAAAAACCACTAGGAAGTGAGCAATCCCAACCTTTTCATATCTCCCTTAAAAAATCACATTTAGGCTTTTTCATCCTTTGCAAGCCAACCAAACTGACCCAAGGTTTAGGTTTCAATAAGCAGCAACAACATAAATAGATGTTGAAATTTTGTTTTTCATATCTCATTGTAGCCAAATTTGCCTAAAATCTCTTTAATTCAATCATGCTTTCGACTACATTACAAAATTGAAGGGAAAAAGACACATTCAATCACACAGCCTTCAATTCACATCCTCCACCTTTTGCAAACCCAAAGATCACGAAGATCTCAATTCACCTCTTCCACCCTTTGCAAACCCAAAGATCACGAAGATCTCAATTCACCTCTTCCACCCTTTGCAAACTGAAACTCACATCATAACTATCAATCCACCTCTTCTACCAATTGCAATCTTGTTGAAAGTGTCAAGCTAACACAAACAGACAGACGTTACCTACACCACAAACAAAAGATCAAAAGAAAAAGAAGAAGAAGAAGAAGAAGAAGGAGGAGATATTTAAAAAAAAACATTCATCACCATCTCCTCAAAAATATAGATGAGCACTAAATTTGTGGATAGTGATTTCCTCTCATCGATCGATAAATCTAATGGTAGCGATGGAGGTAGCGTAGGCTGCTAGTCATATAATCGTCCCTTCCTGTAGTCAACATTGCAATTGCATGAGCGGACATTACATGAGCGGATGCGGCGTGGATAGTAGGCTAGAAACCGCTCAAGAGGAGGAGGCGTCGATAGTTCATCGTTGCCTGCGCCTGGTGCCGTTGATGGAGACACCCACGTGACAGAGAGAACCCGAACTTACGTTGAAACAACAGCAGTGAAGACTTTTATATAATTATTTTTGATAATAAATTTGATTGTCTGCAGCTACTTCCTCGCAGCCGCTCGCTCCTTCCCCACACCCCAACTCCACCCCACTCCTTGACTTGTCGGTCTCTGTCTTGCTTGCTTTTTGTTCTTTGCCTCTTTTTTCTCTGCGAACCAATTCACGCGGGCTGACGGACGGACGGGAGTGTTGTCACTGTGCATGACCCTGACCGAACCCCCGCTCCTTCCTGCCAACGGATTCTAGCGCCCTTCGTACGTATGGGTAGCTGGTCTTGTTGTTGCTCTTGTTGTTGTTGTTACTCCGCGGCGGCATCCATCTGCTGCTCCTCCCTGCCTGCTTGCTTACCATGAGCATACTCCGCCATGCCGCTGGGTGCATCGGCACCACTCTCCCTCAGGTTTTCGGTTGTCAACTAGGGTCTTAGCCGCTGTTTTTCATCTCGTAAACCTGAGCGCGCGCGCATGAGAGGAAGGGAGGGAGCGTGTCTTGTTGTTGTGTTACTTCCTGCTGCATCTGCATCATCATCGTCATCATCTTCTCTGTGAGTTTTTCTTTTCTCGCTGCTTAGATTTGTATTCCACCCTAGTACAAGAACAAGAGCGAGTGGTGCCATGGCTGTCAACCAGCAGTACGAGAGATCTGCTCTAACCCCCTCCTCCCGAGAGTCGATGCAATCGGGAGGAGGAGGAGGAGCTGAAATGAGGGGCGTTGTCATCATCTCCATGCCACGGACAGACAGCGAAGGAAAAACTTTGTGTGCTGCTTTCGCTGTTCAAGGCCAGCAGCAGCAGCAGCAACAACCCCAGCAGCAGAATGTTTCTTCAGTGTCGTCGTCGGCGGCCGTACCCATGCGTCGACTGCGTAGGAGGCGGCGGATCAGACGGTTTTCTTTGTGTGCAATTGTGGTGGCTGCCGCTATCTTCTTATGGCTCAGGGGTCCGACACTGACGACAAACTCGGAAGAGCAGGAAGAAGACGAGGACAAGCAGGTGCATGTTTATACACTGTACCCTAAGTATGCTCCTGTGCGCACCAAGATGGTGCAAATGCGGCGGACGTTGCTGGAGCGTGATATGCAGAGGCTTGGCAGAGTGGCAACTAATAACGGTAATGCCACAGCTGTGGTTCCTATTCGTGGCAACATCTATCCTGACGGGTATACATACATTCCTGATGCCATGCCATGCCATGCCCTCCCTTGTTTGTCTTGTAGCAAAGAGACTAATCTTAGCTTTGAACTAATAGAGCTGCTGTATTTCGCCCAAGCTAAACCAATGCCTAATTGTTGCTGGTTAGCCATCCTGACTGAGTCAGGAAATGGAAAGATGCACTTCTCTGGCAAGAGTGCACCTGCAGAGTACTGAACCAGGCACCCAAGAGTGATGCCATGGCTGGGTTGTTTGTAACTGGCAAATTCACCTCTGTAGCAATACAAATGGTATGATAGGGGGAGTTCCTTGCTTCCTTATACATCTTTACTCATGGCACTGTCTTTGAGAGTTCAAAGCACATGTGTTTAACATCCTCTGTCTGGAGTTTTGGTGGGGGGGGGTTTGAATGAGGGAGGGGGTTTCACTGTTCCTTTAAGGCAAAAAACATCAGCAGCCTCATGTTCCACTTGCTGCAGGGGTTGGTGTTTTTTTTTACAAGTTGGAGACTTAAGTAAGTGTTTCCAGTGGAAAAATCCACTGCTGACAATGCTGTGTTTGCAGGCTTTACTACATGGCACTACTTGTGGGGCGACCTGCCAAGTTATACTTTCTGGATATGGACACTGGCAGTGATCTCACATGGCTGCAGTGTGATGCACCTTGCCGCAGTTGTGCCCCGGTGAGCTTTCTCATCCTTGGTGGTAGGTTGAGGATTCATATTCTTTGGTTTCTAGGGAGGTGTCAATGTTTTGTGGTTTTTGTTATAATAGAGTAGGGATGCCAGGACAGCTGCTGGACCTTTTAAGACCAGTCTCACTTCTGCTGGGGTTATTCCTTCCAATGTTCACTGTTGCAATGTGTAGTTGCTTTGGCATCCTTTGCATCATCAAGCATTTCAGGGTAAATCTTCTTGGGGTGCGTATTGTCTCTAGAAAACTGTATTGTTGGAATCAAAATGATGATGTACATCAGATAATCATTTGTTTTGGCAGCAACATTTTTTCTACATGTATAGATGTGCGTTTTTGGTTTTTTAATTCTAGTTTTGTCCCTTTCGTGTTGTTCTTTCTTCCCAGTTCTGTAAGTCCCTTATCTGGAAGTGCTCTTTTGATTAAAAGGAGAAGTTTTAACCTTGTCCTGGCTTTCTTAATTGTAAGTATGGAGATTTCTCAATGCTCATGGGAGTTGTCTTTTCTATGATGACATTCTTTCCAACTGTTTTAATCAGGGACCATGGCATTGAAGACCATTGTAGTTCTAATTTGTGAAGTATATAATGTTATGCTTTGGGGTGACCTTTGCAGTAAAGAGGGCAAAGCTGTTCAAGCTCTTTGCAGCAGGGTATTGAACCACTATTTGTGTTCACTGTGTTGGTGTGATATTCAGGGACCACATGGGCTCTATGATCCCAGGAAAGCAGAATTGGTTGACTGCCGACTACCTGTGTGTTCACATGTGCAAAGTGGAAGCAGCTACTCATGTAACGCTGGAGGTGTAAATCAATGTGACTATGATGTGGAGTATGCTGATGGCAGCTCCACAATGGGTGTCCTTATGCAAGATTTCATTACATTGATGCTTATCAATGGCACTCGCACTCAAAGAAAGGCTGTTCTCGGGTACTGTCTTCTCATTCATGATCCTTTTTCATTCATGGCAGACTTTATTTATGCTTTTCTCCATTGCCTGATCAGCTTCTGAGAAACAAGAAAGGGTACTTTTAGAACTGGAGTTCTCTTTGATCTATCCCTCCTCCTCTACCTGGGCCAGAAGATATGGGATCATGTAACTTCATTCTTGTGGTCATGTATGGTGCAATCTGGCCTCCTGCCAAGTAGTTCGATGTCAGGCTGTTTGATGGGCAATGTGATTCATAGTTGGCAGAGCAGGGGCAAGGAATGAACTTATAGTTGCATGCATCAGCAGATGTGGATATGATCAGCAAGGGGCATTAGCACAGTCGCCAGCGAGCACGGATGGGGTGTTGGGTTTAAGCAACTCAAAGGTGGCGTTGTCCTCACAACTTGCTGAGCAGGGGATCATAAATAATGTCATAGGCCACTGTTTAGCTGGTGGGAGCAATGGAGGGGGCTATCTTTTCTTTGGAGATGAGCTTGTTCCATCATGGGGGATGACCTGGGCCCCTCTGCTTGGGAGGCCTGCTATGTGAGTCTCCTCAGTACATGATATGTCAAGTTATGTTATGTGATTACACAATTTGGATGACTTGTTGTATTATGGCATCTTCTACTATTTCAGACAGTTTTAACTAGTTTTTTTCAGATGCCATGATCATGACCCAATACTGTGTTCAACATAGTAGATGATTTCAGACAAATGTCTAATGAGGATCACAACATGGATGGAATAGCAGCTTAACCAAATATGTTCTTGGTTTTGCATTTGTATGAGATCAACAACCTGCCTCATCTCTTTAGAGTTTGATTAGCATCTGAAACAAGGGCAGTGGTAGCCGGTAATGAAACATACCATCCCCTCTTATTTGGCCTAATTGTGGAATCTTTTATCTGTGTTGATGGCAGGGAGAATTATCAAACACACCTATACAGTATACGGTATGGTGGGGACAAGGTAGAGATGAATGGTGATGAATTATCTGGATTAGATGGTGGAACCATATTTGACAGTGGGACATCCTTCACATATCTGGTGCCAGAGGTGTACAAAACACTTCTTGCTGTGGTGAGTATTGATCATATCCCCTTGTCAATAGTGGACAGTACTTTTGGAGGGTTGACCTAGCAGTTTACTAACTAATTTTTGGCATGATTGGGGAGCAGATACAAGAACAGGCTACAAGAAGCGGGCTTGTGCAGGTTGAGTCTGATGACACTTTGCCATTTTGTTGGCGTGGTGCATCTCCCTTTCAGTAAGTGGTCCTTGTGAAACTTGAGGATGGCCTTTCTTGAAGTCAAGGTCAAGTGTATAAGTACTGCTTCGTATGGTGTTGAAAATGATGGCATGCTTATGGATGGTGGTCTTTGTGAAGCTGTTGAAGATACTTTTCCATGACCTCTGCAAAAGAGGTTGTGGGTTCTCATTTTTGTGTTGAAGTGAAAATTAAATGTTGTGATGTGTTGGTAGGAATGTGTGGAAACTAGTACTGATGAGAGGCTTGGGTGGGCAGGTCTGTGTCTGATGTGAGTCGATACTTCAAATCAGTGACTCTTGATTTTGGAGGAAGCAACTGGTTCTCAACAGGCAGAACTATGGATCTTACTCCTGATGGCTATCTGATAATCTCGGTATGCTGGTTGTAATATGCAAGATGGCAGGGCTGGATTCTATGAGTCATGTTTTTTTTTTGTACATTTCTTCAAAGGATGTAAATGTATGTAAAGGAAAAAATGCTACAAACAAGGCATTGGATACTCAAAATATTCAGTAGCATCTGTTTGGGAGAGCACGAAAATCTAGAGAGGTGACGAAGTTGGATTGATGTCGTGATGACTTAGTGAAATTTCATGGATTTCAGACTCAAGGCAATGTGTGTCTGGGCATCCTGGATGCAAGTGGGGCGAGCATTGAGGCTATGAACATAGTAGGAGGTACAAAATTCCTTACCTTGGGTCATGTATTCTTGCCGTGTTCACACAGTATTATCTTTCCACATACTTGAAGTGTTTGATTGAAGGCAGGTTAGACTGTCCATTTTTTGGAATGTACCCTGTACAGCACACTCCATCTGCCCTAACCCCCACCACAACAAACACAGATGCACATCAGAGATGACATCTGAGCCTGCACATGATACAGTGGCTTCAACTGTCCGTTGCTAGAACAGTCTGAAAATTATGAATTGCTTATTAGGTGTTGCTTCTTGGACTGGCAGATATTGTCAGCTTTTGCTGTGTGTTAAATGCATCATTTAAAGAAAATTAGCTGGAAATATGTGATTTTAAACTCTTGAGTTGTGACTTGTTGGCATTGCAGACATATCAATGCGAGGGTATTTGGTTGTGTACGATAATGTTCAGCAACGCATTGGATGGATTCGCAGGAATTGCCACAACCGACCTACTAGGATGACAAATCAATTTACGTCTCTCTTCAACTGAACCAACTATCTTTCACAAAGCATATTGTGACCACTCAAGTTTGTTGGTTACAAGACAATTTCTGGACTCGTTTTTTGGGTTTCAAGCCAGGCTTTTATCCCTGAGGTTTTTTCTAAATCTAACCATGAAGGATGGCAGTGCTTGCCCATCCTTCATGTTCTATTTGACATCTTTTCACATGAGAGACATTGCTACTTCCCTTATCATGCAAAGCTGTTGTTGGTCATAAAAAATGACATAAATATAGTGAAGGAGATCACATGACATTACTTGGCAGTTCTGTTTCAAATCATCTTTGACATTTGTGTCACACCTACCTCTTCTTGTGGAAGCCTGATTACAAAAGGAAAAGGAGACTTAAGGTGGAGATTCAATTGCATGAATCATACTTCCATGGTTGACCGATTTGTACTTAAATCAGCTCAGGACCTGCTGGTGGTAGCTTAAGTTCTTTGATGGATGTACATTCGGTACCAAATTGTACAAACAGTGTAATGTAGATAGCTAATTCAGTGCTAATAATGAGTTATGATTATCCCAGTTTGAAGTAGAGGTTTGAACAAATGTGTGACTAGATGTGTGCCTGCAGTTAGTGCATTCTGTCACTAAAACAATTTAAGAGTTGTGCCCTAGTCAGTTCTTTGATGTTTCCATTCTGTGTTGGAGATACAGATGAGAGCTAGAAGGTGCCACTGAAGGATGTCATGGTTCCTTGAACAATACAGCTTGAAAGGTTTGAAGAGAAAGTGTTTACCGTATTGTGTGTGCATGAGTTGAGGATTATGGTTTGTTGCTGTGCAATAGATATTCATTGCACCACATTGATTGTTTAGGTTTTTTTTGGTCAAAACAAGGTCTTGGTGCATTATCATTTGTGACTTGGTGTGTTCTGGAGAAGGATTTTTAGCATTTGTGTTGGGGCTTTTTATGCAAGGTCATTTAGCTTCAGAGTTCTGGGTGATTTATAGTGATCTGCTTTGAATTGGCATTCATGGAGAAGGTGTACTGTTGTGCTGTATAATCTACCTCTAAGTAGGCAGAAAGTGCAATTATGTAATCCGTCACATCTCATTCAATCCATGAACAGGCTCTTGGTGAGAAAGTGGACTAATTTACCTCTAAATTGGCAGAAAGGGCAACTAAATCCTTCACTTTACTGTTCAATCAGTTGTCAGGCACTGAGAAAGTGGACTATTCTGCAGTATAATTTACCTCTAAATAGGCAGAAAGAGCAACTAAAATCCTTCAAATTTTCTCATTTGATTGTCAGGCAATTTATGAGAAATTGGACTATTCTGGTGTATAATTTGTCACTTACATAGGCAGAAAGGGCAACTAGGGATAGAACCGCCCATCATTGAACACCTACCTACCATTGAACGCTTTCCAAGATTTTTCTCATGCTTAAACCAAATCCAGGGATTTTTGTGTCATTGGATGTGCAACCTGGAGGATTACAAATGTTCTTTGAGTATCACAAGTAACGGAGCAACACAGAAAACACAGGAAGAGGGTTCTTTGAGCATCACAAGTAAAGGAGCAACACAGAAAACACAGGAAGAGTATGAGTGATAATTTGCTTCAATTTTTTTGAAAAATTAGCTGTAGACCCCTTTCTAGTTCCAGTCCATATCTTCCTCATTTTTAGTTAGTTTTAAGTGATTAAATCCTGATGGGTGCACCACCTAGCACTCTACAAAACTTCTTTATATTTCAGAGGCAAAGATGCAATGATCAAAGATATTAAGCTCGAAATTTTAATTTGTTTAAATTCACCCATCACCTAACACTGAAACCCTTTTGCACCAAACATCTCATATATTCCTCCATTCTCTTACCACCCATCACTAAACATTGAAGACCCTTACACCAAACTTCCCATATCTTCGCCCCCACTCTATCAAATTGAGCAATTTTGCCAACCTTAGAAGCGCTAGGTAGAGGGCTACAAATGTTCTTTGAACTTTAGAACAACGTGTGAGGATTCAAACTCCTTTGTGTTCTGACTTTATATTTTTTCTTTTGATCAATTGTCAGGCACTTGGTGAGAAATGGACTGTTCTGCCCTGCAGTTTACCTCAAAATAGGTAGAAAGGGCAACGAAAAACAATTACATTTTGTCATTTAATCAACTGTCAGGCACTTGATGAGAAGGTGGATTATTCTGCTATATAATTTACCTCCAAATAGGCAGAAAGGGCAACTACGTTTTTTGACACAATCAATTGGCAGGCAGTTGATGAGAGAGTGGACCTATTCTGCTCTATAACATATCTCTAATAAGCAGAAAGTGCAACTAAAATCCTTTACGTTTTTCCATTTTATCAAATGCCAGTTGTTGAAAAGCATAGAAATAATTTTGCAAATTGGAGAACAATTGTGTGCAAACACGTTGTGGGAATGTACTGGAATTTGGGAACATTGGGGGAACTAAAAATGAAAAATTCAGGAAAAATGGGAACTATTAGAATATCATTCCCCTGAAATTTGATTGCCATTGCAGTTCTTGGGTGAGAAAAGCATTGCCTCCTAGTTTGCATCGCATGCCAGATGTAACAAGTTGATAATGTGAGCCTCCTTTGTGCTGAACATCATCATCTTCAACATGAACGAGAAATTTCATCACCAACTTTTCTTGCATGGGGCTGATATAGAAGTTTCTAATTTGTGAGATCCTTCAAACTCTAGCATGGTGCTCATAGCTCATCAACTTCACTACATGACGGTTTGAGTGGCTTTTTGTATCCAAGAGACAAAACCCTAATCTCTCTCCTCTTCTGCATCTGGAAGCACACAAAAGACAAGGTTTTCGAAACTTTGAAGTGATCAAGTTTTTGTGAGGAAGAGATGATGATCATGATGATGATGAATTGTTGCTAAGTCACTAGAAGAAGAAACCATGAGAAGAATATGTGACGGGAATGAGGAGGCAAACGGGGGAGCATAAAGACAAGGTTAAGATATGGATCTCCATTGTGTAGGAGCGTTGTTGGGCATGGGTGGTGTGTATGTAGAAGCGCTACTGGACATGGGTGGTGCGTTGGGCCTACCATTGCCATTGTGCTCCTACAATGGTCAAGCCCGCCATTGTTGATGTGGCAAGAAAGTTATGTTATGTTTTGTTTTTTTTTTTTTTTACTGGGTCTTGCTTGGGTTTTTGTGTCTTAGTGTTTTGGGGGTAGCCTTTTTTGGTATGGCTCCTTTTTTGCGTCTTTCGTTAGTTCAAAATGCCCCTTGCCCATATTGCTCTAGCCTTTACACATCTCCACATTCCTATCATTATAAATGACACAACCTCTCAAGGCATGTCAAGAGTGCTCACCCTCATGCCAACTTCATCTCCCAAGCTAGTGAGGCTACTTTGTTTTTGCATGTGTATTTTCCTCATGTGCTACACCTTGGTTCTATCCCCCTTATTTTTTGGGGTTGGTTTCAAGCTCAGTTTAACTTCATTTTGGGGTTGTTTGATGCTTGTTTTGTGTGCTTTCATTTGTTTCATAGGATCCCTTGAACCATCCAGGATGAGGTCAAACAAGCTTTTTGCTTACCCCTTGATCAAATTGTTCAAAATCCAATGGACAAGTTAACATGGTTCCATCTTTTGTTGCCTCATTGGTATTTGCGTTATACTTGAAGAGGTCGTTCAGGCCAATGAGAGGTTTTTACCCACCTTAGGAGGTTTATGGTGGGCAACTAGTCTTCTTTAGGAAGAGTTTTCTCATGCTTCTCATGGTTTTTATTCTCATCATTCATTCAATGATTCGTTGACCATTCATTTTCGTTGATGTTTGACTTTGGGTAAAATTGGAGAGTATAGTCATGTTGGTAAAGCTCTTCAACCATGACACCAATTGTTCTTTTGAAGGACACTATTGCAACTTTGCATTAGCCGCACCCCTTTCCCTCAAACCATGTCCTTCCACTTTTTTATTTATTATCAACCTAAACACACTTTTATCTTGGATAGGACTTTGTTTGCACAAGCCTTAGCCATTGTTCCCCATTTGTCTTTAGGTGGGTTATCTGAAATGGTTTATGAACATTTCTAGGGATGCTTCATACTGAAAAACCCATTTTCAATGTTTTCAAATTATTCTAGGTTGATACTATTGTTGCCCATAGTGATATCCTTAAATCGTTGGCCTTAGTGTTGGGGGTTAGCAAATTGTTAGCAATGGAAAAATACATTGGAGGTTTTTATTCTATTGTAATAGGCGAGTTATTTCTTTAATTTATTAGTCACTCCATTGTCCTACATCTTTGAAGGTCGTTTCAAGAACACATATCCTCTCATTAGTTTGGAGTTTCAACCCTTAGAAGCTATGAGACCATCCATTTTGGCATCAAAGCCCTCTTCAACCTACAATCTGATTGGGTCATGATGTAAGTTAACATTGAATTTTTTTTCAATAATGTTTGTCAAGGTGTTATTTTAAAAAAGTTATGAAATGTTGTGGGATTTTTGGCAAACATTGTCCTTTTTACCATGTTGTTTTAGGGTGTTCATTTCTCTATTTACTTCCAACATGGGCAATATGAAGAGGGGGTCAACAGTATTGAGTCATTTTCAAGCACAAGGCAAAGGTGACCCCCTAGGTGGTCTTTTATTTGCCCTAGCCCATTATTGAACATTTTTAAAACCATTACGCAAGCCCCCAAATGTGTCTTTCCATCCTTAGTGGATGATACCCACATCGTGGGCACTATGAGCAAGGTTGTTCTTGCCTTTAACCACCTTTTGACCCAATTAACTTTAATTGGGCTTAAGGTCAACATGTCAACGTGTAAGCTTTGGAGTCCATTAGGGAATTCTTCAAGCATAAAAATTCTTTAAGGTTGCACTTCGGTCATAAATGGCTTTTTGGGTGTGCCAATGGGTTTTTACAATTTTGTCATGCATTTTTTGGATGAGGTTTTATTTTAGGATGTGGTGCATTTTGATAATCTTCCTCTTTTGGAAGACGCACAAGTTGCATTGGGCATTTTTTCCTCATATGTTACTTTGTTGACCTTTTTATTTAACTTGAACTATATATATATATATATATAATTTCTTGTATCTTTTGGTGGGTTTCGACAAGAGAGTTTTGCAAATATGTGGAAACAATATGGGTCTTGGATCATGGGAGTTTATTCAGGGCCCCATAGTGGGACATCAAGCTCAACTGCTGATCTCCTTTGGTGTTATAAGCCTTTTATCTATGGAATATTATGACCCATCTACCTTTCTAAGGAATTGGGCTTTGGTGGTTATGTATTTTTGTTATGGGTTTTGTATCTTCAATAGACGCATTTTGGAGGAATATGTTTCTTACATTGAAAGGGGCGCACACCTCCTTCAATCATGCCTTCCTGTAGCCCATGATAACTTTCTTGTCGTAGCTAAAGAGATTCAAGTTTCTTTTGAGAGTTTGGCAGTTATTGGCTCCCCAAGTGTACAAGCATTTTTTATGGACATCCATCACGACACATTCCATAAGTCTATTTTGGAAGATAACTCCACTTCCTTTATTTTTAAAACCCACATTCACTTTGTTCAAACAAGGGGGCGAATCTATGGTTAATTGTTATGCCATCTATTTGTTTGTTTCACATTGCACATTTTATTTTCACCTCAGTGGTGCGTTTTTGTTTCGGTTTGATTTAGCCCTTGGCATCTAGTCTTTTCACATGTGAGTGTGGACATGGGTTATACGCATTTGGCACACATTTAGCACGTTGATGTTTGGAGGTCAACAAATAATCGCACATGACGCCATCAAAGACATCATGTATGCTTTCATTCAAGAAAATGGGCACATTGCATGGGGAGAGTGGTGGTGGTATGCCCTTATGTCAGGAACTTCATTACAAGCTGATTTCTACATGATTCGTGAGGATTAGGTCTTTGTTACTAATGTAGTGGTTATTGACCTGACATGGAAAATGATGGTACGATTGTGATTAGTTGACCAACAAGTGCAGTTGTGGAACTTAATGTTATTGCTAAGATTCATAAATATAAAAAAATTCATGAGAAGCACCATATTCTAATGGTTATGGAGGTGCATGGTGCACCTGGGTGTGATATGGATTGTTTCATTAGGGAATGTGCTTGTCTTTTCCATAATAGATGATTAGGAGGTCATTTATTTTTATCTTTTTGCATTCTATTTTTCATGGAGCATATTAATATTGCTCTTCAACTTGTTTTAACCTTTGCTATAAAGAAAAAGATTGCTTTGGCGGAAGATGTTTGTTTTAAACCTCCTATTATTTTTAGATCTCACGATTTCCATGCAGGTGACATTAAAGGGGTTGTGGGTGAGATAATTTCCTACCACTAGAGGGACAACTTTCTCCCTTCTTTGGTTCCTATGTGCGTATGTTGGCCTTCCTTTTTGTCTTCTGTGTGATGGTTCTAGCCATTGATTTTATTGGAATTTTTGTTTCCTTATTTGTGAAATCCACAACAAACTAGGTAAATGTGTGAACATTAGTGAAAATACTTGGATATCGGAATGAAATTTTTTGTTGCCAATGTTATCATCCATCATCCACGTGGTACCCATAGATAGTTAAAAATGTGTGCTCATGTGCAAAGTAATAAAGAAAGATTGTGATGCAAAGTAGGAAAAAAAGATTGTTCTCATCACGGTAAGTAACTACTCCATATGGATGTTAAGCTTCATCACAATTCTATCACATTGGGCCACATGTACACAATTAATAATGTGAGCTCTTGTGCAAAGTAGTACAAAAAGTGTGATGTCAAAGTACATACACCTTCACATGAATGAGAAGCTTCATTGCAATTTTATCATCCATGCAGCATACTTAGGTAGTTAATAATTGTGCTCCTGAGCAAAGTTGTAGAGAGTGTGATCGTTGTGGTACATGTTATATACATATATACTCCTTTACAAGAACGAGAAGCTTCATTCAACTCGATCATCCATGTAGCACACGTAGGTAGTTAATAATGTGAGCAGCTCCTGTGCTGAAAGCTTACTAGAGAGAGAGTGATCGCCGTGAGTTTGAGCTTCTTGGTTTGCGTCTCTTTCTTGTGCTTCTTTTTGGTGTTGTTGCGGGAAGCTCGTGCTTGGGACACGAGTGTTGGAGCGATCCGGGTCTTGTTGGTGTTGTTGCGGGAAGCTCGTGCGTCGGACAAGGGTGTTGGAGCGATCCGGAAGGAACAACTCTGAGCGGCAAGGCTGTGGCAAGAGCGGGCAAGTCCATCGATTGGGATCATCTGAGCAAGGTGGTGGTATCTGATGCGGGGAAGCGGGACCTGGCCGCGCTGCGGCGAGCTTACGACGACGTTGCCGCCACTTTGAACGAGAAGTTCAGCGTGAAACCGAGCAGTATCAACTGGGAATTTTATAAGCACAAGTTGGGGCCCTCGGTAGTGAACATCTTCCAGCAGCCTTACGGGGCCTTGGACAAGGAGGTACCGGACTATCAAGACGATTTAACACCGGTGTATGAGACCAAGCACTGCGAGTTGTTGAACAAGGCGTTAGCAGAGGAGGAGGATTCCAAGAGGAAGATTGTGATGCTTGAGAAGGAGATCGACAACGTTCGGGAGCAGAAAGCGGCGTTGAGCACAATGACGGTTGATGACTACTTTGCCAAACACCCGGAGGTGAAGGACAAGATTGATGATGAAATTAGGAACCACAATTGGGGTTACAAGGTGAGAAATCCTTCCTTCGACCTTGAAGTCAGTGCTTTGCTTCTTTGCATTTTGTTCTTTTTCGATTCCTATTTTTCTTTGCCTCTGCCAAGGCATCATTAGAGATCCTAACCAGCTTTTCTTGGTGAAACGATGAGACAAAATTTCAAGGCTACTAGGTTCTCGTGTTCAGCTTCCTGGCACACCATTGCTCTTACAGTCAAAGATTCGGTTATGCCCTTTCCTCAGAGTTTCTTTTCTGCTTTCTCTGTTTCGTAGCTCTGCCATTAGTTCATTTACTTGAACTATTTGTTGATGGCAGATATCGGGGTGAGGATTTGCACGTGAAGATGCTCAGGAAGGATGCCTCGAATGCCAGTTGCTATTGCTCTTTAGAATCAAGGATCGGGGATTGTGCACTTCAGAGTTCACTATTTTTCTTCATTTGTTGTCTTGCCATCATTTGCATCTTTTGCCAACATTCCAGAGAACCTAGATTTGTTTTTCATGGTAGGGTGAAGCAATAAACGACCCTAGATTCAGGAACCAAAGCATTATGTCACCCAAGTATTGTTTTAAGAAAGCCCGATTCCCTTTCCTTTCAGCCTTGTCAAGAAGGAAAATGGCCTGAAGTCCCAGGTTCTTAGGGCTATCACAGGATGAAATCTCATACATCCATGACTTTGTATGCTGGGGATGGGAAAGAGTCTCTGTGTGTATGTGTTATGGTGTTCTAACTTTCTTGCCACTCCATTTTCAATGGGCTTACCCCTTTGTACTACAATTTGCCAGCATCATTCTAGTAGGCCATTTGCAACTGGGTGTGGCAGTATATCATGGTAGATGTTAATCATGTTGGCAACCATGTTGGTGGTTGGATCAGCAAGTTATCTAAATTGTGGGAGTATGGGGCTTCAGGTTCAGTGGGAAGGTTTGGGCAACCATAGCCCATTTTGCAAAGAGTCAGTCTGCCTGTGAAAGGAGATGGGAGCCTAGAGCATAAAGAGATTACCTATCACAAGTATTTATTGCATCTTCATTCTCTGTCATTGCACTCTAATGTACTTGTCTCCAGCACATTGGTTTTATTTGAGTATTGTCCCCTACTTCAGTTTCTATTAGATGTTGTTCTAGCAGTAACAAGAGTAGAGTACCCATTTGTCACAAGCTGATAAAGTCAATAGGAGAGTCTGGTGAAGCTAGGTGCTGTTGATTTGTCATGCAAGTTTTGCGAACAATAGTAGTTGTAGGATTTTGGTTGTAGATTCTTTCTTGGAAGTTTAGCTTACCATCAGAGTCTTTCTTCTACTTCTCCTCTTTTTTCCGTTCTTGTTTGCTTCTCCCTGTTTTCCTGAGCTTTTGGTCTGCTCTTGGAATAAGTTTTGCGCTTGAATCATTTTCTCTATGTAGGTGTGGAGTTGGTCCACAATAATCACCTTCACTCTGATCATAAGTCTGATATTCAACTCAATCATCCTGGAGACATGTACTCCTTTTATGCTATCCCCTTGTTTCCAACTTATAAAGCAATTTCACAGTGAGCACTGCTTTCAAAAACTGATCAAGTGTCACATTGTCTATATTCTATAGGCATTCCTCCAAGGTGGTTCCACTGTGTGAGGTGATGGGGACAGGACAAAGCCCAAGGTGTCACAAAGCCTGGTGGGACTCCTGAGGTAAAAGACCTCATCCTTCATGAAGACAAGAGTAGGGATTCTTTGCACATGGGTTGCAATACAGGTCTAGGTCGACCAGGAAAATAAATGGTAGTTAAAGATAAAAGGATAAGATGCTGCATCAAATTCCTCCCATAGTTTCCCTGGACTCTAAATTTCACTAATTGATTTCTAGCAAATTCCATGTTGGATGCCTGTGCCGCAAGTAGCAAACTCATTAGTTCTCTTATGTAAGATTCCAGTATTGATCTAGACTGGACATTTCTGCATTATTACTCCAGTATAGATCTTTGTTGGCAGATCATTGATTTTCTTCAGACAAATCCTGCTACAGTTTAGGGTTTATGATAATTTTTTTGGTTTAGTGCATGGCTGCTTGTATTGTTAATGCTCTGAAGCTTTCCATGCACATCAATCATATTGTCAATTACAGTCTTATGAATGCCCGAATAACTTGTTATGTGTTTGCAAGTGCATAATCATCCGTGACTGATCTAAAATTGACAGAAAACTGTTAACTGCACAGTTGCACAAAGTGCAAGTTACTATGAGCTCTGCTAGGATTGCGTATTCCATTCCAATAATTCTGACACCAAATTTTAAGCCAATAATTTCAAGATATCACCTTTATGAAGCGGCAAATTCTCAAATAATTTCAACTTAAACTAGGTTTATACTATATATAATGCACATTTGACATGACTTGGGGTGTTTGGAGGGTTGGTGGGGTGAATGCCTCTAGTTTGTGGTCAGAGGGATGAATGGCACATTAGACATCACCAGCTAATGGAGTTTATTGTAGATTTGGAACTACTTGATGAAAATATACAACCTGAACCTGCAAAGCCATCAAGGGTTCATGGGGATGAGATTAGCCTTGTTTTCCAGTGCCACAAAATGCAATAGCCGTAGGGTTATCGTTAAAGCTGCACATGTGTTTGGTCCCTAGTTTGGCCCTTTGATCCCTGCTTCATCCTCAATATGAGTTTAGCTGTAAGTTTGGCACACTGGGCGCCATTTAATGAAACTGCAGACCCTATCAGTTCACAAGATTTGCAGGCTTCTATTTGGACAAGCCAACAGGACATGATTGAATATGGGCAGCAGTGATAATACAGGCAAGGCAAATACAAGATGGGGGCGAAACTCCTGTGGGGATAAAGTTGGGTGAGATAGTAGAATTATCCGTAAAGTCACCGTGTCTTCACCGTCTTTGGGCCTGCTTTCACCCCCTATACCCTCTTTCAGTGATATTTGTGGAGTAAGGAAATTTGATTAAACCTCAGGATCATTTAATGCACAAGGTTCGAGAGTAATTATAGTAAGTGTAAAGGTCGGAGCAGTGAAAATATATGTAGCAGCAGTGGGGGCGCTCAGGAAAAGTGAAAGACTTCTGAAACTCAGTTTCCCACCAAAATTGGTAGAAAACCTGATTTGGGTCCCAGTTATTTTGTTTTGTAAAATTTTCATTCCCAGTTACATGTTTAATACCCTATTATGCTGAAACTGACCGTTCTCGCCCCCTAATTGCGAGACACTATGGATTACTCTAGTTTGGTCCCCTTTTTTATTTTCCTGTGCACTGTTTCCAACCTCGCTTATGATTATGTCCCATTTTTGGCAAACCTGGGGCCCAGCACCACCAGTTTGGCCTACATTGCAGATAACTCTAATGTGATTACAATGCTCTGCCATTCCAAATGCAAGTATTACCCCACAATCACACACCAAATCAAGACCACTTTTGCGTCCTTGCAAAGACACATGGAACCACTGATCCAATAATCATACTCAAATTGTCTACAAATGTCCTGATAACAATATTGGGTCCATTGTTGTGATTAGTGTGGTGAAACCATTCTTTGTTTCTCTCGTCTTCCACAGAAAGCCAACAGTCTTTTGGCATATCTCATCTCTCTTTATTAACAGTGTGAACCATGCAAGTGACCCAATTGATCAAATTTTGAGAGGGAAAATGGTCTGAAATTCACTTTTCATTCAAATTTGAAAATTGAAAATTTATCCAATCTCCAATCACAAAGATGGCTCAAAATCCAATATATCCCAGCCGTCAAGTACAAAAAATGTACAAAATCAACTCTGAGAAATCTCACTTGTGAAGGGCTTTCCAAAAATACTAAGAGCATGCCTCAATTTCCCTAAATTTTTAGTTTTGATTTTGTTAAGTTTCTCTGACAAAATTATTTGATTTTCAATATCTCCTGCAACCCATGTCTAAAGTCTAAACATTACAAATCCACCTTGGTACATCCCTCCCTACTCATCAAGTGTAGGACATTACAAAACCACCTCGGTGCAACCCTCCCTACTCATCCAGAGCTTTCCAACAATACCAATTGCACAGTGATGAGCATTGTAGCTTGATAGATCTCAACATGACAAACAAAGCAAAACAAAACATTACCTTCATTAATAGATAGATGTCAAGTTCATTGTCAAAATCCATCCCTCGTGTGGATAAGAGGCTAACTGCATGATGGCTCTCTCCATTATAAGAATTAGGAAATTTGGGAATAATTTGATCAATTTTTATAAGAACTTTCAGACATATCAATTCTGTACAAAAGCACCAGATGATGAAATGTTAAGACATCTTAAAATCTGCATACTATCTCCCCAACTCTCCTCAATCTTGAAGCCTGGGAGCTCAAGTGCGGGAGGGTCAGGGAGTTTCCCCCAATCAAAACCTGTATTCTCTGGCTGCAGCAAATAACCTAGAGAAGGATTGTCAGTGTCAACAACCTCTACTAGATCATTGCCCACCTCTGCAAAAGCAGCCTGGCCCACTTGGACCCCTGGCACCAACATCAGGTCATAATTCAAGGGTTTCGTGTCAAGATGTGTGGGATTGGTGGGTTTTATTGAAGTAGGCAGCGGTAGAAACTTATCTTTACCACCACTGCTGCTTCCATATCCACTCTTGGGTGGGCTGCCTGTTGCATCATTAATTATGCTTCCTTCGCCACTGCTGGAAGAATTCCCTTTGTTTTCGAGCTTTACTTCAAGAGTATCTTCCTTCTTCACCTCAGAAACCAGTGATGAAACTGGCCCTGCTAAGTTGGATGCTCTGCGGCCCCAATGTCTTGGCGGCTGTATCTGTGCATCATCAAGGAGCCATACAATGATGTTTGGAAAAATAGAGTCATCCATCCAATGACAAGATCTGCTAATGCTCTCAACCTCTACCATGCTTTAATACTAAGTCAAATCCCAGAAATAATCAAGCATATGTCTTTGCACAGAAGGACATGGGGATGTTGCAGTCGTCTATTCATAACCACAGCTGGATATGATGCTTAAGTGGTTTGACATTTCACACCTCAACTAGTATATAACTTGGAATTGAAGAGGCAAGATTTGTGCTGCCAAGAATTATATATGATTACCAGTGCAGATGAAGAAGGGGTGGGAATTGTTGGCGTGGAAGTTGTGGCTGCAGCACGAGAGCAAACTCCTTTGATAGAACGCCTGCCAGTATACTTGCTGCTGTAACTTGGCATAATGGTTGGATCATTCATGGAGTCATTTGCCAGAAAGGATGGTGTGGATTTCTGGCCACGTATAACCTGCAGTTCCCAACAATTCAAAATGCTATGCACTGTAGAGACACCCAAATGTGCTGATCAAAAGCATCCATGGAAATAAGAAGTAAACCAGCATATATAACTTACAAGCTTTTCCTCGGCATCTTTGTATAGAGTCAGCACATCTTTTTCTTTCAGTTCATAGAATTTGATAAACTCCCCTGCAGACAAAAACAACAGGGAACAAGGAGAGTATAATAAATCTTGAGATAACTTCCATCCAACCCTGCAGAAAGAAATACTATGTATCAAGTGGGGTGAATATGGGTCCAGTCAGTCCAGACACTGACATACTAGAAACACTTCACAAAAACACTTCAAAGGTACAACCATTTATGTCAGGTCCAGCCAAACCAAAACAGACAAATAAGAATGAGTATGGTCATAACCTTGTGAATGTCACTCACAAGGTTTCCAAGTGCAGGGTCTGAACTTCATACCTGTGCTCTCCAACACATACATTCGACTCTTGTTATTTGGCCACCATCTGTTGTCACAGAGGATGACATGCCACCACTGTTTTTCATTACTCATCATCCTCACAAGCTTCCACAAATGGTTCTTCAAGAGACAAAATCAGTGCAAATGGGTTTTTGCTTGATTGTCGAGAAACTGAAATTGGATAGTAATCGATTCACTTGGAAAGGAACTGACCCCAACTTTTGAGCACACTAATTTTGAGCAAAGAGAGTTCGACCTCTGTTATATTCACTGGAGGGAAGGAAGCTGTTGTCAAACAAAACTCAAGACAAAACTGACAATTGATGGTGGCGGAATATATACTTGAATCGCAAACTCCAGTGTCTGTTAGAGTTGTAGTCCTCCATTTGAAGAAATTGGCCTTCCTTAGCATCCAGCTGTGGGAGCTTGCTTTCTGCATCTTTCTGTGAACTCAACACAGGACAGAGGAGTTGAGGATATAAAAGTCAAAGACAAAAAAAGGTTACAGGATCTTCAGAATTGCTGTTCTCCACTTTACCCTAGGTAACGGATGTACCACTCTATTCTTCATGAGTATGTTAACAAAGAAATGCAAAGGAGTCTGCTGCCCTTGATGCAGGATCTGGCACAACATATCTTGACTAATTGGGACAATCCTGCGCACAATGACTGCATGCAGAAAGGATTCATGGGTAAAGAGAATTTGTTGAGTACAGATATGAGACCATCTAGATGCATGCAAGCCAAAGTAGGAAAACAGAAAGAAAGGGACTGACCTTCGGGAGTATGATTCTTCCGAGCTCTCCCACATCTGTAATGGTTAGCTCCTTTCGAAGTAGAAATCTCAAAGGTTCCGTCCATGATCGACTCTGCACCACAGGCAGGCTCAGAGACTTCAATCAGAGATGATGACGGTGATCCCACTCTCCAGAGAGTGATATCATAAAGAAACTAGCTCCATGACTTCCTGGCTCCAAAAAATGTGGCATCTAAGATCAGTACTCTATTGTTTGTGAAGATTCTGTGTCTATGCTTCGACTCTCTCCACCTTCAGAAGTCCACTTTTGGCATACAAGCACCATTGCAAGGTGCTCAGAAGTTTAGCAGGAGATGCTGGGGCAAATCATATCAAGCATGGTTTCTCATCTCAAACCTACTCTGATCAGAACTCATGAATGTTCAAAACTGAATGTTGCACCAAAAGTCTCTCTGCAGGGAAGTTGGTACTTGCAGCACATACACATACACTAGAGCAGCAGCACAGATCCTCCAGAAAAAAGAGTTAGTGATATGTCCTGACCTTTCCTCTTACTTGGCTGGGTTTGGTGCTGAACACGGAATTTGCTGTTTGGCTGTAAGATGCCCAGGACATATGAGCAGGCGTGTTATCAGGCCCACTCTCTGTAGGAGGCAACAATGACCCTTTCTCTCCATCTACACTGCTACAACTCAAGGGTGATGGAGGTGGGCCAGCAGAATGCATATGTCGGCTGAGCACTTGATGCATATGTTGCCTTACTGAATCCTCATCAGTATGCATTGGATCTGCTCTTGTACTGCAAACCGATGATGAGGTTTCCCTCACATTTCTCTCTTGACTCATCCAGCTCTTCATGGTTATTGAGACTGCATCACTGCCAAAACCAGAGGACATCATTGTGCAAGATGCATTGGATCTTCTGACAGCAGCAGCAGAGCCGTAGTTGATGATGGCTCTTGGAATTATGTCAGGAGCACATGAGGAGCAGGAGCCTGCAACGGAAGAGGAGCAGCATTGGGAGGAGCCTATGACAGAGGAGGAGCATTGGGTATCAAAGACAATGGAGGAGGAGGAAGAGGACAATGATGACTGTATTGTATGGGGTCCAGGAAGAATTGATTGTGCAGATGCTGTAGTCTGCAGTCCCATGGTGCCATTGTAAGAAGCAGCAATTGCAGCAGCAGGAACTCCACCACTTGTGGTCTTTGCCTCCACCAAAAGGGGCAATGAAGAAGCAGAAGAAACAGGAGGATAACTGAATGCAGATCTCTTGCAACTTGCCAACAGTTGTTGTTGTTCTGGACAATATGGTGAAAAGCTTTGTAGTGGACAACCACCACCGATCTTCTTCCTCAATGGTGATGAGAAAGGAGGATCAACAACATACAACCCATGATTCATTTGCTGTGTGAAATTTTCCCACCGCTGCTGCTGCTGCTGCTGCTCCCGGCTTCTTCTCACTAGTGCTAATGCTGTCTCGCAATCGGTAGCTGCTGCTGCTTTGTGGGGAGGAGGAGGAGAAATCTGGTGATGGTCGGCCCCAGCTGCAGGTGGTATCCACCCATCACGACAGATGCTGCTCCTGCTACAGCTTTTATGCCGCTTCAGCTCTGGTGGCGAAGACGGAGGAGGAGCATTACTATCGTCATACCCATCAAGTTCCCTTGTATGAGCAATCCGAGTTGAAAAAGACTCATTGCTGCTTCTGCTGCTGCAACAATTATTCATCATCTGCGCTGCTAGCCATTGTTGCATATCCACCAAGAAATCGTCCGACAAGACAAGCAGCGGAGAAGAATTCTTCCCAAGCTGAGCCGGGTACGCTGCTGCTGCTGTTTTCAAGTGCCGCGACTCCAAACCCAACCCCAACTCCAAGTCCGCCGCCAATAGTACGCTTCCGTCTTCAGACGACCTCTTGGCACTGCTCCAACAAGAACCTCTCTTGTTTTCTACAGCACTCACGATCTTGCCGTCCACCACATCCATGATGCTTGATGTTGATGCTGTCGATCTTCTTCCTTCCTTCCGGAGTGCAACAAGATTTAGATAGATCTCTGTCCCTCCTCAAGCTTGAAGAAGTGAATATGTATGTATGTATGTATGTTGCAAAACAACAACAAACAAAAACCAATGTTCCTCCTGCTCCTGCTCCTGGTCTTGCAGATCAAATAGAGACAAAACAATAGAAGAAACCCCAACACTAAGAAGAAGTCGTGTCACTCAATGGGATGACGATGATGGCAATTCCTGGCTGCTCTAGTCCATCCGCGAATTGCTTGCTACCAGCCAGCAGCGGCATGCTGTATGTATCATGAGGTGTCGCTTCCTGCATTGAAACTCCAAGCACCCAAAGAAGAAAAACAACTTCCCAAACCGAACCGCAGACAGCAAAAAAACAAAAACACAAACACAGATCTATCGTCCCAAAAACAACCACAGATCTTCTTCACCACCACGGACTTTTGAAAAAAACACACAGATCCGTGGTGAACAACAAGAAGCATGGGATTTGACTATTAGTCTACTACTGATATTCCCGAATCGAAGAAGAAGACACATGAATGAATCCGAGAATGGAACAAGGAAAGGAAGAAGCTGCTTTGCTTCCAAGCCAGTTTTTTCTCTGTTTTTCCCTCTCTCTACAAGTAGTGTCACCGAGTTTAAAGAGTCGGAAAGGAATGTTCGACAAGCCCCCTCCCCCCTCTCCCCCAAAGAGGAAAAAAGAACATGTTCTCAACTCATGTTGTATTCTTGCTCCTGGTAATTATATATATATCTGTATTATATATGTCCCTTGCCGCCAGTCGAAGCTTGAAAACTTGCACCCCACACCGCCCCACACCTTTAAAAAAAAGAAGAAAAAAAAGGCTTGACTTAACCACCACCCACCCACTCTCTCGCCTGAGCCCGTGCGATATGCCAAGTTGCTATAAGCGACAACCTAGAAGAAGAAGAAGGCGACAAAAGCAGCTATGCCACCAAAAAAAAAGAAGAACCTCCTCATTAACGCGTTCGTTCTTTCGTTCGTTTGTTCGTTCTAGCACGAATGCCTTCGCATCGTGTGGAGCCCCATGCTGTGAAGAGGAGCTCGGCTCGTGAAAAGAATAAATTTCAGTTGGCAATGAGATCGAGATAGGTACCGTCGTCACTACCTCTTCCTCTCCTCTTCCTAAGAAAAAACACAACCCCGCCAAGCAAAACTAAAAACTAAAAACTAAAAAAAAGAAACGAAACAAAACAAATCAGGAACGTAAACCAAACACGAAAGCTCAACCCCCTATCTATCTATCTATCTATTCTAAAACCACATCGCCACCACCAGTGGTATCGTCGCGGGATTATTGTTGGTGTGCAACACAGCCAGCAGCAGAGTCTAGCAATGCGCGTCCGATTGCGAGACTGCGTGGCAAACAAGGCACGGAACGTTGACGGACGATAAAAAAGAGCACCACTAAGACCCACTGTACTCACAAAAGCTCCATCTTTCCTTTCTTACTACCTAGTGACCACCCTATCTATACCTACCTACCTTCTTATCTACTTTACTTATCGTACCTACCTACCTCCTTATCTACTTTACTTATAGTACCTACCTACCTATCAATGTAGTTTTGTGTAAGGACCTGTCAGAGATTTCCCAGAGTATTGGGAGGGAGGGAGGGAGGAAGGAAGGGAGGGAGGGCGCATTATTACATCCCTAAGATTGCTGCTCCTGACTTGGGGGAAGCTCCTGATATGACCTATCTTGCAGTTCTGGGTGGGCCCTTACACATTTCCATAAGGGCCCCACCCACCCACCCACAAAGGCTTTTTTATAAATAAATAAATATTTAATAAATTCATTTTTATTTTTATTTTAAAAATTTGGGCGGGGCCTTGTGATAGATTATCATCACATCTTGGCATGGCACGACGGGTCATCATGCACAAAACATGCCTTTGCACCAGGCCATTACCACACTTTGGTGCTATCCTTGCCTGTCTCTGTTACCTCGGGTGGTTGCCTTATTCTCGCAAGCCCCCCTTCCCCCCTCCCATCTGCAGGCCTTACCTACCACTACTGCTGAATATGGTCAATTCTATATATCCATCTTACATAGGTCTTATTAGTGCAATATAATACAACTCCCTTTTTATTTCTGTGTGTATTTTGAGGGATCTCCCCTATCGGAAGAACCTAGGGCATTATGCCAGGGGGAGCTCCCCCAATTTTATATGTTCCCATGGAAATATTTCTTTTCTACAAAATGGGAAAGAAAGGAGGAAATAAAAAGAGAGTTGTTTACATAGGGGCAGGTTTCTGTCGTGGTGTGTTCTCCTGAGGCTCAGGAACACGCTCAGGCTCATCTTCCCCCCCCCAGGAGAACCCATTCATATGGGAACCTCCCCTACAACATAATTCACCAATAGAAGCATCACAAAACAATCAAAAGCCACATTCTTTGTTTTTTGTGTATTTACTTACCTACTTACTTTTTTCCATACCTACTTAAATATTTATTTATTTATTTTAATTTAATGACCAGGTATATGGCATTTTTAAAAAAAAATTACATGCCATTTACTGACCTACCTACCTACCTATCTATCTACTTGCCTTGTTTATTGAATGGTCAATTATACATCCATCTCAAATAGGTCCTAATGCAACTTAATGTGTAATGTAAAATGCACATGTGGGGGATGTTCTCAAAATAAAGGGGCCTAGGATGAGATGAGGGGTCGAACTCAGCTATGACCTCCTTAGGCCCCTTATCGTGGGATTGCTCCCAGCTTGGGGCTTCATCCATCATAAAGTACCAGGCAAAGGCTATCATGAATCTAAACATCCATAGATCACTGGGCTTAGGAGGGGGCTGATTCTTACACCTAATTCCAAAGATGTGCTCTAAAATTTCAGTGTTTTCTTTTTTGGTGAATTTTTGCACTTGAGGATGACCCAAAAAAGTCCAGAGTGACAGGGTACCTAAATAAGAAATTAAATTTGAGAAAAAGAAAAAAACATCAACAACAATGCCCGCTCCAAATAGACTAAGGAAATTTCTTAGAGTGCGGATTTTTTTTCATAAATGCCACCAAATTATTTTTGTTGAGAGCTTTGGGGGGCTTCTGATCATCAATTTTTGAAATAATTTTTTTTTAAAAAATTTATCACCAGATAGGTTCCAGCAGGTAGCCAACAATATAGAAGGATGATTAAATGTGTTTACTTTCATTTTTGTTGTTGATAGCCAAATTTGGCTAAATCCTCGTACAGATAATTGCCACTGGGACTGCAGAGGAAAACTGAAAACTAAAGCACTGGTGGAACTGAGTCCCTCTACAGTCATTATTAACTTAACTATAAAGAAAAACAGTTAGCCATGTACTTGGACTACTTTTTGGTATTCTTGGCATACTAGAGGTGAGGTGATATTTTGTCATGTTATATAAATATTTTTATAAGTAAAGAAATATCACATTATGTTTGGAGGTGATATTTTAAAAAAAAATCGGAATGTGACTGTGAATATTAGTATTTGTTGACATCTTCTCACGCAAGATTATTATAAGAGGTTTTGTGGAGTGGGCCATGAGTTTCAAATCATTTGTGTGGGACCTTGAGAGCTAGGTTGAGAAGTATTAAACTGTATTTCCTTGAGACAATATAAGGGCTTGAATTTAAAAGTTTATGTATATGAACTTCAAGGGAGAGCAAAAAAAAAAGACTTTTGATTTTTGTATCTATTGAACTTTCAAGTGTTTATCTGGTGAAAGAATGTATCATGGCAAATTATCTCTTGACATTCAATCGTAAGTAAGCTTATTGGTCATATCTTTCACACTCTAAAGGTGCGTTCACAATTGGTGTTATGGACTCTAAGGTTGAGTCCCCTAACACCATGCTAGCCATTTAGTACTTAAACCTAGTTACCATGAAAATTTTATGTCAAGCTAACATTCACTCAACATTAAGTTGTGGCCCATTTAACATTGACTTAACATCAAGTGTGAATGCACCATAAGAGCAACTTCAACAATGTACTGTTTTTTTTAATAGATGATATCAATATTTATCATTCAAAATTAGTGTTAATGTATGTCCCTCTCTCACCCATAAACATCAAATATTGGACAATATACACCAAAGGAGCATTTATATGCCACATGGGCCAATCACTAGCATCAAATAACTTGAAGCAATCCACTATAGAAGCACAAAGTAATGATTTGTGATATTTCAGATATAGGCATGTATTGTCTATCCTTAACTTGTTAATTGAATGATTAATCATATTTTTTTAATCATGAATTTGAATCAAGATAATGTCCTAAATGTTTGTTGGTTCTTATACAAACATAATCATAATTTGTGTGTGTTCCACACAAATTGAAGTTTTTTAACAAATAAGGTTTTCAAGTTGGTATATACAAATTCATGCGATCTTACAATAATTCAATTTCACAGAAAGGCAAAACATCCTTTAAACTTTATTGATGATTTTTGTGTGACATTTTCATTTTTAAGTTTAAATCTTCTTGAGAGAAGAAGGCATTTGGTTGCCATGAGAGCATGTTTGTTGAAGGGGAGGGAGAAAGGGGATAACCACCAGTTATAATTTAATGGATTTTGATAAAAAAAAGTTTCTTGATGTAAGGTCATGTTAGCAACTATGAAAAACAACTTTAAAGGTTTCCTAGCTTTTTATTTATAGGCAAGGAATTAGGTTCATAATGGAAAAGTTGAAAGTAAGCATGTCTAATAGGGTGGGAAGTAAGTTTATAAAGTAAGGGACATAAGTATAACTGTCAATTTGTAAGTAACTAGGTTTGTAATGGGGAGAAAGGTAGGCACATGGAAGGTTTCTTGGTAGGTAAGGAAGTAAGTATGTATGTTTCCTAAAACAAATAAAAAAGGTTATTTGTGTTACATGTTTTTTTTGGGAAATTACTTGTTTTGATATCCCATCCATGTCATTGAAGTAATGAATACGGAACTTTTATTCACCTATGTTAATTTTGTTGATATTTTCATTAATGAAATTCATTTTCAACTATCTTGTAGATTTCTTCATAATATATTCATCTATATGCTACGATTCATGTGTTTCATTGACTTCATGGATATATGTTAATTGTAGCTTTCTTGTCAATTTTATCCATGTGATCATCATTTCACCTATATGACCAATTGCATTTGTGTGATTGATTCAATTCATGAACATAATTTCATCCATGCATAACACAATTCATTTGTCCATTCAAAATTCCATTCAAAATATGAATTTCATTAATGAGACAACTTTCATATACAAATGCATCTCCATTGTCAACTTCATCCACAAACAATGTTAAGTATGGTTCATTATTCATATTTATCTAAGGTTGTGCTTCATCCATGTTGTCACCAACAAACTTTATTTTTTCTTTCTCTTCTTCCACTTTCACAATGCCTTTGATTTCTTGGTCTTTTCCCCTTCCTTTCCACTTTGCCCTTTTTTAGGTTCCATTCCACCTTTTCTTTGTTTCCTTTCCCCATGGTAGGCCTATCATGTGATTGGAACTCTTTTTGTCTTTGTTCAAGCTCCAAGCATTTCATTTTCACTTCACAATTGAAACGTGAGTTAATAATTTATAGTTCACAAAAGCACAACAAAATTGAAAAAGTAATAATTACATGGATTTCCAAAGGAAAGGGAGGTTGGTAGAGGGGGAAGGTAATGTAGGCATCACACAAACAAACATAATTAATTTCATTATATAGGGCTTTGGGGTTAAAGATTTATTTATAATGATGTGTATCAAAACCTGATCCTACTATTAAGGAAGGAAGTTTGTCTGTTTTGGGCGGTTTCTCACATTGAGATCTCCCAAAACCAAGGGATTGTGAGAAGGGGTGTGTTGAAATGTTTAAACTTGCAATGCAAGAGTTATTGAGTATTTTCATAATTAAAGAGTCAACAAAAATCAAAATTTGAAAATTAAGGGGAATTAGGGGTGTGCTCTTGATATTGTTGGAAAGCCCTTGATGAATATGAGAACCACCTTCCGACGGCCTTCATGAATATGTGTGCACTAAGGCAGTTCCATAAGTTTCAAACCCATGGTGTAAGAGTAGTGAATTTCTTACTAGTGATTTTTTGTCAAATTTTAACTTGAAAAACATGATTTCCACCTATGCAAAGGAGTTTTCTTGCAAAAATGAAACAAATTTAACAGATTTTTAATTTTAAAATCCAAATTTTCAAACCTCTGCATATCTGGTATGTAGCCAAATTTGGCTCTTTCTAATGGATGCTAGCCACCTTGCCTACATCATAAAATTGGCAAATTAAAAAACAATGTGCAAGAGTCATTGAACTTTGAGTCAAAAATAAAATTGAATTTCACACAAGCATATTATTTTATAAATTACATTATAATATGTGTTCAAGGGTTTAAAGTAACGCTTGGGATCCAAAGGAGAACCCTTGTTACTACAACCACAAAATGAATGCATACCATGATCCCAATGTGGGGATCAATTCATTCGCCCTGGCCCTTATGGCTTTTCCATTTACCCCGATGTGGGGATCAATTCATTTGCTGTGGCCCTTGGGGCTTTACCCTACAACAAACCAAACGACTTAGACTCTGCTGAAGCAAATAGGAAACAATCCTTCACAAAAGTGTGAGATGGTGAGTCTAGAAGTAGCGGAGAGAAAATGGAATGGTGAAGGAATTTTGTGTATGGCAACATCTTGAACCTATTCTAGCTAAACTAAGTTCTGTAGGCTGGCCTCACAGCTCCCCTCTCTCTCTCTCTCTCTCTCTCTCTTTCTTTCAGAGGCTCTCTAAAGTGAAGTAAGTATCTAGAGGAATATTTCCTTCCGTCATCCTGAAATCAATTAAACAATGTTTGGGTTGTCAGTCTTTGTCCCCTATCAGGCATAGCAGCTCATCTTAAAGAAATCTTTGGGTTTCATGATTATGAGAGGGGAGCCCCTCCTACCCTCTTTCCTCCACCTAAATTGCTCTTAAGAGCTTCTTTTCGTACAATTATAACCAAAAAGGTTTTTTTTTTTTTTTTTTTTTTTGACCTTTGTTTTTCCCCTCTCTGTGTTTCATCCGTATTTGCTTGCTTTCTTGGATGAGAATAAGCACTCCAAGAAACAAAAGAAGAGACAGCTCAGCACAAGAATAAATTCCCAATTTCATAAAGCACTCCAACAAATTTCTTAGTGCATTTGGTGGGCACCTCATGTTTGGGAATTTACTTTCAAGACAAAAAAAGATGAGAGATCTTATGCCTATTATTTTGGATTTAGAGGGGGACCTTATACCTATAAGTAAGTGTAACCTTCCACTCCCAAGTAGAAGGTGTAAGGTTGAGAGCTCCCACTCCAACCACCTTGTGATCTGCATATGTTTAGGCTTATGATAAGGTTTGCCTTGCACTTTACATCAGGTAAGGCCCTTGGGCAAGGAACATACCCAAATTGCAAGGTTGGATTCAACTATAGCCTTGTCCTAAACCCCTTATTCTAGGAATGCCCCTACACTAGAGCATTAGATGTAAGGTCCCTTCTAGTACTAAATAGTAAATGTAAGATCTCTCTCCCACTCCTATCACATTCTAATCCACATATGTATAGGCTTACGATAAGGTTCACCTTTGAACTATCACCTTGGGTAAGTAAGGCTCATGGACACTTTCAAAATGCAAGGCCAGACTCAGCACTACCACATTGTCCTAGGCCCCATATTTTGAGAGTGACCCCACCCGAGGGTAACTCTACCCTACACTAAAAGTACAAAAAGTTGCAAGACTGAAAAGTGAATTATTATTATATTAATATTTATAGTTTAACGTGTAAAAGTTCCTTTCCTTTCCTTCTTCCTCTCAAGAATCAGAAGCTAAAGTAGGACTTTTTTCACTAAAGGCCCAAGGGATAGAGAGACACTTACCTACCTACCTACAAGTCAATGAGGGCTTGTGTGATGTCAGATGATGCACCCAATAAACACTCCTAACATCTCTCAACACATCTGATGGGAAGACCCTGTGTTGTTGCTGGGAATAGCCTACTAATGGTGCATTCACACTTGATGTTAAGTCAGTGTTAATTGATAAATCTAGGTGGCATCCTAGGTGGCACCCAATGTTAAATGGGTGATAGCTTAATGTTAAAGTGAATGTTAACAGAAATGTATGTTCATGGCAAGTAGGTGTGAGTCCTAATTGACTACCATGGTGTTAGGGAACTAGAGTGACCCCACCCCAGAGTCCCTAACACCAAGTGTGAATGCATCTTAACAGAAACAGCTCTACAATTTGATTCGCCTTCAATGAGACTGCACACTAACTGACTGCTAGCTATTCGCACAGCTGATGAAGCGGGGAGGGAAAAGGGGTGAGGAGGTAGCAGACAGCACCTCTGCAGGCACCACAGTTGCTGTAAGAAAAGCAGCTTTGTTGGCCTCACCTACTACCAAGGCAAGAAGGATATTGTGTTTAGATTCATTGTAGAGTATAGTAGCTTAAGCGATTTTGGCCACTAGGTAATAATAGGTCTATTTTGATACCAGGATTTCTGAAAGATGATATTTTGGCTTGTGTTGAAACTTGAGATTAGTTACAGAGTTATGATATCTTCAAGGATTTTGGTTTCTTTCATCGGATTTTTTTTGAAGATTATATCCTGGTATGGTGAAATATTTGAATTGTCATAATTCTTCTTTTGCCTTTAAAGTATTTTTCTTAATGTAAATGGCAAGACCACAGTGTGACACACCCCTTGTTGAGGTAGGAAGTAGGAACCAGTGTTTCGGGGTATTGGACTGTCTTTAGATCCAGGTTCTAGGTTAGGTTTTCGGGGTATTCTGACTGACTGGATGTTTTTTGTCTTTTGGTTTGTTTTTTCCTTGGAATAAATGGAAAAGGTCCATTGCAAAAAGAAACAATCTAGCCCCCCACCACCCATACACCGAATAGCAGAGCCCAACCCTACTCAATCACTTTAATTAGGCTAGGTACTTGATAGTTCCATCTAAATTTTGGGTAGTTCCTGGAACAAAGGTAAAGTGAGGACTCCAGTTCTTATCAAAAGTCAGCAAAGTAATCTTTCATAGCAATTTTTGTTTTATCAATCATTTGGAGAGTTCTATGCCAATCAAGTCTAGCATAAGCAATCATCCCATTCATAATCATATGTCCTAGCTTTTGGTTTGATCAAGCATGATCTTTGAAAATCCTTTCATTCCTCTCAATTGAGAGGCTCCAGATTGCTACTCCTTGTTTCAACAAAGTCCAAATAGATGCAACTTTTCTATAGCTATGTGGGAGCTTCATTTTTCCTTCTACCTAAAGTTGAGTGCTCAAGTATGGAAATTATGGAAGTAGCCCGCTTCTAAGCAAGTTTTGCTCTCATGCATTCAAAAAAATGTGCATTAGGGTTTCAAGACCCACCAAATCATGTATTTTGTAGTCCACTTCATTATCCTTGCACATTTGTGCCCTCCAAGTATTTACAACAATGGCCCTATTGGTACATAGACCATATGAATGCAAGGTCCTTCCTTGTGTAGCTCTTGTTCCAAACATTTGCTCACTTGATCTTATAACTAAGTGGCAATGTTTTTTCCCGTTCCTGAGGAATACTCCCTACCAAGCATGCTCTCTAATTCAATAACTTCATGCCTCTCTTCACAAAGTACTTAACCAACAAAAACCCATTGAACCATACCTATTGTTCGAAACCAAACTCTAACGATTCAATCTTGTTGTGGAAAAAATGAATTGCAACATTTTTAGGTCCCTTTTTCAAAATGTAAACTCATACTTTGTACCCATCCCATTTAGTGTCAACTATTTCGTATTGCCCCTCTCACTTTCCTTTCCACCAAGATGTTAATATTAATATTGACAGTTCAAACCAAAAACTTTGTTGACACCATCCAATTGACATGGGTTCCTATATAAATAGGTATGAAATCTTTGTTGGTTTGCATCATAATCTAAGGTACTGCTTGGGAGTTGTTGGTCTAAAGAATGACCCATTGCGCTTCTACTATATGTTGTGTAGGCGAGCAAAGTTTTTATTTCCAACTACTAAATAACAACTCAATCCATTTCCTACATGCCATGTGATTTTTGTCTTTTAGGTTTTTTTTTTTTTTGGATTTTTATCCAACTTTTAAATTCTTGAACTTGGGGTTTCAAAGGTTCCCAATTATCCTAAGACCATCTTTATGGAGTTGTTTATTTGAAGGCCTCCCAATTGAAACCTTGAACTCATGATGTTAGAAAGGTGTTAATAAAAAAAAAATCACATTGCAAATAACTTCATTTGAAGAAGGAGGGTCAAGCTAAGCAACTTTATTAACTTGCTTCCAAACTTTACAAATTATGTTCCAAATCCTTGATCTTACAATTAGAATATAACGTTGTATTAAAATCTAATGCATATTAGGTACCTATCTCCTATGTTTGGAGAGGTTGGACTTACACATCTTAAATTTCAACAAAGTCTTCAAATTAGAGTCCTTGGGTTCCAAAACCTTTACATTCCACTTGCTTAATAATGCATTGAAAGTGTCTTCTAGGTCCACTAAATTGAAACCTCCAACAATCCTTTTAGTGCAACAATCACTCCAACTTACTTTGGCCATTATGTTGTGGTCTTAACCACTAGATCCATAAGTAAAAAATTTAAAAGTTTTTATGCATTACATATAACCTTGATCAAACCAACTCAAATCACCATAAATTAGAAGCTCAATTTTAGTGTCACATCAACAATCATTCCTCTTCCAACAATTGGGAGATGGACCATGCTCCAAAGCCTAAGCTTCATCTAGATTTTTTCATAAGAAATGCATCTGCATCTTTTACTTCCAAAAGCATTACCTAACAATTTCAAAATCTTGCCTTTTGTTGCCCATCTCTAATTGAATATCCCAATCCAATGTGGTTTGAAGTTTTAAATGCCTTCCCAAAGATCATTTTATTTGCGAATTTAACTCCAATCTTAATATTTTCAAATTTTTGTTGAATAGACCCATTACCCTATCCACGTTGTTTTCATGGTTCCTACCAAGGTGAAGGAACTATCATTGGCATATTGGGCAAGGATCTACTCCTTCACCCCTCCTAGCAAGTGGATTCTTTCTATTTCATTATTATTTGCAACTTGTTTGATTAAAATATTTTAAACCTCTCCCACTATTAGGAAAATAATATGGGGCAAGCAAACATTTTTGCCTAATCTGATTGGGAATGCCAAAATCATAGTACCATTCAAAATAACTAACAAATTTAGCATCCTAAAATAACAATCTTATCATGGCAATAAATTATGTAGTCATCCCAAGGTGCCTCATAACCAAGAACAAGAAGTCTTAGAAAACTTTGTCATACACCTTTGCAAAATCCACTTTCAAGAAAATCAAATCTTGATTAGACCTCTTGCCCTTGTCGATTTTTTTGTGGGTTAAAAACACATTGTCTAAAATATATCTTAGGGGTAGAAAGGTTGTCTAATCACTTTTAATCACCTCCATGTGGATAGGCAAAAGATGCATTTGCAATACTTTTACAAAGTTTTTTAGGTGACATTTAAAAGTGAAATGGATTTCCAATTCTTCAACTCCTTTTTAACTCCAAAATTGAATAACAAGGTGATTACCAACTTTGTAATATCCTTGAAAAAACTTCTAATGTTAATATAACTTTTCATCATGTTAAAGTAATCATCACCAATGATGTGGCACAACCTTGTGTAGATTTTAATCATCACCCCATTAGAATTAAAGGTTTTGCATATGGCCATGGCTGATGCAACTGTGTACAACTTTTCTATAGCGAATGGAAATTCAAAAGTTGTATCCATACACTAGTTAAATTTCACCAACATGGTCTTAAAAACCTTTTCCCTTAATTGCATTACATTTGCCAAATATGTGTCAACCTCATGGAGACACCTAAAAAAGGTGCAACATGTGTTATTTCCATATTTTCCCCTTAAAGAAAAAATTGTTTTCCCTCTATTTCTTTCATCCACCATTTTGAAATTCTCTTTAAAACCCCAATTCCCTTTCTCCATCCACTTGGTCCTAGATCAAATTTTGATTCCCTCCACTTTCACCTCCTTGATTGATTTTACTTGTTCCCCAAGTCACACACTACCTATTACAAGCAAACATCATACATTTTGACCTAAAGCAATATTCAAGCTCCCTCTAATTCATCTTTGGCATATTCCTTTACTATTTCGAATTTAGTTACCTTTTTTTTGCAAAATGTTTTTTTAGAACCTAATGACTTTTATGTAACTTTGCAAAGGTTGTAGATGTAAGGAGTTGTGAAATTCAACTTCCAAGGATATTGGATGGTGGTCTAATTTCACATTGTCATTGTTTATGATGTATTTGCATGGTATGAACATTTTCTTTGGATCTTGTGCTCAAGTTGGGTTTATCTTGTCTAAACACCCTAGTAAATAATCTAGACCTTTCTTTAAATTATCCCATGAAATCATAATGTAGTTCCATTGGATCACCTAGGTATTTCCGCATTCAAGCCTTGTTTCAAAACTTCCCAAGCCATACCCTCCCTTCTAAAAACTATTCTCCCACAAGCAAATGACTTATCTCACATAGGTAGTCCTTCCATCATTAGTCTTATAATTTGCATGATTTTGAGGATTCATTGGGTGCATACATGTAAAAAGTTGACGTTCCCACTTGCTGGATCTTTCAACTTTAGTAACTATGTTATATTATCAAAAATAGATTTGTGATGCACCACAAAATTGGCCCATTTGTGGTCATGAAGGATAATGGTGCCCTTCTACCTATACCCTAATCATTAATGTGATTTTTGTAGCCATTAGATACCTCAATTGTCTAGCTACAAACTTACTTTCAAATATTTCTATGCATATACATGACCTTTTTTCCTTGGAATTTGTGCTCTTGGAATAACATTAAGTCTACTCTAGATTCAAGTCATTGAAGATGCAATCCAAGCTTAACCACCTTGTTTTTAAGATTAGTCCCACATACATTACATGTTAGAATTTGTAATTTCATGGCACTTTTTTTTTAAGGTTGAAATGTTTGTTCAATGACCTTTTCACATTGTTTATCCATGGTATTTTTTTGAACCCACTTAGATCATAAAGGGATTATTGAATTTTGGTTTCATTGTTTAAAATTGATAATCGTAGCTCCCTTGTGTGCATGTTTTGGCCTTATGCATGTGTTTTTTTTTTTTTTGCAAAGGTTGTTGCGGCCAAATCTTTTTTACTAATAACCTTATTTGTGATTATTTATCAATATTGAAACTCATAATTTTCCTCCCGTTGAGATATATAAATGAATATGCCTTGCTAGAAGGATGAAATGAAATAATGGTGCCATTTCCCCAACAACGACGTAAAATTTGTTGTTATGCATTAGAAATTTTTTTAGGTACATCCTCTTCTCCACATCATTATTTCTTCAAGAATTTTGAATTTGATTCCTTGGTGGTTGGCTTTTAACTTGGAAGTTGAAACAACATCAATGTGATATTTTGTTGGAAGGTGTTGAATTAAAACTTGCATTATTTAATAAGCTTTCTTCATTAATAGATGGACCTACCACTTGATTGTTCTTCTTCCGATCCAACTTGTTAAATGATTTCAACACTAGGTGTAAAAGGTTTGGTTGAACAAGGGGAGAGGAGGAGGCCACAACCTCCTATGTCTTTGGTGCCTTGTGGTAATGTTCATTACTTACATCAACTACTTTTCTCTTTAAACAAGTTGTCATGGACATTAAACATCAACAAAGTTTTTAGAAAAATCTTTATAGAATATGTTGAGAAATTTCTAGAAAGATTTTTTTAAAAATATGTTTAAATTTTTTTTAAAGTTTATAGAAAGATCAAAACAAAAAAGTTATTTGTAAATTTAATAAAAGACAGCACTAGAACCTTCTATATGGTCACGTAGGGGATGAGATTTCAAAAAACAAGGGAAAAAAATACTTTGGGCTTCAATGGGGCATGAAATTCAATTTAGCAACAAATTTGGTGCAAAATTGAATTTACCCTGTCCTTTTTTCCTTGAATGACTTCAACCAATCATTGTTCCTACTATGTGTACAATAGTTATAAATGTTTTTGCACCTCGTGAATTTAATCTTGAATCTTATTATTTCATAGCCTTATTTAATAAAAGTTGATTATTTTGTGAACAACAGCTAGGAGGGGATAAAACATCAAATGAGGGTGCAACTCAAGCCCAAGAAGGCATGATTTTACGAATATCTTTAATATGCATAGAAGTTTTTAAAAACATAATTTTATAACATTTAGTTATTGATTTTTTTTACAAGAATGGTTAATAGATGTTTTTAAAAATATATAGTTTAAGGAAGACTCTATAAGAAATTATATATAGAATAATGATTCATAAAAGTTTGTAAAGGATATAGTTAACAAAAGCTTTTTAAAGACATAGTTGATCAAAGCTTGTAGAATGTGTTCAACAAAACTTTCTTGAAGACTTGGTCGATGAAGTTTCTAGAAAGCTTAGTGGGTGAAAAAAATTAGAAGGTTTCTTAGATTGTGGTGGAAAATTTAGAAAATAATTTTCACTAAAATTTTGCAATAGATGATGGTTGATGTCCCAATCTAGCATTTTGTTGTGAAATCAATGCACATATGAATGATATAATAGTCCAATAAGGTCAAAGCATGGTTGAGGTACCCAAAAGGATTATCTCATTTTATATTCACTAAACCCCTTCACTTAAACATGTTGTTAAAATTTAATTACACATTCATATTGAAAGTTTGATTGTATTCACATATATTTTACAAAGGTACTACTCTATCTATAGAATGTCAAATTTCAACAAGGATTCTTACCAAGTCCTTGAAAAAAAATTCAAGAATCATAAAGAATGTCTAAACAACATTTTTTGGCCCAAAAGTTTTACCACAAACACCTTATGCATTAATGTGTATAAAATGTGTGAATGTGACAAGAACCAAATGCCTTGTTATAATGTAATTATTTTTTAAAAAGTCAAATTTCTAGGAATTTTGGGTTATTGATAAAACATGGCCCACATTGGATAAATTTTATTATTCTCATTTTCATAAGTGAAAAAAATAGATATTTTAGAGGCGTATATAAAATTTGGAACAAAAATTATTTGACATGAGAAAAATGAAAAAAAGGTGAATTTGGGAGTCCTTGGAATGAGTCCTTAAGGTTCAAATGCAGTACCTTAATTATGTTTCGACCCAACAAAATATTATTTTGATTTGTAGAGTCTTGTCGTGTTTATGCAATTCCAACAAAAGGACTAAAAACTACTACATCTAGTGATAAATTTTCATTGAAATTTGACACATATATAAAGAAAACCATAAGAAACAATGTTTCCCATCAAAGCTTTTTTTTTTAAGGTCATGGAATTTAAATAAAATGATTTTTAAATGTTCATTAGTACATTATGGTATGATAATGTTGATGATTATGATTTTTTTAAGTTGAAAAATGTTCTTCCATTGAAGATTTGCTTGGGCCAAATGTTTTTTAACCATTTGACAAAAGCAAGATGAAGTTTTGAAAAAATGAAAAACTATTGTCAAATAAGGGTTTTTTTTTAAAATTTAAATTATTGATGTGCATTTACACAAATGTACAATTATGTCTCAATTTCATATTCATAACTCTTGTGATTTCCTTTTATTTTGAAGCTCAAATCATTTATATGTGATCTTTAAAATAATTCAAAATGAATGAAATCTTACATCTTGCTACTTTTGATACTATATGTAATTCCAAATTTCACTCAAATTGTGTACATCATATTGTGCATTCACTTGGATAACATAAGGAAAATCTTGAAAACATCATCTTTCAATTTCATCAATGCAAGTTACGAGTTGGAAACAATTATTTTCTTCATGTTGTTAATGTTGACACATTTCGATATAGGATTGCTTTTTGGAAAGGATCTTCAATTCTTTCAAAATGTCCTTTTTGTACAATTGTTTATGGTTTTAGAGTTGTTTATAAATCCAATGCAGAACCTTGCCATCTATTTCTACCCTTGGCCTTTTGAAGTTTGTGCCTTGGACCATCCAATTTGTGATAGGAATTCCTTGTTTAGTTTTGTTAACAAACATCCTTACAAGATGTTTAGCCTTGAGATGAATACAATCATTAATAAGGTGTTTGAAACTTTTACATAATTGGAAATTACTTATAATTAATGCAATTTTTTATTGCAACAACACCCATACTAATAAAATGAGTTTCAATTACCCAACCTTTTTCTAGATCTACTATTATTCAAAACCTCAAGTCGCTCCCAATTTCATTAATATTATTAAACCTTAACATGTTTTCGATTTGTCTTATATTTGTTATTTCAATGAGTTTATATTCCAAAAGTAACATGTATAAAAAAAATCCACATCAACATCTTGAATCCCCTTGGAGCATATGGGTTGAAAATTAACACCCACATGTGGAATAATACAATACACCATTGGGATTTAAACAATGTCAACATGAGAATTTGCTTGGTGATTTTTACACTAAACAAATAAAGGTAATAAAATCCCCTTGATGCTTCCATTTGGAAGCTTACACCACCATTTGGGGTTTAATGATTCAAATAAGTAATCCAATATGTAATATGAAACTTTGCCAATTTTTTACTAAGGAAACTTGCAATTGTTGTATGTTATGTATGATTAATAATTTCTTCTTGACTACCATGTCTAAGTTAGTTATTGAAATTGAAATATGGTCCTTAAAGGTCAGAACCTTTTGTAATTCTTGCAATGTCCTACAAGCAACATTTTTCTTGATTGGGTTTTAAATGGATGAATTTTACTTGATCCAATTGTTCTTGCACTAAGGGCTTCCAACAAACATTGCTCCCCATATTGTACCATAATTGTCTTGGGGATAACCTCTTGAAATTGTTGCTAACATTGGTGAAGGTGGCAAACCTACTTTGGACTAGAAAACTTTCTTATACAATGAATGTCCCATCCAAGCATGAGTAGGTATTTTTTAATAGACAAATAGCCTTGCAAGCAACTTTGACATTACAAACATTCTCCACTATGCACCTACCAATTTAAATGAATTGAGTCAAGATTCCTCAAAAACATGAGGTTGGATTGAAGCACTTTAGTGCAAAAGAAACACCATTTTCAATCCTCAAAAAAAGTATGAGAGAATTGGACTCAAATGAATCATAAACACAAAAGAAGGATCTTGAAACCTTAATAGTGCAAGTGTTCCCTTCGAAAGATCACTTAACTTTCGTTAAACAATCAATAACCCCACCTACTTATGGAATTCAACAAAGAAAAGACCCAAAAGATGAATGACAAAATGAACTAACAAATTTAGCAATCAACCTTTCAATAGAAAGATTTGAACCATCTAAAAGGTCTCATCTACATTGCCACCATTGACCCTTGAGTTCTTGATACTTATGATTATTTTTTTGAGATTCACAATTTTGTTAAAATTGAAACATGAACTTGGATAAGTTGCAATCCTTTTTAAACAGGTTCAAGTTTTCTAACCGTATGAGTACAAGGCTTTTTTATTGATGCAATAAGAAACCTTGTCTCTATGTTGTGACAATTCAACTTTGGGCAAAGCTTACGACATAAATTGTGAGGGTGTCGGGTGCACACTACATCATCAAACACAAATATAAAAAGATTGTGTCATCAAGATCTATTTTATAGTTCTAATTGAAAGAATTACCAATAGTGGCTACCAACTCAACAACTCCACCTCAATTCATTGGTTCCCCATCTCCCAAAAAGCAAACCAAAATAATTGACCCCTTCTCACCCCAAGGGAAAATATGGGACCTAGATTCATTGCATTTTGTGACACTGCTTGTTTCATTAGTCCTCACAATTTCTTTTTTCTACCTATGTTCTTCCCCAATTTTCTCCTAAACTAAAACCACACTTCCATATGTGCGAATACTTATTTTGACAAGTTATTAATTTTAATTGGGTGTAATGTAAATGAAACCATTGGGTTCCAATTTTTTTGAGAAGTCTATGAAACCAAAGGTTTTATAAATCCAAAAAATGTTCTCAAAACTGCAGCAAAGGCTCTATCAAGCCAGAAATAAGTAAATGAATAAATAAAAATTGAAACCAAAAGTTCTTTTCAAAATCAAGAATTGGACAAAACGGGTGAGAACTGATGTTAAGGGTATTAGAAATTGCAACAGAACCACCTTTGGGTATCATGGTGGTTCTTAGAGTTCATAGCCAAAGTCCCCAGAAAAATAAAATACCCAGCTAGCTATGATATATAACCACAGTTTTCAAAAAATTGATTAACTCAAATAACCACTCAGAAAATTGCAAGTCTCTGATTATGATTTTTCATTTAAGAAACCGGAACTGGCGGTTATTATAAATAAATAAATAAAAGAAAAAAAGAAAGGAAAAACCCATTAACCTGCCAAAGACTGGTAGGAACTAGGAACAGTACCTCAACTGCAGCAAACACACAAGTTGCTGTGAAAGACAGCTTGTTGATGAGGCTGGAAGGAACAAGGAACAGCACTTCTTTTCAAACTGCAGCTGCAAGCACAGTGAGTTGCTGTAAGGAAAACAGCTTTGTTGAGGTGGGATATCTGAAAAAGCTCACAAAAGAATGAGTTAGCTTATGGTAAGCCTGCCATAGAGATGAGCAGTGATGTGCAGTGCAGTGCAGTGCAGTGAAGTTGTGTTGTGATGGGTACTTATTAGTACTCATACTTATTTCCAGTGATCTGGATGCTGCTGCTGAATGCTGTGGTGTTTGGAAATGGGCATCTGGGTATCTTTTAGTGGACAACAAAGATCATGGTTGCTCCAGTTGGAACAGCTACTACTTAAGTACTGAGACTATATAGTACACACAAGTAGGTTACTCCTGTAGCCTACCTAGCCCAGTAGATCATGTGTAGCCCAGTAGCTAGGTCCATCCAATCAGTTGGGGTGCAAGCTCCATAGATATTTCCAGATTTTGATTGTAGATTTTTTTTTTGGTCACATTTTTTTGACAACAGTTGTTTACCTTTTGGGACACTTGTGCTTTTATATATATAAAAATAAGCCCGTTCTAGGGCCAGGTGAACCAGCACCCACCAGTGCACCATCCACTGAATGCCCATTATTACTCAGTTGTGGATGAATCTCAACTAAGTTTAATATTTGGTTTCACCTCGGTAACCAATTCTGTAGGAAATAGGTTTCATATATAGATAGATAGGTAGGAAAATAGGAAGATGCTAGGTAAGTAGATGGTTTATACATAGGAAAGGGCTGTTTTTCTTACCTACCTACCTACCAACCAACAACCTCCGTGTGAGTTGTTAGTAGGTAGGTAGAAAAGAAAAGCAAGTGAGCTAGCGCATTGCGGTTAGCTAGGGAACTGGAACCCAACAGAGGACTGTTTTCTGACCACTTACCAATCATCCTTCATGGTGCACTAGTGGTGGATGCTGGTTCACTGTGTTCCAGTTCTGGTACAGTTTTGGACAGGTTTTGACAAACATGTCACCAATTAATGCTAAATCTTTTTATCTGGGATGATGGTTAATAATAATACCACATCACCAAATTATATGAACCCCCAGACGACAAAACACTTGCTCTTATTTAATCACTGTTTTTACATCCCAGGAAATGTTACAATTTGGAATCACATGACAGATGACACACATCCCCCAGTTAGTCTTAGGAATCATGACATGATGTTATTTCTAATAGTTCAAAGTGACCCAAATTGTTTTTTTCTGTTGATGGTTTTACTGTGGTATTAGTCAGTGTTAAGTGATATTGCACCAAAGGCCACCACCCTTGGTTGGCTACTTTCTTCTACCCCAGATAAGTTTTGGGTAAAGGAAAAACCTCTGACAAGATTTGTAGTGTATTTGATAACAAAAGGTGTTCCTGGAATGTTTTCACTGGATTTTGAATCAATTCACTGATCTCAGTGAACAGGATCTAGTGGGGATCTAGTGAATTCACTAGTCCATTATACACAGACTAATGAACTGCACCCACATTTTGTAATAGTGGGAGGTCATGTCACTATATCAACTAGATTTTTTTCCTGCACAAAAGGTGCAAGCAAAACACTGCACCATTTTATTTTTATTTTTATTTTTTCATTTTCTTCATGTGATATCCATTGGGCATCGTAGGAAAAATGAAAAAAAAATTCGGCTGGTGCTTTACATTGTGTAATGGTGTCCTTTAGAGCATGGCATTCACAAAATAAGTGCCCCATCCACCTTGGCCATGTGGTTACTTCAGGAATGCCCCACTCCTCAGCTGTTAAACGACTTGTTTTCCCCAAAGGTTGTTGAATGAAATGCTTACTCATTTTCAATCATAACAATTGTTGTGAGAAGCTGCTCAAATTTCTGTCGGGGAGGGGGGGGGGCGGGGGCCACCTTTCACTACTAGCTAGTAGGAGTAATATGATGCTGAGTAGGCATTATGTGTGTAGCGGCTTTGGAGATGCCTTTGAATTGCTGCCAGAAGTGGGGATCAAGCCACCACCCTTTCACTCATTTTCATTTTTGTGCCAGTCATTTGTTCATTCTTGCCAATGACTTGTTGACAAATACTACTCATACATGGAGGATGGCTTTCACATGGCCTTTTCTTCCTCTTGTTAGTCCCCATGTGTGCAAATCATGAAAACCAAATATGTACATATTTTGGGAGTTTGCTGGGTACAGGCTATTGTGCCCATTTGCTGCCCTTCCAGAAATTTTGGATTGCCCAAATTCCTCACCAGGCACAATGGGTTCTTATTTTGCACTTGGCACTAGAGTCAGCCATAGAGAGCCCATTCCCAAGCCTTTGAAGCAGAATCAGCACTTGCAAATTGTTCTGCCTCTTCATACGGCATCTTGGGGGGGGCCAAGGAGGGCTGTTTCAACCAGGCAAGGTGCTAGGACATGCCCTGCTCAACCAGTTCTGACACTAAGCCCATTACCTACGCCTGCAGGTAGCCCTGGCTAACTTATTTCGTGCCATAGTTAACTTCTCAAAGGGCATTAGTCACCACACATCCTCAGGAGGGTGCCCTAGGAGGCACATTCCTGAGGGGAACTGTGCATGGGTATGTCATAAACTAGAATAAGTATGTAGAACACGATCCTATTGAGACTGGCACGGTTAATTCTGCCTTTTAATTTGAGATGTAAGGCTCCCCATTGAGGACATTATGGTTGTAAACTCCCTACCGCCCAAAGATGGGGGAGGCTGATAGGGAGTTACATCTTGGCGCAATGTGGAGCTTACAACAATAATGCCCTTAAATGGGAAGCCTCATTCTTCATAAAATGCTTGTTGAAACTAGAAAATTTACAAAAATCTAGTTTATAGGTGTAAAATCCCACAAATAGGGGCCTTAGAGCACCCTCACACACAACATACTGTAAAAGCATATTTTGGATGTAGAACAATCAAAACAAATTAGTTTGGTTTTTAAAAATGGTTTGGGTACAACATATTTGAATAAGATAGTGTAAATCTTGTTGTGGATTGATTACATTGTTTGACTGGTCCACTTGCTTTGCTACCAGTGGTCTCTCACTTTTTAAAAGTCCCATTTTCAAGTTTATGGATGAAGCTTGGGATATGTAAATAAGTTGTAAAGAATATGAGAAATATTAATGCAAACCTAAAAACCAAATATGGCAAGATTCTTTTAAGAATGTAACCCTAGGACGCAATGGGAAGCCCTTATAGGATGAATCAAGAAACCTAGGACTTGAACCCATCACCAATAGCACAAAACTAGTCGTGCAATGAAATGGGCAAGAAACGTAGAAGGACACCAAGCCTAGAAGAGGCTTCTCCTATTGCCACAACCACCCATTGTAAGATAATGGCAGCCTAAACTTTTTATAGAGTTACCAACACCTTTTGCTTATAAAATGAACATAAAATTGTAAAAGGAAGACCCTTTTTATCCTTTGCCAACTATGAAATGTTGGTGCATTGATGAAGGAAATCGCCCACTTGTTGGTGTAAACATCTAAATATTTATATTGCTAAGGACAAAATCATCTTGAGGGAGTTGGTCATAATATGACACCACATTTACCTAAGCTACAATTGTCATAGCCACTCCCTAAGAAAAAGTGGCTTGTGAAACAAGATTTGCATAAGTTGGGTTGACAATGATTATGTTTGCCAAAATGCGAATACCATCTACTATAAGCACAATATCCACTCATTGTTGCGATGACTAGAAAGATGATGTTGGAAAAACATGAGTTTGATCATTCAAAACATGGAACTTAGTATCCTTAGCAAATGGAAGCAAAAGAATCTTGAACTTGCATCATGTGTGGCAATGCATTCTCCCCCATGAACACGATGAAGGAAGTGTGTCCTTGTTAAATATTTGTGGGCTAGTCACATATGCATCGAAAAAAACCACAAACTATAGGATGAGGGAGGCCGAATTTAGTGTGTAGTGTTGAATATAAAATATTAGAGGCCATCTTAAAAGATGGGATTGGACGAACAAAAAAACCAAACACACAAACCTAAGCATGCGTAAGATTTTAATTGAATGCAATGACAATATGAAAATAACTTTGAAATGATGTTGGAAAATGAATGTTCATTCACAATCTCTGAGACGTCCTCTTTAGATGATCCACTCCTTTCTTTGACAATTGCTCAAATGAAAAGATGGAAGTTTGAACACTTGGAGGTAAAAGGTTATGAGCCCATTAAGGTGAGCTTGGAATGGAAGTGGATTTGAATTGTTGGCCCTTATAACCCCTACTAAAAATGGGTAGTTGTCCTACAAAAATTTGAATGTGATGATTAAAACAACAAGCCCCTAACTCCCCAAATACGATGTTGAGGTAATAACCTTCATAGAGATAGGACCTATCCCACTTTTATAGATGTGAAAAAAAGCTTGCCAACGAATTAAGGGAACCTCTGAACACTCCAATGAACATGGTTTTAAGAGTTTTTCAAATACATGAATTAAGGTTGAATCAAAGGAGGCAAACTAGTTTTGAAAATTCGAGAATTAAGGGAAAAAACAAAGAAGGTAATAAAACCTTTAGGTGAAACAACGAATGAAAATCCCAATGTCATTTGCACATCCCCCAACCTTAAAAAAACATTTATGTGTTGAACATCATCATCTAAGGCATCCTAGAAAAAAAAGGATGCGAAGGAAAAAAATCCCAAAAAAACATCTAAAACCTTGATGCCTTTAACATGGGTTTGAAAACCTAATGGAGGCTAAAACCTTGAAGAAGGTTAAGGAACACGCTTGTGAGGCTAAACCACAAGGCTTACCAAATCTATTTGGGAAGAGAAATGATGAAAAACTTGAGATAAAATTGAAGCAAGCCCAATGATATGGGTGTCATTTTCAACGAAAAACAAAAAAAACATGAAAAAGTTAGTTGAGCTAGAAAGGCAAAAAAATGAGTTAAGGTGAGAAAGGACCACCAAAAAGATCCCCTTTACAAGTGCCAATGGAGGACTACATAACAATCAGATCACCATGAACTGAGTGGTGATTAAACAAATGAAGGAATTGTGGGCATAAAAAAAATGGATGAAAAACATGAATTAAAACAATTGCCCACTTGTAGCATGCAATTCCTAGAATATAACCTTACATGAAACAATGTTGAGGGCAATTACAATGTCTACTTGCAACATTACCCAATTAGGGTGAACATATAAAGTTGCCCAAATCTTATGCACCACCACTTCACAACCTCCCCTAATTATGACCCCAAACTTGTGGGGGGACAAATGGGCTGAAAATGCATCGCAAAATTAAAGGCAAAAGGTCATGCTCACCAATCGATAAATTTTTTTGCCTATTATTATTGGTCAAATGCCACCAAAAGGTTTGGTCACCAAAAACCTTGGTTATATGCTTGAAGATACATTTTGCAACAACATAAGAGCAAATCGAAAATAACTAGGAAAAGTCGTTAATTGAATCTTCCAGATCAAATAAATCTTGAAGGTGTTCAAATACCATGCATGAAGGCTCACCAACTGAAAGGTGAGTCGAATGGAATAATGTCAACTTGAACATATTTAAAGAAAAATCCAAATCTGCTTTTGGTTCAAATCCATTAAAGAATTTAAGCATGACAAGGATGAATTTGGAGGATGAAAATCATGCAAAAAAGTAATGGTTTCTAGAAAGGCCAAAATTGGGGCCAAGGGAGTGAAAGCTTTTGTAGCATGAACATACTCCCTTGCTTGCCTTAGGGTTAGACTTTAACGAAGATTATGGGGCCCCAAATGGAAGAAAAGGATGGGGCTTTCAAAAGAAAGGCAATGTTTGAATAAGAGGGATCAAAGGTAAAACATATGCTGGGGCATGTGCATGCAACAAAGGTTCCACTTTAAACTCTTCATAATCATTTTTAAAAAACTTTTGTAATTGAGTCATAGTCTCCATATGCCCAACTTTCCCCCCTTGAGTAGGTAGGAGAAGGCACCACTAGGGATAAAATAGAAAAATATGTTAAGTTGCAACATTGTTCAAATCTTACACTATGTTTTTTTAAAAATTTGAATGTCAATTACACCTTTCATTTCAAAGTGATTAAAATACGCAAATATAATTGATGTTCAAGGAACCTTGAAAACAAAAAGCTCCAGAAACATTCAAAGTCAATATTCATTCTCAAGTTGTTGAAGGTGGAAAGGGGCTTACAAGGATGGGGGCACCATTGCTACCACCCAAGAAACTAGCCTAAAAAACTTGACACTACTTCTAAAAAAAACTTTCATGAAAACCTCAAGTTTTTTAATGTTTGTGACAATTTTTAAAGGACAATGTAACGAACAACTTTGAAACTTTTCCTAAATTTGAAAGCCCAACTCAAAACTATAAAATAGGGGCCCAAAATACAAGAAGAATCAAAATTGTTTATTACCAAACATTAAAAAAGTGGAAGATAGCAATGTTGGGTGGTTATTGGAAACATTAAAAAAAAAACCCTAGTGCAACAATGGCAAGAGGAGACAAATTGACGGGTGGCAATGGTGATGGTAGGAGGTGCGTCAGGGAGGAGTCTTAACGATGGCAAGAGGAGACAAGTCGGCTAGGTATTTTCAAGTGGACAATTTGCTACTATTGTTACTCTCCTCTTTTTCTCCAACTGCTTCCTCCACATCTGGCTCGTGAGCCAAAACTACATACTGATGAACATCCATAATCAATGGAGTACCTGAAGCTCCAAATTTTAAAACTTCTTCTATAGGTTGAATTTTCAACATAGTTGTTGCAATTTCTCACAACACAAAATTAGGGTTTCTTGTTCGTCCAATTGCAACAAGTTTCAGGTACCTACCTGCTTGGTTGATGTGAAACTTGGAGTTGGGTGGGGAATCCAAATTTGTTCATGCCAGTTTGATTCTTCAAAGCAGCATTGAGGCATTGCTTAGAACGAACATTCGTTCGTCTATTGCCACAATGTTCGAAGATCCACAGCTAAAGAAGATGTTGTCCACGAGTGTAAACACTGGTTGTGCCCATGATGTCACACCACAACACTAGTGGATCACAAGTCCCAAGAGTAACACTCACATGTAAAAGATTAGAATAAGCTAAAATTGAAACAAATTAAGAACCAAAGCACAAAGAAAAATAAAGAACCCCCAACAAAGGATGCCCCAAGAGGGAGGGGCTACACGACTGCTTGGAGACTTGGCATGTGTGGAAGCATGCCATCTTGAACAACAACATCAACATCCTAAGTAGAGAGCATAAGATGGAATAGAATAAATGAATAGACGAAAACCAAGAAAAGAAAAATGACAAGTTAAGTGTTCCCCATTTTATGGTTTTTGTTTTTCTCCTTCTTTTTATAAGTCATTTTGTTTTTCTTTTTAAATTTCATTTTAAAAATAAATCTTCCATGGTTTTTCTCTCCTTCTTTTCTTAGGATCAGTTGCAATCACTGAATTTGGAACAAAACCTTTTTTAAACATAGACATTGATTTAGGGTTTAGGGTTTGAAGAACTCTGCGATGACATTTGATATCGCATCACTGCTATGTCCTTTCACTACAGCATCGAACATTTTCACATTGAGGAAGGACACTGCCAAGTAGCATTGAAACAACGCCCTAAACAATGCATACCTGGCGGTCTATCAGGTAGCCTTGGCCGGGCATTGGTTACTAATGGGCCTCAAGACCAACAATTCACATGTTAACGTGTGATTGTCCAAGATGGAGGCAACCATTAAGAACATTGCATCTCTTGCGGCTGTTGGCAACCTTGTAGTCAACCAGCTCATGGAACACAAGGCGACCGCAACTCTCATAGCTAATGTTGCATCTGCAGAGGAGCTCAAATGGACCACGACAATGGCCAAAAACATGCGCCAAGTGGTCAACTAGGTTGTGGAGACCCTAGCTGATGTGCCTAAACAAAAAAAACGTAAGCTCAACCTGCACCTCACGAGATTCGAGGCCAAGGAGGGCGAGATCGAGGAGGAGCTAGTGTAGTGGTTCAACACAAAATTACTGCAGGGCCAAATGAAGTTGTGCGCTAAGGTCGTTGCCGCCATGTGGCAACAGCTTCTGCCTTGGCGACGAACGCACACCTTGATGTAGTGTTGCTCAAGTTTTTGACGAATGAAGATTGCTAAGTCGCATTACAAAGGCGCAAGGGCTTGGCAAGAACCAAACTAAGCCTAGACGAAGACCTCACACCCGCACAACATGCATGCAGTTGGAGATATGGCCGCTATTCAAGGAGGCCAAGGCGATGGGCAAGCGCACCTTCTAGCATGCAGTCGAGCTTTTCGTCAACGGCACACAAATTTGCCCACCTTCCTCTGTTTAAGGGCAGAGGGACTAGAAAGACCTATGCGTGGTATTATGGAACATGCACGGGGGTGGTGTAAATAAACTGGAAACAAGGGTGCAAATATTAGAGTTGTTTCAGGGTGCTAACTTCATCTTTTATTAAAATCTTATAAAGACATGCACTTTTATAATACCTAAACCTCACACATTTTTAGATCTTTTGGTATGTATATAGGAAGGAGAGAGGCATACTAATTGTAGGACTTGAATGGACTCACCCTACTTGTTCAAAGATGGGGCTAAGAGGAATAGGGCTACCATGATATTTATTGTATGTCATAAGCAACCAAGTGGAATGTTGGAATGCCCAATAATGGAAAAGGAGAATGTCCAACCTCAACATACAACACAAATATTCATGACAACAAGAGTTAATAGGGTTCTTTCATTATAATAGTGAGGCAAATTGACGACTGATTCCTTGGAAGAAGTAATGGATGTAATGGAAAAAGGGAATAAATTTTTGAAGAAAGAAAGTACAGGTTATGGAACATGTGATTAGTTCCTCTCTTTTGTATCAATTGAATGGCAAGTCAAGATTGAAGAAGCTTGGCCCACAATTTGTGTTATTAAAGGAGGAGGATGTAATAATAGTGGCTTGGATTATTATTATGCAAAAGTGTGGACTCTTAAAATTACCCTATAATGGTTAAAATGAAGGTGGAAAAACTTATTCAAACTAGACCTACATGGTATTGTTTCATGTGTTGACATCCTAAACTAAATATTTAACTTGCTTGACGATTCAAAATCTACAAGGCATAAGGTTTGACCAACCAATCATAATTTCATTTGACCAAAACTTACAAGCATGATACACTCAACATAGATATAATGTAGATAAATATAAAATTTATACCAAAAAAAATCTTATATTTTTAAACTAATTGCTTTGTGACTACATGCAATTACATGTTGCATGCCACAATTTATAATCATTTTTGTACTTATATTTGAACTTTACAAAAAAAACTAAATTATAACCACTTTTTACAACTATGCTACAACTACTAGCTTTTCCATCCTTCAAATATGGACGTCTTAAGGATTATTTCATTCAATAATAACCTCAAGCATGTCCCATTTATCATAGTATAGTCACAATAGTAACCACAATTTGGTTACCACTATGATGTGCATCTAAATAACTATGACATGGACCTATCTTCAAATGTGTATTAATGTACATCGATAACCACATAAACTTGATAAGTAGTTAAGTAGGTCCCTACATAAATAGATAGCCAATGTACCTTGGTACTTTAGGTAGGTACATAAGTGCATACCTAAGTAGGTAGGTAGGTATTTAAGTAGGTAAGTAGGTATCAAGTTGGTAGGTAAATGCTTGGTATGTAGATAAGTAATTAGCTACATAAGTAGTTAGATAATTAGGTAGGTAGGTAGCTAGATAGCATAAGTACATCACAAATATTATAAGCCATGATTTGGTAATAATCATCATGTGAAATATTTTTTTCATAAGTTTGTACCAATGTTGGGTGCGTGCATAAGTCATTTTTGAGTAGTTTTTTGGGCATACAGTTGAATATGTCAAGCAATAATCAACATGCATTTGCTTTTCAAAATATTGTTGAAGCCATGGTTGGACATGTGTTTGGTTTGTCATACATAGTTTAAAATTGTACCTTGATGAACCTTTGTTGTTTGAAGTCCACAAAATACTCGTGTTCCACATGCCTCTTACTTACATTCATTATTGCAAAACATGTCTCCATTTCATTATGCATTCCACCCAACATTGAATGGAAAGGCCATTCTATGGTGCACATCATTTTTCCTTCCATCATTAGTAAGATAAAATCACCATTGCCCCAAAACCTATAGCATAGAACCTTACACATTTTGTTAGAATGTGACTCAAGGTATAAAAAAATCAACTTATTGAATGATCTAACATTGATTGATTGAATTGTCTTAGATATTTATCTTGCCATTACAAGGGTAAAAACACACTATAGTGGACACTTTTAGAAGTCACAATGATAGTTTTTTTCTAGGTTGAGTCAAATATTGTTGCATTGTATTCAAATCTATTTTTAAAATTTGGCAAAAGTAAGATGAAAATTTGAAATCTACATTCTAATCTTTCAAATCCAACAAATAATTACCAAAATGATAAATGTTCTATCCAAGGTGGATTTTACAAATGATGGTACATCCAATGTCATAGTCCAAACTACACCAAAAAAACTATCAATATGGAAATTTTCTTCTAGTGGAGTTGGAAATTAAGCCTATAACTTTTTACCAGCACACATTGAAGTACCATAACATTTAAAATGAAAAAATCAAACAAGAAAAAATCTTTCAAAAATTTAAGATTAAAAATATAAAGCTCAAATTCATAAAGTTCATTTCAATATCTAAATTGATTTTTTCAAGGCTCATATTTATTTATTCTAATATTTAAATTATGGTGGTATGAACTTGGAAATCAAAAAAATTATGAACTTCAACATCATTTAAATGTTTTTTTTTTGAAAAATCACTAGATTTGGACTTTAAAAATGGATTTTCAACAACCCATTTTGCTCTAATGTAGTGTGATTTTATTGACAAATAGTATTGGAGCTCTTAAAGTTTGGTCATGGAATCCATTTTTATTCGAATTACAAAAATTGAATGATCCAATTGTCATGGATCTTTATTTGAACATTGTCTATCAATGGCATCAAAGTTATTTTAACAAGTTTAGTCATTGAGTCTAATGTTAATGGGGGAAAAAAAAAAAACTTAATTATTCAATGATTTGACATGAAGTGATCCGCTTTTTGGATATTTGATTTCACATTGTTAATGGAATCAAAGCTCTCCGTCTCTAGAATGTTAATATTCTCAATGTTGCATTCAATAATAGTTTATAAGTTTAATATTTGACTAGGAGACCCCTCCCTCTTGAAACTACATTTTCAACTACTCCTCAATTGGATTGTAGTTGAAAACAATAGTTATAGTTGTTCCATATTGTTCCTACTTGAAGTTTTGCATACTTCAAAATTGTATAGTTTTGTACATATAATTCAAATTAAACAATCAAGAAGAGCATACTTGAAATTCTACATTAAAAAAAAGGCTTTAGAAAGAGCATTGATATTATCGAAAATGAATACCCAAAATTCAAACATTAAGTGTTTAATTTTTTTTCAAGTAATACATTAATTCATGAATACAAAAAAATAATCACAATTAGCATAGACTTTACACACTTTAGATTTTGATATCGAGTTGATAGCCCATATTTGTACATAAAATATTTATAACAAATAACAAGGTCCATTTTTTGCCTTGATTAGAATAAATACCTACTTGTTTGGCCAAGAAGACCAATATATCAAATCTTAGTATTTTGCAAATAATAAACTTTTAGATCTCGGCTTACTATTGAATGCAATTTCAACCTCAAATCCAATATGTACAAATTCATTATCTAAATTGCAATATGAATTTGCAATCCTATTGTCAACAAAAATAATGGATTTATTATCTCAACATAACACAAATATTATTGTAAAAGTTATGTCAACACAATTATATCACTACACCAATATTTGTCCAAATTCATTTTATGTTTCACTAAATTTTGAGTCACTTAAATAGTTTTACCATGATGAAGTGGGCAACCCCTTAGTAAATGGGGACAAGATGTTACAAACAAGTGAATTCATTAATAGCTAATTGGATTTACCATTAGTTAATTTAATTCATTAATAATTAAATCATTACTAATAAATTCACTAATAGTTAAATCATCAATAATAAATTCATTAATAGTTAATTTGAACCTAGGCTACACACTTAAAAAACCTTCGTTAGGTTACCTAGCCTAAGCTAAGAACATAGCCCACCAACTTAAGATGTAAGCGTGAAGGTTTAAACCTTTCACCTCCTTTCATTTCCATGTTTAAGAAACAAGTATTTAACAATTGAATCATTATTTAAATGAGCAATATTCTTTTTATCATCACATATTATTATGCATTTTTTTTTACCCTAGATTATTTTTGGCAATTCATGGTTATTTTTAACATTTTTTGGTTATTCTACCATAGGATATTTTAAGTTATTCTATCATAGGCCATTGTTGGTTATTCGACATTATTTTACCATTGGCAATTCTTGGTTATTATAGGTTACTTTATCATATGCCATTATTGACTATTCTACGTTATTTCAACATGTGTTATTATTGGTTATTGTAGGCTATATTATCATAGGATATTGGTGGTTATCCTATTTGTGGCTATTAATGGATATTCATGACTATTCATGACTATTCATGACTATTTTATTGGTGGTTATTGGTGGTTATTTAATTAGTGGCTATTAGTGGATATTTGTGATTATTCGTGACTATTCATGACTATTTTATTGGTGGTTATTTGATTAATGGCTACTAGTGGATATTCGTGATTATTCGTGACTATTCATGACTATTCATGATTATTCATGATTATTTTATTAGTGGTTATTAGTGGTTATTTTATTGTAGGTTATTGGTGGCTATTTTATTGTAGGTTATTGTAGGCTATTGATGGTTATTCTATTGTAATTTATTAATGGCTATTATAATGTATGCTATTGATGGTTATTCTATTGTAGGTTATTAATGGCTATTCTATTGAAGGCTATTGATGGATATTTTATTTTAGGTTGTTGGTGGCTATTTTATTGTAAGTCATCGCTGGTTGTTTTAAGTTATATTATCATAGGCTATTGATGGTTATTCTATTATAGGATATTGTTGGTTATTTTAAGTTATATTATCATAGGCTATTGGTGGTTATTTTATTGTATATTATTATTGGTTATTTCTGGCTAAATTATCATAAGTTATTGATGGTTATTCTATTATAGGCTATCGTTGATAATTTAAAGTTATATACCATAAACTATTAATGGTTATTCTAGGTTATTCATCATTGGCTATTGTTGGTTACTTTAAATTATTTATCCATTAGCTATTATTGGTTATGATTGGTTATTTTTACCATAAATTACTTTTGGCTATTATATATGATATGGTTAAATCGTTGGTTATTTTATCATAAATAATTATTGGCTATTTTAAGTTATTTACCATATGTTATTTTTAGCTATTATATTACATGTTATTTTTTGGTTATTCAATGTTATTTACCATAGGCTATTATTAGCTATTGTGTCATAGGTTATTAATGACTATTATTAATTATTATATCGTTGGTTTTTACTAACTGTTTTATTGTAGGTTATTTTATTATTATTTTAGACTATTTTGTTGAATGTTATTATTGGTTTGTAAAAATTATTTTACTATGTAAATTATTTTAAATCATTATTGGTTATTCTACAATATGCCAATTTTGGCTATTTTAAATTATTATTGGTTAGTGTAAATTAGTCCACCTTAGGTTATTCCACCTTAAATTATTATAAGACACTTTATCTTAAGTCATTATATTTCATTTAAAGTTATTTAAGTTATTATACCTTATGATAAAATAACTTAAATAGAAAACTTATAATAAGTTAGAATACGTTAAGGTAGAATAACCTATAATAATTAAAAATATAACCAAGGGTATAATACTATATAATAGTTCATAATAACGTAAAGTTTAAATTAGAATAAATAAGGTAACCTAAAATAACATAGGGTATATCATAAAATAACCTAGGATAATACTTATAAGTTATATGCACATGGTAATGTTTCATAATATAACAATTTTTTAAGAACCAACTCTAAAACATTATATGATTTCTTTAAAAACCTTTACAACAAGACAACAACTTTAAAAGAAATATAGTTGTTTAAACCAATTAACAGGGCCAATAATTTGTAAAAGATTATATACCACAAAACCAAATTCGGTAAATGCAAAGTATGATAATTCACTTTTGTGATAGAATGGTGGTTTTTTGGGTACCTTTTGCCCAAATGTGTATGATGATTAAGATGTCCTTGAATATATTGATTGGAATTTAAATATAAACTAATAATTTTATTATGGACATTTTTTTCAAACATTTTTTTGATAAATATTTGTTTCACTAATAATAATGGACTTTTGAAGTTCAAAAATATGGAGTGGTGATTTAGCTACAACATAACAAAATGGATAATTTGTATTGATTTTCATTCTAAATTTTTGTTAATGATTTAATATGTGTTGTAATATCATTACTATAGAAGTGGGGTGTAATTTATTAGCTTAAATCATTATGGGACCTTAAAAGTGAAATAAGTTCATTGCATTTTATTAATTTCATCTGAATGAAGTTATTTCACTATAATATCATTATGTAAACATCATATTTCATTATTAGTTAACATAATTCACTATTATAATTTACTGTAATAAATAGGTTTTTTTAGTGTTTTTTAATATTTTATTTGTGCTACATTATGATAAACCCTATATTATTTTAAGTTACTTTAATTATTCTAACTTATATTTTATGTTATAATAAGTTATTATGAATTATTGTACCCTAAACTATTATACGTTATTTTATCTTAAGGTATTTTAACTAGTGTATTATAAGCTTTTAAGTTATTATAAATTAAACTATTCAATTAACTTTAAGTTATACCTTAGGTTATTTTATTTTAAACTAATATATGTTATTTCAAGTTATACTTTAAGTTATTATAAATTATTTTATCCTAAGTATAATAATTTAAATAATTTAAAATAAAATATAATGACCTAAAATAAAAATAACTTAGAATGTAAAATAATAACCTATGAAAAAAAATGTAAATACTTTACAATATAATAATTACCAATAACCTATGATATTATAACATAGAATATCCAACAATAAATTATAATACAATAACCATTAATAACCACTAACAAAATAACCATCAATAAGCACCAATAACATAAGCGCCAATGGCTTATAATGGAATAACCACCAATAACCATTAATATAATAGCCACAATTTACCAATAATAAAAATAACAAATTACCCACCAATAGAATATTCACCAATAGCCACTAATACAATAACCATTAATAACCACTAATATCCACCAATAGAATAATTACTAATGACCATTAATAAAATAGCCAATAATAACTATTAATAAAATAACCATTAATAGGCATTAATAGTCACTAATCAAATAACTACCAATAGCCATATATTAAAATTGCTTAAGATTGCTAAAAATAATGCAAGGTCAAATAATTTATAATAAATAAATGTAACTTAAGGTGAAATAACTTATAATAACCTATAATTGCCAATAATAACATAAGGTGCAATAACCTTCAATAGCCAAAAGTAACTTATAATAGTTACAAGTAGCCTAAACTAAAATAATTTACAATAGTAAGAAAACATAGAATAACCAAAAAAACTTACAATAATCGAAAATAGCTTAAGGTGAAATAAGATGAAATAGCCAAAAGTAATTTAGAATAACCAAAAGTAATTAATAATAGCCATAAATAACTGTAAATAATGTAGGGTGAAATAATCTAAATTAATGAAAAATAATCATATAATAATTAAAAGTAGCTTAGCATAGGTAGTATTATTATATTAACAAAAAAAATCCATTTTAAATTTCAAAAAGAAATACATGTAATTATGTACATTATTGAATTTTTTAAAAAAAAATTTGAATTATTTCATTTGAACAAAATATTAATAATTTTCAAATTTTATGCTTTTGTAATGTTTAAAATGAAGTGTTTGGTAATAAAATGTAATGTAACATACTACCACAACAAGTTGGATGCTTTGATTGGTAAGGGTGTTTGCCTCCAATCCAAAAGTATAGGGGTCAAACCTCGTGGGTGGTGTTGTGTGTGGTCAACAATGGTATGTTGACCAAATATTCTTTTATACATCTAATTCTATAATAGGTGCTTAGGTTAATTACGTGGCCTACCTAGGCTAGGTGCTTATGTAGTGTCACGTGTTAATAAATCATAGGTAAAAAAATCATGAAATATCAATAATATTATATATTAAATAATTAAATTTTAATTGATTTCCATGCTAGTTAGTTAATTAACTAGTAAATGAATGGTTTGGTAAATTTGTATTTCACTTGAAAGAAACAATTCATTGTTCATAGCATTTGATCCCCATTCACTAAGGGCTTAAATAATTTCACCAAATAAAAATGGTCAAATTCATTCAAAATTTAATGAAACTCATAGTGAATTATGACACATTTTGTAATAGTGTATGAAATGATAATCCATATCAAGAGCCCTTTCCTTGTTAACCTTAGCCAAACCATAGTTTAAGACTTTTGAATGGTCATAATTAGACCATATTTTCATAAGTTGTACGAATCATATTTTTTTGTTTGTTTTTAAAAAATTCCCCCAAAAACATATTTTTTGAAAGTTTTATTTAGGGCAATGTTCATATGAACTTTGTGGGTTTTCCTTTTAGGACTTCAAAATTGAAAAATGACATTAATGTCTTTTCATGTAATTTTTGACCTAGGTTTGTAAACATTTATAGGTGGGTAAACATTTTATTAATTAAATATTACAATAATGACATCGAAGAAAATAACAATCATGTCCATTTGAACATTTTTTATGGACTTTGTATGGACTTATATGGAGTGCAAATTGTACCATTTTTGAACCATTGCACTATGCAATCACCCAACTACACAATTTATTTGAAAAGGCAATGTGAAATACCTATGTTAATAGAACAAAATTCACTATTAGTTGGATGGGCATGGACATGTGTGATAACTACCTAGATTGTTGTTGCTTCTTGTTGTAAGCAATGTTTTTTCATTGCTTCCATGTTGCCCTTTCAACAAATTCCACGCATTATCAAACCATTTTTGCATTATGTATTCCTTTTGTTTTAATAAAATGAATAATAATTGTGCATGTAAATCCCACACCTTGCAACTTACATTTACGCAATAGGGTGAAAACACATTAAGGGTGAACCACTTTTCACGAAAAAAAATGATGTATAATGAATATTATAATATGCAATAAGCTACAATCTTGATGGTACCTTTGCCTATCCTAAACACAAGCAACAAACTTAAAGATTTGCATGACAACAATTTGAGTCAAAATTAATCTCAATCCATTGGTTAGATGAAGATGATCGGATAAATCTAATGTACATACAATATATAACTTATATTTTTTCAACATGAAACATAGGGCCATAGGGCCTCATGTTTGTGGTTCATGAAACATTACCAAACAAAAGAAAATTGAAAAAATAATGCACTATCCAATTATAAAATCTCATCAACTTTGATAGGGTAGTGGTTTTTTTCTAAAATATATATATATAAGTATGCCTTTATTATTTAAAAATGCAAAAAACACACATCTTTGGCATGAAATTTCATCCAAAGACTTTAAACCTCTAACTGGTCTCAGATTTATTTTATGTATATCAATATCATACACCATGAAAAAATTCACCTAGGAATTCCACTCACAACCCTAGTTTTGAAATGTATATACAATTCTTTCAAACTTTGTGATAAGTATTATTTTGACACATATATTCCATACATTCAAATTTTTCATTTTTGGTTGGGTTTTTAAAAAATTGTTTAGATTAAATTAAGATAATCAAATATACTTAAAACAAGCAAAAAGAATCCAAGATGTGATGTCCATACATTATCAAAAAAATTAATTACATTAAGATTGTACTTGTGATTATATTTTTTGGGGGCTTAATGTGCTTTCACCCAAACATGCCCAACAATTAAATACATGTTTTGAAACAAAATCCAACCTCTATTTCCAACACCAATATAATCCCAATCCTTCTGCGCAACTTTAAAACAATGTATTATATCAACAACAAATAGGATTACCTAATATGATTAAGCAAATAACTCATGATCTTGGAAGACACTTGCATATTTTAATACAACATAGGTCTTAGTAACCAAAAAAAAGGTAATTAAATAATAAAATTCAAGTTCTTATCATGTTTAGCTTATCTTCAATCTTTCACCCTCACTACCTAAGCATGAATATGACAAAAATTTGGGGACTTGTGACCTTCAAATTTGGGATGACCATGCATAATCATTTAATAATCATACTCCCAAGTTGGGAAAGTTGGCATGAATGAATGTTAAAGTTTCACAAAACATGTTGTCCACGAATGTACTACCCACTACACATTAATGAGCTATGCATGCATCAAATTTTGTGTTGCATGGACCAAACAAGGGGAAAATATATATGATTCATGAGACTAACAAAAGACATGCCACCATGCTTAATGTGGCCCCATTTTTAATAGTAGTGTCTGCCAATGACAACAATTCTTGGCTCAAAGGTGTTTCCCCAATCATGGTTCAAGCTAGCCACACCGACGTCAACAAATATTGGTTTCTGCAACATGCCACATAAAATTCACACCCCTTTTCATTACTTAGAACTGCATTCATAAAAAAATTGTCCTTAATCTCTAACAATAATACAATTTCACCTCCATTGCCTCTATGTTCTCAATCACCTTCATCATTGACCTCTTCAACAATAACTTCAATGTATGAAAGGTCCAAAGGAATAATGAAATGAATCCATCAATCTTCAACATGGTGTAAAGATGTGAAATTCTCATCATCTTCATCAAGACAAAATGCACAAAAGAAAAACAAGTCCCTAATGGCCAATTTTGTTGGGTCCCATCTAGATCAAAAAGCCATGCTATGGATCTTTTGTGTTGTTGTCAAGGTTTTTGCTACCCATTAATTATCACAACCCATGTCACCCATTTCGATGTGCCAACAAAATCATTCTAGAGGTGAATTTGAAGCACCCAAATAGGAACATATAACACAATCAATTTTGGTTGCCTAAAGAAAATGGACAACATCTTTTTCACTTTGCATTGGATGAATGTGTGCATTCAACTACTCTTCCTAGATGCCCACTTTACCACAACATTTGCCCCATGTCATTTTCTTCCTTCCCATGGCCAATCCCAAAAAATAACCATGACATCCAACAACCCCTTATAATCTATGAGGACCAAAAGACAAAATAAAAATGTAAGGAGGATTGGAATTGGCATGCACATCCATTAAACCACATTAGTGTTGTGTTGGTGTGAAGTCAGTATTTGTCATATATTTCCAATGCAAAAGTAAATAATATTGCATAAAAGAGGTGTCATGTTTGTCATCATCTAAAGTATATAAATGGATTTCTTTCATTAGCATGGTCTTTGTTTTCTCAGGATCAACATCTAGATTGACCCATTAAATAACATGGATTGAAATTGTGATATTCAAATAATGCCAATGGACATGTTGCACCTCATTTTAGTCCACAAATGTGTAATTTTTAGCAAAATCTGTGACATTCAACATTGAGTCCTCAAGTAGTGAACACAATAATTCCTTCAAGTAATGGTCTTGCCATTATATTACATAATTGTGGGTTTTTTCAAAAAAGTGAAGTCTTAACACATTATTTTGGAAAAACCCCAAGAATATCTTAAGGGTGTTGCAAATGTGTTTGACTTTGTTGCACACACGGTTTTTGTCCGTTCTTGACACCCTTGTTGTTGTGACCTTGTTAGGCTACCTCCAATTAAAACAAAAAAAATCATATTCTTTATCATGGTCTAGGTTGTCTTCGTCTAGGCATAAAAACAAGAAGTTTGGTCCACACAATTCACAAGTCCCCATTAGGTAGTTGCAATTGCACCACTCTTAAAATTCATCTTTTGGGCATACACATGATTGCCACATGGTTGTATTCCCTTTGTGAACAAGTGATATAGCTCCACAATTTTCAATCCATCCATATATGGACATCTATAAACTTCACAATCACATTCAAAATCATAATGGATTATTCATGTTGTTGTCTTCATATTGCTCAAACTAAATGGCGCATCTCTTCCATTTGGGAGTGGTAAATATAGCAACATGTGTTTATTTCCTTCATACACAAAGGACATAGAAAGGTTTCAATCTCTCAAACATTTGTTGTGAAATCTCAACATTTGGATGCACACCCTTGAAATGAAGGAAAAATGAATTCTTCAAACAAAATTAAACACATTTCCAAAAGTAAGAAACCATGTTATACATTCTTTGACCTAGAAAACTTGAAAAGGAAAACAATACCAAATGCAAATGAATAATTATAATTGAATAGATAAGTGGACTTCCTACATTCCTAACTCCAAATAATCCAATCAAAGCCAACATTGTTGTACATTAGTGAACTTGTACATTAATGGCTCCAAATAATTTTGTCAAAATGCTAGCAAAAATTTGAAAATGAAAAAAATTCAAACAATGCAAATGGCCATCTATGGTCAAACATTAATGGACTTGGCACCTTTTGTACTCCAATTGATGGATAATCAAAATGTTAGTTGAACATTACTAAAAAATTCATAACGACATAATCATCACTACTTTGTTTACTAAACTTCATGTGTACCCTTTCCACAAGACTCCAATATGTGTACATGTGCAAAAGTAGTTTTTCACATATTACCAAAAAAAAGTTGTGAAAGTCATTAGTATTTTATCATTTTTGGCTAACCAACAAATACATGCAATTTTAAACTATCAACAACACATTACTAAAATACTCAACGAGCTTATCAAAGCATTTCTAGCTGATTGCAACCAACATCAAAGACTTTCTAGTGACAAAAAAAATGATTGATCCACTTTTTGCCTTTGTACTGGCCTTTAAAAAAAGTATAAAGCTGGCAATAATTTGCAAAAAATAAATTGCTACCTACAATGCCACAAATTTCACTGCACGTTGTTAAATCAGCAAAGGGTCCTTATTGCAGGTAGTACAAAAGTATTGTTTGTTTCTTTTTTCCCTGATTGCCCATTTGTGCGACCAGTATGTGTTTGGTGGTGCCCAGACACATCTTGATGCTGCCCAAATACAATTTGGGCCCATGTCCATGCATAACACAGGCCCAAATTGTGTATGGGCAGCATCCAATTTTTGGGGGAAAAAGATGAACTGGTTCAAGGGCAGACATGGAAAAACAAAAAAAAGGAGCAGGCAGTACTTTTGTACTAAGGACCCTTGGCTGACTTCATATCTTTCTTTCCAACCCATGACTACTGTTCTGAGCCCTCTAAAGCTGCTGCCCCACATTCCCCTTTCACCAACAAGCAGGATTCCTATGCTACATAAAGACCTACCTATGCTGGCATGTGACCTGACTAGGGATCTTTATGCTATGGAATGCACCCTAAGAGGCAGGATGTGGCTCCTAAGGGGCATACTCTAGGATGTCAATACATTCCAGTGTTCGATGAACCAACCAGTGTAGTCCTGGTATTGGGTTCTTTTCAAAAGTTTCATACTAGCATGCTCTTGGTATTTGGTCCTTTCTAAAGACCTGGTACTCGGTCCAAGATTGATGTTGGACTGGTATGAGGGAAGTATATATAGTATATATATGATAATGAAAATCATATAAGGCTGGTACTATTTGAGGGCCCTACTAGAGTTGTACGAAGGCTTAAATAGTGTCTGGGGGCCCTACCAACCTAGTAGGGCTCTTGATACCAGTGTTGATATCAGGCACAGATCTATACACCAGAGAACCCTGGTCTAAAGTTTAAGGTCGAATTTGGTATTTTGAAGTAAAAGTTTTGATATGTTCTAGCCCTAAGCCCAACCCAATATCAAAAGCTCACACTTCCTCGCCCCCCTCCCCTCCCATCATCCCACATAGAAAATTCTCAGTACCTATTTCTTCACCGTCACCGTCGCCTTCTCCAAGGCTGCACAACCAAATCCAGACTCCAGAGAGAGGGGTAACATGGGGCAAAGTTTCCTCAGAAACTGACAAGTACTGGCATTTGTGTTTTTTGGAGATGTCAGGATTGCCAGTTTAGGTAGTGGACGAGACTTAGTAGAAGGTACCTGAACCCCCCTACGTCGGTAATTCGGACCAGACACACAATTTGTGTCCAATATTCTCTCTCTTACACTAACTTAGTGCATCCCCACCAGTACTTAGTATATGTGACCCTGCCAAAATATTTCTCACATCCAAGTTTAGTTATTTGCCTTTTCTTTGCAACATCACACATAAAGCTGACAAACTGGGACTGCAAATTTTGTGGGAACTACTAATAGCAAACCACCTGGAGCAATCAGAAACATGGAGCACCAGTCAGAACATATTTATTACACTCTTCAGGTGCACAGCTTTGATGCGCCTTTTACCAGCGTCAGCAAATTGAGCACATATGCAGGAGCAAAACCATTTTCCTGAGCTAAACCGGCATATTTTGGCTTTTCTTCATCTGATTTTAACGTGCATGGTCACATACTGAGCCGCTGTGGGGATACTCTTAAGGGTACGTTTCCATGTCTTCTTCATCTTACCACTATCCAACCCTAATTAATTTGGTCTAAAGTATGGCAAAAGGGTTTCTATGTTCAAACTTCAAGTCACTATTTCTCAACCCACTTTGAACGAACCCACACCTGGCAGTTAATGTGAACCAGACCAAACCATCATATTTTGGCACCTCTACAACCGGTTTTTAATGTAAGCTGATTGACTGGTGGGTTGGCACCAGTATTGTTACTGGTATATAGGGAGCAACCTAGGTATATGATATTGATATGGAAGAACATACCAGTGTGGTATTGCCTGAGACAATACCAGGCTTATACCAGTACCTGTCTTGTATGGACATGAGATAATGCCAACCTAATGCCAGGCTTATACGAGTCTCAATACCAGGTCTATACCTAACTCATACCAGGCAAAAATCAGCCTTGGGTTGATATGGAAGTGTTATAAGACCAGGTCAATATGAAAGTGTTAATATTGATCCAACACCAGTACCAGGCTGATATGAAAGTACTCAATACCAATACCCAACAGGTATGTAAAAGGGACGTACCAGTACAACACGAGTGGGCACCCACCAGAATAGTGGGAAATCTGCTAGCATAGTGGACCAGTGTCCCTTTTGAATTTGTAAGCTGAAAATACCTTATCATTTTGTAGACATTCCCCACCTTCACAATGTACCAATGATGGGTGGGTAAGTATTTTACCCTAATAAATCCACATATAAATATCAGTGTAAATAAAATACCTTAGTTCATTCGTAGATATGTTTACTACCTTACATGGGTGGAAAATGTGTTAGACTTACCATGTCTTTACACTTATCCACCTAATATATATTTCAAATCTACCCTTACTCATGGAAGCATGATCGCTTTGAGGTAAGTAAAAATATTTATAATACTATATGCATAATTTGTGACGAAATTCTGCAAATTATGGTGAGAAATATATTTGATTTTTTTTCTTCCATATTAACTAACCACTTTGAACAAGATTCTTACAATTTGTTCTTGGAACCCTTTTAGAAATTTTTACCATTTGTCATTACATGAATGTCTTAAATGTATTACTAAAAGGGTTGACTTTTTCGTTCTATTTAAGTTAATTTATTTTCTAGGATGCTTTAAATTTCATATGTTCATGTTTGCAATGCCAATTGTACAATTGATTATCTTTCTCCAATTGCCAATGTGCCATACTTGTACAAATATTATAAATATTTTGATTTTCCTTATTTATGACTTATGCTTGTTGGACAATTATATAGGTTAAATGATAAAATGTGCACCCTCTCCCTCACCCTAACATATGCATGTTCATATGGTGAGGGATATGTTGATCCTTTACCTTTCCCCTAATTGGCTTGATAATTTTCCCAGTCTTTAAATACCCTTACCCTTATAATTGGATGAAAAGTTTGACAAAGTTCAAGTTGAGCACATTTGTCCTCAATCCACCACCAAATTGTTCAGTATTATAAAGTCCATGGAAAGACAAGTGTTGGACTCTTGAATTGTTCCACACAAATTAGAAGCAACTAATTGCATGCACTAAGTATGCCTTTCATGGCAAGTTCAAATTAGTGTTGGCTGGTTATTGAAAAAAGATTTGACTATCAATAAGGGTATCAATTTGATTATTAATAACTTACTTGTTGGTTTTTCAAAAAAATTATAACTAGTTAAATTGATAACCGCATGGTATTGAAATTTCACAATCTAATAACTTACTTGGATTATCAATCTTTAAACACCAATAAAAAAATGACTAATAATTGTTTTTTTTTAGTTTTTAAAAGACCCTATTGCCAATGTATATATAGCAAGGTAATTAGTGATCTCAATTGGTTATTTGATGACGTAACTTGCATAATTGATGGTTATTACTTACAATTTTTTGATAACCTACCTAACATCCATTTTTGGATATTGATAACTTGTGTGATCCCCAAATTTTTCTTTATAAAACTACTAAACATTATAAAAATCCAATATGCAACCAACATTGGTTCAAACTACAAACAAAAGCTTCCCTTACTAGATTAAAATTACACATCAAGATATGTACATGCATTTTTACTAAACATGCCCATCTATCATATGCACTTGCAGTACTCTAGATGTCACTCACACATTGGGTCAAGTTTAAGCAAAAATTCATTATGCCCAAATTGTATAAAACTATGTAGTCTAGTTGATATGGGTAAAGCCAACATTGAAAATGGCAAAAACAACAAGGTAAAGTTCATAAGGCTAGCCATAGGGAAGATGCAGTAGAAGAGTTGGGAGTGGAGTAGTTGAAGATGGACAATAAATACCCTTGTTCATGGAGCTAGGTATTAGGCCAAGTGTCCATGATCTACCACTCATCAATTATTTGTATTACTTCCCATTCAAATAGTTAGGGTTTCTTATGTAAAATAGTAACTTATTGTGCCATTGATTTCGAAAGAGATGAAAAATCATCTAAATCTATGGTAACTTTGGGATCATTCACTTGAAAAGTAGGTCAAAAACTTAGATAGACCATTACCATATTGAATTGGTTTAAAATGTTGAAAACTACATGTTATATGTAAGGGGATAGATTGAAAATCCATGCCACATCAAAACAAAATGTGTTTTGATACTTTATTCCAAATGTAAATTACCCTTTATACATATTCAACTATCAAAAATATTATAGTGAAATCTCCCCACAAACCTCCCACACTAACACTTAATGCCATTTTTGTCACATATTGATGTTCATTTGTGACCATACTTTGATGCAAACTAAAAATAGAAACTTGGATTTAATTCTTAAATACAATGTTGTTGGGTTTTTTCTATATTCAATAATAAAGATTGATTTAAATGTGCCATGTTACTTTTTCGTAATTATTTGAATTGAAAATTTGCTAGCATTGAAAATAATTAGATAAAAAAACACTTGCATTAAATTTTTATTTTCATTACAAATTATTTGCATTGAAAAATTGCTTATATTGGAAAATCATTTGCATGTAGAAATAATTTTCATCGAAAAAATTACTTGCATTGAAAAAATACTTGCATTAAAATTTATTTTGATTGAAAATTTTGTTCCGATTGAAAAACTACATTCATTGAAAAAATTGTTTACATTGAGAAATTGCTTCACATATGAAATGTTGCATTTTAAATTATTTTCGACATTTGATGTAAATTGAAGTATGAAAAATTTCCATTTCCTCTAGGTAAAAAACTATGAAAATGATTATATAATAATGTTTATTTAAACAAAAATTTTGATATAGGGAATTTTCACATATATTAAAAGTAACCATAGAGAAGTCATATGATTTTTATCAACAACTTTAATGTTTAAGAAGGTTTTTTGTTTAGAAATTGATTTTACTTCATCAAAATCAAGCTTGTGTTTCACATTATGTTGGACATTATCATCAAGAATAATTGGTGAATGAGTAACTAAACTTTCATTGTTCAAATTGGTTTCCGCTTGTGGGATAAATGTTTGGATGTTGTTTTTAAAACCAACAAGGGCAAATGTGGTTGACAAACAAAATTTACCATGAACACAAATTGAAATGAGGAGTTGAATTTGTTTTGAACAAGGCAAATCCAACAATTTAGATTTTGTTATATTCGCAATTACTTCAAGCCATTTGCTCTCAATAGTCAATAGCACATGTTCATCATTGGTTGTAGTGGAAGCACAAAAAAAACCTAATTTTGAACCATTGATTTTGAATGAGAAGCATTACAATGAACACCACCCATTGGGAAAATGATGACATCTAATACATGACATGTTTTTGGAAATGGAGGTGCAGCAGAGCTACCGTGGACAACACCCTGGTCACCTGAAAAAACACAATATGTGAAAACAAAAGGTTAAATGAAGATGAACATAAACATAAGGAAAATGTAGAAAAAAACCTAGATCAAACAAAAAATATATATGTAACCATACACACACATACACATAATATGTAAACATACAAAATGAAATGCAAAAGAAGTGCATAATAAAAGATGTTATGAAAATATAATAATGCAAAGAATTAGTACATAAAGAAAAGACAAAGAACAAGATAAAAATTTAATAACAACAAAAGAAATATCAAGAAGAAAAGGTCATTTAAGCATGAAAAAAAATTATACCCCCTTCTTTCAAACTATATATCTCTTTCATTTTTTATTCATTTTAAATGATTTAAAAAGCTATGGGTGTGAAATTTAAAGCTCTAAAAGTGATCTTTCAAGTGAAAAAACATTAAACCAATGCGTATATATCTTAAGCTTTTTATTTTTATTTTGCTTAAACCTTACTTTTTCACCCCCTTCACTTCCATAAGCCATGTCATACTCACTTTTTAACCAATTCCAATGATTTTTGTGACATTGAATTTGTTAGGAATGGGGGTACAAAATCCTTTCAATGTTCAAAGGCCATCAACCAATGTGGAGAAAGTTATAAAACTTTGTTTACAAAGGTTTTTCACATACTTGTCTCCCTTACCATATTAAAATGACAAAATGTCGCTTCTTTGAACAAACATATTCTAAAATTTGATCCCATATTCTTTACCGAAAAAGGAATTCCATTGGACTATACAAAAATTATTTTTTCACTTTCAATAACAACATTGTGCTCTATGTTTAATATGCAATGGAACGTGGGTTTTTGTTCTTTAGACAATTCTAATAATGAAAAGTCATCTTAATATAGTTTCATTTTCTATACGCCATTCTAGTATATATAATTATGTGGTCACCTGGTTTTTCCCTCCTCAAAGATGTTCAAGGGGTGAAGAATCAAATGATTTTTTTTTTTGGCATTAAACTCAGGTGGCCACCCAATTCTCGTCTTCTAAAAAAAAAGACTCTCCTTGAGAAGAGGAAAATTGGGTGGCACCTGATTCTCCTTACTACCCAGGTGAAGGAAAAAAAAGATTCCACCTTGAACTATAAAAGACCACCTGGTGCCCACTAGGCAAGGTTTTTTCTTTTTGTTTGGAGACCATTTAATGGCCACCAAATGGTTTTTTTTTCTGTTTTTTTTTCTTCTTAAAGTCACCTAGATTGTGAAAGACCACTTGGTGGCCATTAAATGGTTTTTAGGGGGAAAAAAAAAACCACCTGGTGGCCAAAAAAAAAATCACATGGTGCTCACCAAGTGGTTTCTAGGCAAAAAATAAAATAAAATAAACTTTGAAAAGTCCACCCGATGGCCATCATGACTATTAGGGACTACTTGGCCACTAGGTGGTCTTCAAGCAATAAAGAACCTTTGAAACTTTGAAAATTCCCCATGATGGCCACTACAAAATGGTTTTGACCCTAGAGTGATAAAGACCACCTAGTGGCCTTGACCATGGACTGCCAAAGGGACTACCAAGAACACTCAGTGGCCATCGATGGTTTCCACCTTAGACTGTGAGGGAGCATATGATGGACCACCTTAAAAAATAAAATGAACACCCAATTTTGTTTGGCATTAAAAAAAAAAACACTTTGAAAAGTTATTTTTTAGTAAATTACTTTTATATTTTTTACTATCTTTTTTAATATGGTTGATCATGTGAGATTATTTTTGTGTAAATTTGAAAAAACATTGAATGATGTAAAGGAAAGGAAAGAAATTTAACTCTTTGAATGCAAATTGAGCACTTGATAATTTGTTGTGTAGTTGAAGAAGGCGAGCTTAAGTAGCTTTGTCAACAACCTTTTAATTTTTTTGTAATGTTGTGCCTTTAAATATCAATCTCCTTTTGATGTTATTGTTAATTTTTTATATTAAAACCATAACACATTGGCCTCCATTGTACATTTCAAAAAATTGTTCATATTTTGTTCTAAAATTGTTACCAAAAGCAACATCTTGACCAAATTCACCTTTTCCATTTGTGATCAACAATTGTTTTTCACCTTTGCCCTATTCCCCTTACATTGATGATGTCAACAATGGTTGTAGACTTCTAGTTTAAAATTGAACTTCTAAATTTTCTAATGGAATCCATGTGGAAAAACATGGGAACTACTTAGGTTAAAATGCAAGGATTGATGACACAATGGTTGTTGATTCAATTATAATGACAACATGCATGTCACCTTTTTCAAAACCCCTTTTGGACTTTGGCTCATTACTAAAAAGTTCCACCTTGACAACATTTCTTTCTACAAATGTTATTCATGCATATTTATATGAGGCAATTTCACCCTCAAAGTGATTATGGTCAGAGCTACCCTATCCAACAAATGACAATGCAAATATGCATAGCTTAGATCTTCCATGTTCATATTTGCAGTTCAATCAAAAGTGCCATACCTATTGAACATTTTTGCCTAAAATGTAACATTTATAATTCTGAAATCCAAATCATCCACTATAATAACTAATTTAGCTTCCTTCACTAAAACAACAACCATTGTGCAATAAATAAATTAAATAAAATTACTGAAATAAATTTGACAACAAACAAATGAAACAACATTTAGCAAAACAATAGTTGCAAAAACACATTCTTGGTAAAAACATAAACTTGCGAAAGAAGTAAAAAAAACAATCAACAAATGGTGAAAGCTTAAATTAAACACATTATTCATGTTGTGAAAAAAAGAAAACAATAAACATACAATGTTATATTTATATGGGACAAAAGACCTAACTTAAACCCTAAACCTAACTCAAAACCTTCTTTTACTTTGTATTGATTTTAAGTAATCTTGATTATGGTAGATTTCAACTTAATGGTAAAATTTCATATCCATGCTTTGGCAACAAAACTATGGTCTGATAATGAACAATATGTCAACACCATTGGCATCTTATGAATTTTAATTATAAACTTCCAGTAACTTCGACTATGGTAGATACCTACCATAAACCATGGATATTGATGATCCATGGTTTGGTAGCTAACTTATGGTATTATAGTGAAGAAGACAACAATACCCTTGGCATCTTGTGAATTTTATTTATGCATCTCATACTTACACCCAAACCTTAAATATCTCAACCTGGATTTGAAAGATATCAATACATAAACCCTTTCTTTCCCCACTATCTAACCATTATTTTCATTTCCACTCAAGTATATTATTATTATTACTTGTTACACATCAACTTTTTTTTATCATGTACATAAAAAATTTAGACACACAAAAAAGTCAAATTTGAATTTTTCCCCCTTTTTTTAGTTAGATGTATCAAGTTTTCAGTTTTAAACAAAACGTTTATTTTTTGTTAATTTTTTAAAATTAATTTTTGTGTTGAAATATTTCCATTCCCAAAAAATATATATTATTTTTTATAAAATATTTTCTTGAGAAAAAATCTTCATTGAATCACCATATCACAAAAGAAAATATACCCACCCCCTTTCTCCAACCACCCCATACCACAACAACAAAACATTATTCCTTAGAATTTTTTTAAAATCCCACCTTCCTACTTTGAAAAATAACCAAACTTTTCTATTCCATGCCACCTAAGAAACAACCCTTTGGGTTAGTCCCCATCCCAAAAAAAATCACCTCTCCCAATCCCATATAAAAAAATTCATGTGGAAAAAGTGGAATTATCCCATCTTGCCTTCCTTGCTGAAACAAAACCCTTTTGGAAAAGAAAAACAAAATTCTTAACCCCGAGTCCCCTTTTCTTAAAAATCCACTTACAACTTTTAATTCTCTCTTTTTGAAATTGTGGCAAAACTACTACATCTTGTAGGATTGTACATAGATTTTTAGATTTTAAATGTACCTATTGTTGTTTCAGATTTTATAATTGAAGAAGCTGGGAAATAGGAAATTAATAGGCATAGAGAAAAATCTCACTAATAGGGGTTTGTCGGTGAAAAATTAGGGAGATCAAAGGGGTTAAAGTTGTTTTTTTTTTCCTCTCTCTCATGCGTTTGTTTTTTACTATGGGGGTTTAATGGGTATAAGGAGTGGATAATTCAATTAGATGGCCAAAAAGAATCATTTCATTTCTCCAAGTGAAAGAAAAAACAAAATAATCTCAAAGTTTGAAAGTATGAAAAGTTAATATCTTTTCCTAAATTTTGAACAAGTACAAACTACTCAATGTTAACAAATATTCCAACTTGTAGTGAAAATACAAATTGTATTAAGAAATCAAATTTGTACATTAGAGATTTAGAAAGCAAGTGCAGAAAATAGAAATTTGATGTCCTTCATGTTATACCATCCTTCCTTAATACTCTAAGTTTGAACTTGAAAATACTTCATGCAAATCACCTAAACAATAACTAATTAATAAAACACCTTATTCCAATCAACTAATAGAAACTAGCCAATAAAATTGCTGTAAACAATAAAAAATTTCAAAATTTGCTACATGTTTCGTTTCTTACTTGTTTTGCCAACTACATGTTATGTAGGTGTCACATGTTCAACTTGTGTCACTGGTTAAGTTATTACCAATTATATCGTTAGTGCCAGTTCATCAACTATAAAGTACCAATTCACAAAGAAATCCGACTAACAACCCCATTGTACCCCACCCAACTTTATAAACTAGTTGTGTTTTGCCCCATGCATGTTTGGTAAAACCTAGAATCACACATGCATGTCTACTATTTTAGGGCAATAATAAAATTTTATAACATAAAAGGCAACAATAATACAAATAAATTTATCAATTAAAAACCAATTTCATTATGATTTTTGTTAAATCTTCATCAAAGCCTTAGTGAAGTTTTCTAAATAACATCAAATTAGTTCAAAAAATTATATCTCAAAAAATAATTTTCTGTAAAAATTATATTTATTTTAGACTTAACTTTCTTAAAAATCAATTCTTGCATAATTTTTCAAATCTGATTTTAAAGATTTAAAGGAATTGGAGTTAATTATTTGTACGTTTATCAAACAAATTTCATTTAAAACTTTAGTCATATGAATTTTGTTTACATTTCATAGTGATATGAAACCTTGTGATAGAAAAAGGCAAGTGACAACCCAAAAAAATAAAATGATACAGAGACACACGATTATATTACTTACTCAACAATTAGATGGGTAGATTTAAAAAACAACCCATCAATTGGATGGGTGAACCCAATATCTACACATGCCCGTCCATTAACTTGGGCCAATAGAAAACTTACATGCAAACCTATAACCTTATCCATTGAGCCAACTTTTGATTCTGGGACCCCTAAACCCGCTCAGAAGGAGTTCCTTGGCACAAGGGCTCTGTAGGAAAGAGCCAATAAAACCTGTTGCAAGTGACACATATGTACATATGTTTCTGGTGTATGTTCTCTGACTTGTGGGTCTTCCCAACTTCCCTGCCTGTCACTGAAGAAAGTTCTCAAGGAGCTGCCTCTCCAACACAAATGTAAGTACGTACTGTGACCTTTTTAGAGGTGCCTTTTATCACAGGCCTACTACTACAATGTCAGGAGGAGTCATGTCCAACAAGGCAAAAGCTATGAAGGGACAAAACTCGGCCACAGTGAACCAGCACCCACCAGCGCACCGTGAAGGATGGATGGATGATGGATGGATGGATGGTAAGTGGTCAGGAAACAGTTTTCTGTTGGGTTCCAGTTCCACAGTTAACCATGGTGGTTAGCTCAGTTGCATTTTTTTTTTTAGCTACCTATTTATTAACAACCCACAAGCAGGTTGTTAGTAAGTAGGTAGTAAAAATGGCCCTCACCTCTGTATAAACCACCTACTTATCTAGTAGTTATCTATTTGCCTACCTATCTACCTATATATGAAACCTATTTCTTACAAAATTGCTTACCAAGGTGAAAAACAAATACTAACTCCGTTGAGGTTCATGTGCAACTGAGTAATAACTGGCATCCAGTGGATGGTGCACTGGTGGGTGCTGGTTCACTGTGGCGGGCAAACTTAAATAGATGATGAGCTCTTCATGTCCATGATTGCGACCCAAAAGGACAAACCCAAAGCCGACAAAGTGCATAAAATAGCTGACCCACTACATTACGGTATACTTTTTTGCATAAATTAGGGTATACTTTCTCTAGATGCCTGAGACTCACTAGATTCTGAATCCCATTGACAGAGCATTTCCAGCGGTGGGCACTATGTGACCCTATGTAAAAGAACAAAATTCACATCCAAGTTTAGTTATTTACTTTTTTTCCCCAACCCTACCCATCAAACTAAAACTTGAACTGCAAATAGGTGGGAGACTACTAATAGCAAACCACCTGGACAAATCTTCATGATTGGCCAATCAGACAAAGGGAGTGACAGTCAGATCGTATCCATTACACTCTTCTTTGACAAGGCAGGTGATAGCCTTTGATGTCCACATCTTACCGGCCTTTGCAAACACTCTGCAGAACAAAAATATTTTGGCTGAGGCAAGCCCATGTGTTTTGACTTTTCTTCATTCAATTTTAATTTGCAGGGCAAATACTGAGCACTGGTGGAGTTGCTCTCACAAGATTCGTTTCTAGTTTCTACTATACACCATAATGACGTCCTTGACACTACGTTTGTATGATGCACAAGTCACCCTTTAGTATTCATTCAAATAGACAAATCCTAATTCGATCTTTTGGAATACCTTTGTGACACATGATGTCATGCTTTTCCTTAGGTTTGAAATAGGCGTGTACTGAGAGACAAGTTGTACTAAAACTAATTTAAAAAGCTATATTGCAATGGACAGCTAGTGATGAGGTTTTTGAAGATTTGGACCATGTTGCTGCAAAAAGACAAGGGGCCTGCCTTCTTAATCACTAAAAGATCTCTGTTCTCAACACAACGAGAAGCTTAATAAAGAAGAATGAATGTCTGGACACTCAACAAATCAACTTCAACAAATCCTAGACCAGATTGAACCAGCACCCAACAATCTGTCCCAGCCAAGGTTAATTTTTCAATGTTCATGCTGGTTCACCTCACCCAAGGTTGAATGGACCCAATGTTTTTTAAATGGTACGATCAACTATCTTAGTACTACGTTTCAGGACATCCCATATCAACAACCAGGAACATCTTTCAAATGATGATGTCCATTCATAATTAGTGTCAACTCAGTTAGAAAAAGGATCCTAAAGGGACACTAAATGTTAAAATTTTAGACTACATGTATTAAATAAGGGTGTATTAAGTGAGGGAATTTTTTTTTTCTCAACCAATTATTACTTTATTTTTTAATATGTGCATATTTCAAACACCCTATATTTTCATCTAGTTTTTATGCACTATATTCATTTAACTTTAAATTTTTAGTAAGACTAAAGTTGGAAAGGAAATCGAGATTTTTTTTTTTAAACCAAAATCATTTGCAAAGTGATCTAAGACATGCAAGAGTAGTTATTTTAATGCCTTTTAGTACTCCACTTTGCTACAAGTAGGGTCAACACATTTTTGTGGCCAATGCAATTTTCATTGCAATTTAGACACATGAAATTCTAGGAGCGGACAACAACAATTGTCAATAGTAATTTGAGATATTAAAATGTATGTTGAATCTTCACTTGATTCCTTGCACACAAATGAAGTAATAGAAACATAACAAGAAACCTAACCCAACAACAATTTATATGATCTAACAATATAACATGTTTAGTTCTTTACATGATGACAATAAAATATAAATTGATTATTCTTCGCCCATTACATATATGATGGGCATGATAAATTTATTATTATGTTTTTAACTTTGCACATCATGTTGATAACTTCAAATTGATTCCTTGTGACTCAACACCACTATCTCACAAACCCTATGAAACAATTCACAAAGATGTATTAGCTTATAATCAATTGTTCAATAAACTAAATAATAGACCATATTTGAGTTATGAATGAGAGATGAAAATGAAAAAGAAGCACATGGATCAAAGTATAATTATTATGGAAGGACAAGGTTGAGAAAACTTGATTTTTCAAAGGAATCAACAACATTTAAACAACGCTTCCATTCATCATAGGAAAAAGATGCATAATTTAACAAAAAATGGAAAATAATACAAGAGTTTCTTAAGTTAAGAACTCTTAATCTACTAATTGCACCTACTAACAATTAGCATCTAAACTGTATATTATATATGTTTTAATTATTATTATACCGTGAATTTAAAATATGTAGTATATTATTTTATTTTATTTTTATAAAAGCATAACCCTATTGTAAAATTAATTAAACATTTTATCCAATAACCAATATATGGGACCTTATATTTTTTTAATGTATTTTGTAAATTCAAAAAAAGAATGCCCCCCTTGGAATAGGATATATTCACTTTGCAAATTGACCTAATGCGAACACAAATAAGTTTAAAGTTTAAGTAATATACAAGAGCAAAAGTTGTACGTTAACATTATATGCATTTTTGTCAAGATGTAAGTAATGCAAGAAAAGGAAATTGTGAGCTTGAATGCCTTGTGAAGGTTGTCATGAGAGTGTTGACCTTGTTTAAGACTTCAATCTATAGCTGCACTTGTAGTCCTACCTAGAATGAAATTAGTTGGAAATTGTTGTGTGGAATAAAGTTCACTTCAATGATTTTCAGTTGTTATGAATGTAACCCAATCCCATGTGTTTTTGGTTGTGTTAGGATAATTTGTAAATTATGATGCTTCTATGTGTTATCAATTGGGTATGTGCAATGACATGGACTTACATGACACAATGGTGACCATTAATAATGCTAGAAAATTAATTTCATGGTCTTATGACTAATTGAAAATGACCCATAATCATGCCTTGTGAGTGGTTCAAAAAAACATTTGTGGGTTGGAAACTTGGAGTTGATAATATGATTTCATGAACATGCAATAGCCCGATCATGATAAAAAAAGTCCATACTTGAAGTAGAATTTATTAGTAGTTGATTTTCTCTTAAGGCTACAAATTTGACTAGGGTGTTTCATGTGTCATGTGATGTTACAAAACAATCTTTCATCAAGTCTTCATAAATGTATTTGATAAAAGGTTTAACTATATGATTTTACAATGAAAGTAGTTTGGATTTAGGAGAACAAGACATTATTACTTGTAAAATCAACTTCTTTTTAGCGATGAGATATTGTAATGATCAAACATGTAATTTTCCTAGTTGTTTATTCATATAATATGTTAGTAAAATGGAATTTAAAAGTGACAAAATCCATCTAGTATGATGACAATTGACACATTCAATAATGAAGATATTATGATTTGTATGATGTTGACAATTTGTGACTTAAAGCATCAATGATGTTAATACAAATTTTCTCATCATCATGAATCTTTGATTCACATTGGCATGAAAACAAAAGAATAGGAAAAAAGAAGCCATCATCTCTTGGTTATAAAAGTATATCATAAAATTGAAAATTCAAACATTTAAATTTCTTTAAACAAATGGGTTGGAAATTTTAATATAATTCATCATTGTTAATTTTTGAAAAATGGCATTTAAGGATTGATATACATATTTACAATATCAGTATTTACTAGTCAACCAAATCAAAGACTCAAAATGATTGTAATTTTGTAACAATGTTTGATGAAATATCGATGAAAATTAACACCCCCTACCCCCCGAAAAGCATGTAAGACATCTATCAACCTCATGGTTGATACAAAGTTCATTCAACCTTGACAAATAACCAAAATATATTCGTTCATATATTAACAATAAAAAATTGTTTGCTCTATACTTGAACATTATTTTGTCATGTACATATTTCTATTTGTGTTATGACTTTTATGTTTAAAATAATGTAATGCTTGTGCCTACAATAATTTGGTTAATTTTTTCATAAGTGTTATATGCACATTGTCATTTTAATATTTGGTTTCTTTAAAGACATGAAGTGATTGATTACGTGCAATAAATGCTTGTTGTTTCTAGGCATGCAATAAATGTAGTTTATTTTAAATTTATCGAGTCCAACAATAAAATATTCAGATTTCACCCTCCTATAACTTATGTTTCAATTTCACTATCTTATCAAAATATCACCTTCAAAACAAATTTGATGATTATGTTAAAAATTAATGGTTTTTTATGAGGTCATTTGATTTCATCATCATTAATATCCAAACAACTTTTGTCCATTACCACATTTTTTAAACAAGCACAAACTTTGTTTTGTTTACATGTTATTATTAATTCGTATTTAGCAAATTTCATGCCCAACAAGCAAATATGTTTTGAAATTTCAATCATTGGAATGTATGTGATATGTTTAAGGTAGATTTTACTGAAGCTGAATTCTTACCGAAATTGGATTTTCCTTAGCAAAACGCAGTTACCAAATTTTTTATAATGAAAACCTTGCTATTGAAACTAAATTTACCTATTGATTTAAACTTAGGTATATTTAGGATTTTTTTTGGGGGATAAGGTTAATTGCATGTTCCACCATTTTTATTATTATTTTTCTTGAAGGTATACAAAGCTTGAGGACTATACATAGGAATATTTTCTAGAGTAAATTAATTTTTTCTTGCCATAATTTTGTACATAAAATTTTATGTGTTGTTTTCTCTTTGTATGTTATGAGTAGTATGTTGTTTTGTTTACAAGGTCTTCTTGCTTATATTTGCTTTAGGTTTGTTTTGTAGAAAGTTTATGAAGTTATCAAATTAAGATTTGACAAGTCTTTTGTGTTAAAGTGTTTTGCTTACCTAAGCAGAGTAAGACAAATTTTTTTCTTTTACTCCCTTATTTTATTTCTTCCAAGACCCGGTAGTTCACCAAGTGGCCTTAACATTTGGCGACCATATCGCAAATATTGGTTAGAGCTATTTGACTATACCAAAACAAACCGCGGATTTATTATTGTTGTTTGACAATTAAAAATTAAAAACCAAAATAACCATAGATTATAGCTTTTTTGTAATCATTTATAGTATGCCAATAGTTTTGACAAGGGGTATGAAGAAAATAATGGAGTAGGTTTTGCAAGAAAATGCTAAAGTAAGGCATACAAGTAACCCATAACAATTGGAACAACCAACGATCGACCTAGAGGAGGCTACAACTTTTCACAATGGGGAGGAAAATGAACTAGAGGATGTTACCAAAAATACATGACCGAAAACTATATGACCTACCATAAATCATCCATTGGAATTGCAATGCATTAAGATCGAGTTGGAAACTCCTGTGATTTGAAACCTTATTGAAAATAAAGTTTTTTGATACCATGAGATTATTATGACAAGTCCACATGCCAAAAAAATTAATGATTGACTCTAGAAGCAAATTAATGAACTATGCCAAATTTAGGGAAAGGAGCTTTCTAATGAAGTATGAAATACGTAGTCCTCAAGGATAAGTATTTTTTATGTGGACAAACTCCATTAAGAAATTTTGGTAACCTTTTTTTAACATTTGTGCTTTTCTTCATGCGTTTCTAGCTTGTATTTTTTGTCAAAGTTTAGGTCACTAGATAGACAATCATCCTTATCGGTTTAATAAAATCTTGCTTACACAAACAGTGTTGATAGATCATAAACCTTATTTGGTATCGACACTTGTTCAAAGTTTACTTTTGAATGTTCAAAATTTGGTTTATCCTTTAGCACTACCAAATGTATCTTGTAGATAGCTAGTTATTCCACTTGTTTCTATTCCACTTACTAGAAATGTCATGGAACAAAATCCCCAGTAGGTCTTCCAAATTCAATGTATCTTCATGTTGGACCCTATACACCATATTTTGGTTATAGTTACAAGGGCATAGGGAGTGCTCCTACAATGTGGCCTCCAATGTCTAATCCTTTAACTAACCCCATAACACCACCAAAGCCAATTTTGAGAATTGCACAAGCTAGGATTGTAATAAATTGTGAAGAACCTTCAGATGAGGATGATGATTATTTTGAAAGAAAACACAACTCTAGGATGCCACAAATCATTTCTACTAAAAAATTGTACCATGAACGAAGGGGCAAACCATCCATGATTAGAAATCTTGGTAGGCTTCCTACTAGTGGACAAATTGTACGTACCAGCAAAGGTGGTGGCAAACCTTTCAATGGTGGTGGTAATGGGTCTCTAGGAAGTGGTGGAGGCGGTCCTCCAAGAGGTGGCGATAATGGACCCCCATGAAACTAAAATCCAAAACAATATGTTGTAAGACCAATATGACCATGGGTAAAGTCTACCTGGAATCATGGTATCCTATCCAACCCCCTATAACACCAAATCTTTCGCCAAGTAGGAAATCCTTACCCTACCCCAACTACACTACAAGAATAGATTTTGATGCTCATGTACAAGTTTTTCATATGACCATTTAGGTCAATGGAGAGAATAATGATGCCAATATCATAAAAAAAATTTGTTTTACTCTTCATAATGCCATATCGAAATGGGGAAAGAATCTTATGACAACCCATCCAATTTGCATATTTGAAAAGTTGGAGGTCACATTTTGTAAACACTAACAAAAAATATAGATAGATGAACAAGTGTACATGGCATTATGAATGATAAAGCAAGGTGGAAATGAGAAGGTGGAAGTATATTAAGAATGTATATTGAAACTAGCAAATTGCCTTCAACATCAAGCAAATGACAATGTGTTGATCATTTTTTTCCAAGTAGGATTGCAACCATATCTTTGGATAGCCATAGGGGGGACGAAAAGGGACACTTTGTTTGAACACAATGAAGGTATAGTTACATGTGAAGAAAGTATGGAAAACGCCAATGAATACTATAAATTGTTGAAACCACCAACCAAACATGAGAAAGCTAGTGAAGGAAGGTGAAAAAATGTGATTTGTGATCAATGCAATAAATTAAGACATTCGAAGGAACGTTACCATTGGAATTTGGAAAACTCAAATAACAAACTTAAAGACAAAAAGGAGGTAGCAATGAATGGAATTTTGGCCCAAATTAGTGGTGGTATAAGAAATAAATCCAGTAACAAAGGAGGTCACAAAAAAGCCAACAAATTTGGTTCCATCATTTATTGTTGTTTCATTTGCAATTATGTTGAACATAAAATCTACAATTATCCTCATAAGGCTGTAGTTCGAGTGATGTTCAAGAAAAAGGTAATAACAACTACACCTAAGAAGGAAAATGTTGCTATCAACATGGTTTTGGTAGTTATCACTTGTAATTAAGTACCTAAAAATGTGGTATTCAAGGAAAAATAGCCTTTCAAGAACAAGAGCTTGGTCGATCTGCAAAAATAAGAAAATATTCAACATTCGTTTGAAGAACCTATTAAAGACATACAACAAAAGGAACCACCAAAAGATATGCATGGAGCCAATATACAAACTTTGATTAAAGCCAACCTCACAAAGAATTTTGGTTCAAATATCAAAAATCAATTTATTAAGTCAACTAGTTTTACCAATTATATCAAATCCATCGAACCTACCAATTTTACCAATTCTACCAAATTTACTAGTATTATCAAATTAATTGGCTATACTAGATTTATTGGAAATATCGATGTTATGGGAATTACCAAAAGGTTTTCGGTTTTGGAGGATATCACCCAACAACTATTGGAGAGTAAACATACCCTTACCTTGGGCAACAGACTTTTCAAATTTGCTCTAGATTTGAAACAATATGTTGCTACCAAGCTTGCCTTGGAAAAATATATATATCATTGCAACAAGACCTAATCTAATTATCGCCTTGGTGGTGATTGATCCTCACATGGTTGTGATACAACTTCAAGTGGGCAAGAACATTGTTGAAGACGTCCACGGAGGATCTAGCATGGAAAGTGAAAGCACACTATGAGGGGGCCAAAATTGTTGTGACATTGTTTTTTTTTAGGGGTTCCATGTTTGAACTTCAACCATGTCATTAATATGAAGGATTTTCACGAAGTTTTAACATATTATGGTAGGTTAAAACTCAAATAAATCAAATTCCACATACATTAGTACACATTTTAATATAATATGATGCAATGTTATAATATATTTGTGCCAAAAAATATACATAACATATTAAAAATTAAAAATATATTAAAAATAATTGAAATGATTTTTATTTTTATTTAGAAATTTAATATTTACTAAATATTGTGATTCCATATGGTTGGAATAAGTTTGTGAGCCATGTGAAGAGTTTGATAATTATCATATCACAAATGGGTGTTTTTGGAGGTGATGACCATAAGTCTGTGGTAAATTAGCACTTTGACAAAATATCACTTTCAAATGGAAAATAACAAGATATGTGAAGTGGGTCATTTAAAAAAAAATCATTTACGACATTTTTTGGTTGATCAATTAAAACCCAAACGTAATGCAATAATAAATAGAAACATGTTTTATTATATTCCATATACCATAAATATACCCATTATTCATTGAATTTTTTATTATTGTTGTTTTCAACTAATATTAAGTATCATTAAATTTTTTGAAAATCAAAACACCAAAAATGAAACCAAAATTAAATGCAACATGTTTTGCAAAAATTTACATTACATACATGTCCTGAAAGTGCCCAAAGTGGCCCCCCGTAATGTGCTTTCACCTTGAACATCATGATGAAAGAACTCTAGAAATGGTTAGGACTCCCCATCCTAAATTAACATTGAATACATTTTGGATGACAAATCAAACCATCACCAAAATGGTTAAATTCATTAAGGATATCAAAATCCAAATTCATGGGATTCCATACATTGCGATGTTCATGGTAATGAAGAATAATATTTTGGACTCTAGTTATTCAATGTTGTTAAATCGACCATGGCTGTGTAATGCACATGTCACCCACGACCAAGGGAACAATTTGATCACCATTGAAATCAATGGAATAATGTGAACCAATACTATGACCAAACATTTGGATAGTAATACCAAACATTTAGAAGTTTTGCTATGCTACAATTTAATGAAAGGAGTCACAAAAATAAAATATAAATAGTCTCCATAATAAAACCAGATTTGTTACAATTGGGACTATTACATTATCAAATCTAGGAATTCTCAACATTGTAATTTTCAATGCAAAAATCAATACAAAAGTTCTTACATTCAAATTCATGCACTTTGAAAGACAGATCTAAGTGGAGACTACCCCAATGCACATTGGAGTCCAAGATTTGGATATTGCATCCTACACATTACCTAAAGATCATCATGTATGACTCCTCAATCTAGGAACTACCAACAACCCTTTGAAATCAAAATTAAATGCAACATTGGATGGATTAGTTGTTATAAGCATTAAAACCTTGCTCTGAGAATAGGAGGACATTTTCTAATGGAATTATATAAGGACATTTCAAGGGAATTCCACCATGTATTGTTCAACATCGCATCAAACTTAACACAACCATTACACCTATTCATGAAAAAGGGGTACCAAATGAACCCAAATTATGTTATGGTAGTCAAGTAAAATATGGGCAAGCCTTTAATTGCAAGTTTCATTACCTTAATGGAGGGAGCTAATTGGTTATCACTAGTTGACGCACTTCCAAGTCCCAGGTAGAACCCACTTGAAGGTTCAACTATATGTAGTTGCGGAAAGTTGGGACTCGAAAGGCGCTCCCGACTTCCAGCACTATAGAGGGGTAGAGGGGCGTGCTAGAAGTCCCGGGATGAGACTAGGAAGAGGGACTAGTAGATCAAGCTTGAATCTGCATCCAAAACAAACCACCAAGTGGTTAGTTTACATTCAGAAACACCCTTGGGTGTTGGGACAAGCCACGGGCACTTTGGACCACAAGACTCACCACGGCTCGAACTCGGGGGAAGCCACCACCTTCCCCCATATAGTATTCTTTGCAACGCTCCATGGAGGCTACATCCAAATGGCTCTTTTTCCCAGGGGTCCCAAGTTGGAGTCCCGAAATTGTCCTGAAATTGTCCCGGTTAGAATCCCGGGACTTTAAGAGCTCATAACTCCCGACTGCGGAGTCTGATTGCAACAAAGTTTAAACCAAAGTTGTAGCCCTTGTTGAGATATTTTCAACGCTGTGTCGCACTTTCAATTCGGAGGTTGGCAAGGGGTCGATTCTTGACTTTTAGTGGTCGGGAGTCAAATTGCCAATTTGACTCCCGGCCCTTCTTTTGCCCATAACTTGGGCTGCATATGTTCAAATGACCAATGCAAGGCCATTTTTGACATTTACGCTTCAAGACCTTTCCAATGACACTAAGAACATCTTAATGTGAGGTGTTTTGGGCCTTGCTGTTGAACTCTAAACATTCAGGAGTCTCGGAGGACTCCAAGCCCCCAACTTTGGGAGTGTTGGGCTTCACCCCCACACTTGGCCAAAGTGGGGTTGCGACAACCACTCTCTTTAGTCAATTACATCATCGAGGAAAGGGAAAATACATTCCGATAAAAGAAATACCAGAATTATATATTCCACTAAATTTTTTTTGGGTGGAATTCTACAACATAGCTCAAGAAAGGTAGCCAAAAATTGCCACCCTCTTGACATTTCCTTTTCAGTACATGGTGAACTTTTTCCTCCTACTAGAATTGAAACAACAATGGCCCCTTTCGTAACGTCATCAATGAAATATTTGGAGGAACATTTGTTTCATTTTAGGGATTTTGGTCAAATTATGGGCAACATTTCAAAGGTTTTTCAGTTAGCCACAACCAAAGAGGAAGCAACAAAAAAATACCACATAAGAGCTTACAAGATGTAACTACCTTTAAAGGGTAGTTGTAGCAGTTGCAAATGACCAACTAGTAGGATACCCTAACCATACAACATTTACAATTTGAGTTGGAGATCTTGAAAGGTGCATAGAAGAGGGTGCAGGAATTGAAAATTGAAAATTCCAATTTTTGAAATGAATTACCAAAATTGCATAAGCAACTTACTGAAATCGATAAGACTTTGGGTTTAATCAAATTTGAGCATGTTGTTTTATAGAAGACCTTATAAAAAGATCAAGCAAACCAAAAAACTATGGAACTATCCCTTAGTTTGACCAAAAAGTAGTTTATAACCATTAAAATGATAATGGAACAGTTGGAAAGCCAAAATGAACTACTTACAAAAAAAGTAAAAAAACATTAGGTTGAAGTGTAGCAGGCAACTAAAAAAATATGGTTGTTACAAGAGCACTTGGAGGAGATCTGAGGTAAAATCTAGGCATGGTTCTAGAGGAACTTGAAGCTTTAAAGAAGGAGATGAAAACATTGCAACAAAGGGCCAAACTTGTTAATCTCTACCACAACTATATGGAAGAGTTCAAGCACAACAATGGGAATTACTCAAGGAACATGTTGGTGAGCTCATTTAGGAGGCGTTTGAGTCCTACCAAAAGGATGAAGAATTGTACTAACTACATTTGGAGACTTTAATCATGCTTCCTTTCAATTTCGACAAGACGCAAACACAAACTGGATTTGCATCCAAATTTGGCACCATAAAAGTGAAGAGTAGAGCAAGGGCAATCATATGGAGGTTGATTCAATTGTCACACCAAAATTGCCCCCAACCAAATTGGAAATGACTGCCAATACTACATTCATTTCCAACATTGCATAAAGACTTGGACCTATTCAAGACCCTGCCCTTGTACATTTTAATGTGCCTTATGGTGATATGACTATTCCACCACTTTTCGGTACAATAGTCAAGGATGATAATAAAGTCCTTGTGGTTGGAACTAATATAGATGCAAGGGATTCAACTTTGATACAATTGGAAACAATTGTTGCCCTTACTTATATTGTACCAAGTGCTTCTACCACACCAAAAGATGTAGGATTAAATGGTAAGGTAGAAGTTGTAGATGTGATAAAGCTTATGGTTATGGAAGAATATTGTAAATAGTTGTAGACTATAATTATGAGGATGTAATCCCAATTATAAAGGGGGATGACATTGAAGGTAGATTTTATTGAAATCAAAATTTTATCGAATTTTTACCAAAATCAGATTTTCCTTACTGAAATGCATTTACCTTTTTTTACCAAAAGCCTTGTTATTGAAACCAGATTTACTACCAATTTAGATTGAGTTATATTTAGGAGCAATTTTTTTGAATAGGGGTGACTACCTATTCCACCATTTTTTTATTGCCTTTCTTAAAGGTATGTAAAGTTCCATACCTTTGAGGACTATACATGGGAATATTTTCTAGAGTAAATTGACTTATTCTTGTCATACTTTTGTATGTAGAATTTTATGTTTTCTCTTTGTGTGTTGTGAATATTTTGTTGTTTTATATGCAAGGTCTTCTTATTTATATTTGCTTCAAGTTTGTTTCTATAAAACGTTTATGAAGTTGTCCTACTAAGATTTGACAATCCTTTTTTGTGTTAAAGCTTTTTGCTTACTTAAGGAAAGTAAAAAGATTTTTTTTCTTTTACTCCTTTATTTTATTTCTTCGAAGACCTAGTAGTTCATTGGGTGGCTTTAACATGATATCATAATATATATCTTACATGCTGCCGTATTCAAGAGTAAGTTGGCAGTTACATGTAGGTTATGTAATAATGTAAATCTGAACCTAAACATCATTGCGTTAAGCAATCCTTGCATATATTGATTATGACAACAACTGTTGCAAATGATGTCAAAAACAATAAAAATTTTCAATGAACATTTTAGTGCAACAAAATTTTATGTTTTAAACACAATCCCATATTTTGAACATTGCACCAAATGTGATTCCATGCAAATTGATTAAACATGATTCAAAGTCTTAATGAAACATGGAAAACATTGAAGTTTAAAATATGAAATAAACTTTATTGGTTCTACCCATTAATAAGGAAGGACTATGCATTGGCAGACGATGTTGGGCCTACAATTTTGGTTCAAACTTGACTCAATGTGTGACTAACACCTTGAATATTATGTGTCCATGTGACAAATGGGCATGTTCCATAAAATTGCATGAATCTAGATAAAAACTATAGATCTAACAAGGGAAATTTTTTGTTTTTTGTTTGAACCTACCATAAAGGACATAGTCATTACATGATGAACTTGTTTGTTTGTTATAGGGAACCCATTTCATGTCACTAAAGAATCCCCAAATAAACATGGCCCATATTGTCATATACCACATTAATCATCACACAAGTTATTAAAATGATGGGTAAAGATGGCACCTTATATTAAAAGGGACCTTGAATTTGAAGATGTTGCACTACATGTTGAAAATAATCACAAAACCCAATGTTATGTATCCTTTTACTCATCATGCCATAAGAAGGATTTTTTTTTTTTCCAAAACATGAAATAATGGTAAAAGCCTTCCCAAGTGCAATCTTAAAGAAGAAAATGACTAGAGTGGATCAACATTGTGAACCTTGAAAGATGAAACCTTGAAATGAACCATCCCAAAAAAAACAAGTTCATTGTTCAAAAGTGTGAACTAGAACAAAAGCCCCCACAACAAATATGGCACCCAATCCAACCTTCGCCTAGGAAAGGATTGTGACCATTTAACAAATGATAGCCCCCATAAAACATTAGTAGTCTTGATCAACATAATAGAATTGGTCAAAACAATCCCTATCACGCAATGATCATATAATCTTTATGTAACTACATGTTGCTAATAAAACCATTAATTTAAATGCAATATTAACCTTGATTGTTTTGTCACACAATGCAACCATTAGGTAAGTATTGACACAATTCATTACTTCCATATTGAAGGTGTTCATTAATGAAAAATCTCAAGACACAAAAATCACCAAGCTAAAAAGACTAGTCAAGTAAATGGGAACATTAGCAATCCACTAAATGCCAGAGAAACAAATTGAAACACTCGTAAACAAAGGAATGGTAAAATATTTGATGCACACAACATTACTACCTACCTTATGGTTAGTTTTATCATTAAATAATCCTCAAAGTAGCGAAATGAAAATTTGTGAAAATATGAAGTTGACATGTTGAAAATCATCATAATTATCATAGACTACACTATGAATAATTTCACTATTCATATCACAATATTATAGTAGATAATAAAAATAATAATAATTTCAAAATTAAAAAACGAATTCAGTTTTTGAAAATAAATAATTATCCATTTTCTCAATGTGGAAATTGACCCTAGGTTACAGTGGTGTAAGCACATGGTGACAAATGCTTGAAGAAGTGAAAACTAACATGTTGGAGGCATGAAAAACGTGTTGCAAACATTTCTTTTCAATTGTTGTGTTTCAAATTACAAATGAAGTGCAAAAAATCTTGAATTTACAATATTTATTATAATGAAAGTTTCTAAATTTGGAATTCAAAAATCCACATAACACTAGATGTAATTTTGACTAACAAAAACTATGGTAGTGATTTCCCACTTGATGCATTATGGCTTTAAATTTGACAATTTTCCAAAATGCTTATATGTTCCCATTTTGTGCAATAAAACTTGGGGAAAATGTCAACATGGACACGTTCATATATTCTTATACCATCACGTTTGTGCACAATCTTTCTTATTTGTTCCACCCACCAAGTTTGTAGCAATGTATGATAGTTAATGTTCTATAAAATTAAGTTTAAAAATCTTCATGCAAACATCAACATGAATCACATGACTCCACCTACTTTGTTTTGTTTAAAAATAAACGATTCCTTTTTGTTGTGTTTGTCGACACAAAAAATGCCTAATAATCATATAAGATAATAATATAAATTGAACGTATCGTATATGCTAGCATATCAATGGTTCTTTGAGATTTTATTCTCATATTTTAATTTGCTTTACATATGTGTGTGGGTTTTCGTATGTTTTGTTTGTTTGTTTAGATGTGATTACATTGTAACCTTCTCAAACCTATTGAAGAAAAAGTGTTGAATTTTTTTAGAGTGAAATTTCAACAAATAAATAAATTTAAAATTAAGCTGTAATATTATTGGATGCATGACCTTACAAGTCATTTCGTGTACTTGGGCCAAAAGCACATGACTCACTAGTTTGCATGAAGACAAATGGTTTGGTGGAGTAGTGACGCAATTGCATAGGTAAGGTTGGTGTAAGAGGTGCCAATGTTTAGATATTGTTGTCAACAAACTTTAAGCCACAACATGGGTAAGTTCACTAACCTTGGGTTTGGCTAGATGGATAACTAAAATGTTGTCAAAGTTATTTTTAGATGACATAATAAATATATTTCATGTTGTATAATAGTTACAATATGAAGTTGTAGTGGGAATTATGGGTTGGTGTGAAACTTGCAAACTTTTCCTTTCTCAAAGAAGAGGAGAGAACTACCATAGATAAAATCGTATTTGAGTGTCTCTTGACAATAGATCTTGTCTATACACTCAAATAGAAGGCCACCTTAGTCCTGGTGTCTTGAAACCCTATAATACATCTTATTCATCCACGAGCATTGGGAAGTAGTTGAACACAACTAGGTTGATTAGATATGGGAATCTTTTTGTGACCATTGCCTCTTACATAAATACCCTTTTCCTACATCCATCCATTCTACAAAAGGATTTTGCAAGGACACTTATTTTGTGAAAAGTTGGATTTAAAAAAAGAAGTTATTATTATTATTATTTTTAATGCATAAAAGGACAAGAGCTTGGAAGGGACAAGAAGGCATTTTCTCTTGTCCTTCACCATCAAAATCTCCTTTTCTTACAGTAGAATATCTAGGACAGGAGGCAAATGAATTAGTTATTGGAGGGTGTGGCACTCAACAACACACCAGCAAGGAAGACCTTAAAATCAGCCAAGTGTCCTAAATGCGGGCAGTACAAAGATACTTCTGCATTGCTTTTTTCACAGTCTGCCCTGAGCACGATTCATATTGTTCTGGATCAAGCATAGGGCAGACAGTGAAAAAAATATGCAACAGTCATTTTCTCTTTCTTCACTGACTGCCCTAAGTCCGATTCATATTGTTCTAGATCAAGCGAAGGGCAGACAATGAGAAAAAATGCAGCAGTACCTTGTCTTCTTCTTTTTCACTATCTGCCCCAAGCCAAGTTCATATGGTTCTAGATCAAGCGTAGGGCAGACAGTGAAAAAAAATGCAACACCTATTTTGCTTTTCTTCACTGACCGCCCTAAGCCAGATTGAGGTGTAGGGCAGACATTGAGAAAATAATAATGGAGCAGTACTTTTGTACATGTACTGCCCGCATTTGGGACCGTTGGCTGATTTTAACTTTTGGTGCTTTGGGGTGTTGTCTTTTGTTTGGACTTGGGTCCTTTTCTTTTCTTTTTTTCCTTCCCTCGTTCCCTTGCCCGGTGGTTTTTTCCTTTATTTATTTATTTATTTCACATTATTCCCAACTCACACATGCCCTTGTACTCTCTCTAGTTTTTTTTTTTTCTTCCCTTGTTCCCTTGCCCGGTGGTTTTTTCCTTTATTTATTTATTTCACGTTATTCCCAACTCACACATGCCCTTGTACTCTCTCTAGTTTCTTTTTTTCTTCCCTTGTTCCCTTGTCGGGTGCTTTTTCCTTTATTTATTTATGTAACATTATTCCCCAACTCATACTACTCTCTCTACTTTCCACTCTAGTATTGGGGTTCAGATTGTCCATGCTTTTACTATCATCATGTCAGTGGCTTTTTTCCAACTACTCAATCTACGCCTGGTCCATGGGCCATAAGTATTCAGCAGCACCCACCAGCACACCATCCACTGAATGCCCGTTATTACTCAGTTATTGATGAACCTCAACCTGAGTTAATCTTTGGTTCCACCTCGGTAACCTATTCTGTAGCAAATAGGTCTCATACATAGGTAGATAGGTAGGTAGGAAAATAGGTATCTACTAGGTAAGTAGATCTTTTATACATAGGTGAAGGCTGTGTTTACTACCTACCTACTAACAACATGCTTGTGAGTTGTTAGTAGGTAGGTAGAAAAAAAGAAGCAACTGAACTAACCACCATGGTTAGCTAGGGACCTGGAAGCTTTTGGGTGAGGACACTGAACACTGAACACCAAACTTTTATATTTTAATAAAAAAAATATTGGAGTTTATCATTGTGTGTACATGCTCTCTAATACCCTCATCCAAGGACCTTACCCAACCCTTCCCACACCACTTCCTATTCACTCCACATACTGCAGTACCTGGGGCGGGCAGGTTCTTGGCACATGAGTGTCAAATAATTAATAAATTAAAAAATTTAAGATTCATCGTGTGAGTTTTTAATTTTTGGACTTTTCGACATATAACGAATTTACTTATTAAATTATATCTTGACTTCAGAGTTCTCTCATTGTGCTTGCGATTGGTCGGTTCTCAACTAATGTGCTTATCTGTACTAGGTCAAGGTTTGATTCCAGATTCTTGCAATTTAAAATAATAATAATAATAATAATAATAATAATATATATAGATATATGCCGACAAGGCTAATTTATTTCAATTTTTTTGAAAATTAAAAAAATAATTTTATTATTATTATTTATGCCGAATTTGGCTATGTACTACATTACACTGGCACCAGGCTCTGAATACTTACAACACACCCATTGAACATACTCAAAATTCACTCCACTAGTTTCCAATCCTTGCCATACTAGGTATATATCATCCTTTCTGTCCCTTACCACTTGATCATAATCTGTCCCATCTCTCAACTTTTGTCGGCCTTGCCTGCCAAGGGATGAATATTGTGTTTAGATTCATTAGAGAGTACAGTACCTCAATGGATTTTGGACCCTAGGTAGTAGATCTATTTTGATACAATGATTTTTGGAAAGATCATATTTTTTTGGCTTGTGTTGAAACTTGAGATTAGTCATAGAGTTTATAATAATATGTTGAAGGATTTTGGTTTGTTTTATAAGATTTTTTTTTTGAAGATCTGTATTTTTGCATGGTGAAGAAATATTTGAGTTTCCATAACTCTTCTTTTGCCTTAAGATACTTTTTAGTGTAAATGACAACGCCACAGAGTGACACACCCCTTGTCTCCTTTGATTGGCCATGGCTAGTAACCAAAATTTAACCGCAATGAACTTGTTGGCAATATGGGTTTCCTCCTTTCAAAAGCAAACAAAGAAATTGCCCACCTCCCCCACCCAAGCTTCTCATTGATAGTCAAAGGGTTTCTTTTTCCTAATGGGTCTTCCTCCCCAATTCTCTCCTTCCCTAATACCCTACTCTACAACCGTGGGTATCTATTGAGGTTGGGAAAGCTTCCTACACTCAACGGGTAGTAGCCCCCAAGTGTAGTAAGGAGCTTACAACAATAATATCCCAAATGGGGAGCTTACAACTCACAAATGTACTACCTAAGATGAGGAGCCTTTACCTCCACGCTGGATTACAAATTGCTCTTTCCTAATATGGTAGTACCTTTTCAAGTTTTATAGTAATTAAATTAGTTTTGAAAATGTTGAATTCTTTTAGAAATTACTTATTTAAAATGTCAAATTTTTGAGAATTGGGTCAATTTTATGTGGTGCATGAATTCTCTATTGCATTGTTTGCCTTTTTTTCCCCCTTCACAATGATTATTATAAATGTGATGTCTTGCATCAGGTAGGTGTGAACAAAATTAAAGGTCTCTGATGAGGAGTTACAGAATTCTAAAGATAAAACTTGAGAAGAGAGTCATGGATGCCAAACAAGAGTTAGGAATGCAGGTTTTTCAAGTGGAAACAACTATATCCTTTGTTGAGAGAAAGATGAAGAGAGTGGTTAACCTTGGGTTGGAATTGACAACATTGAGAAAATAACTAAAAGAGGAACAACAAAGCCATGCACAACAATATCAATGAGGACAAAATACAAAATTGGTGGAAATGCACGAGCCTCTTGCTTTGACCCAATCCACAATTGTAAAGCAAGGATCCACTAATTGATAAGATCTCTTTGTTCTATGACTTGGTGGAACATTATCTTTCCCCAGTTTTGCAAAAAGAAATAGAAGAAAATGTTGTAGAAGGTTTCATTTTGTTAGAGGTTCAAAGTCAAAAAAAAGGCTACTTACATTTACTATCAAATTTCCATAAATGATCATTTTATTTATCAAAGTAGATTTTGAAAAATAAAATAATTATTTAACACTTGAGTGCCAAATTTGAAAAGGTCCTATGATATTTCAAAGGACAACTATTTGATACCATTGCCCCCAAGCCAAAACAAAATTAAATAAAAAATTGCAATCATGATTGCACAACTATATAACAATTAGATAAGAAATGGTCACATCCACAATGAGAGGTTTTGTCTCTAGGGGCATCCTTCCTTTGTTCGTGCTTCCATTTGGTTAAAGGTCTTGCAAAATGTAAAAATTACGAATATGGTCAATGTGGGTTTCAAGGACAATTTTTTGGATTTTTTGGACAAATTTTTTGGGAAACTTTAGTTTTCCTAGTGTAAGTTTGAAATCTTGTTTTTCATGATGAAAATTGTACTCCATCCAAAGTACATACAGTGTACAGGCCACTTTACTACTAGTGGTGGACCTGTTCTATGACCATCTCCACCCCCACCGAAGCTTTGAGTGATGTTTGTCGGAGCTTCAAGTGATGTTTGTCACACGGAACATAGTGTATTGATTGTTTCTCAATCCTCATCCATAAACATTGAACGAACATAGGACACTATAAAGCGAGAAACTATTGAAATTCAACCGCTTAAGCCAATCATTATAACCAACCAATCAAGTGCAATCTTTCTAAATTGTGATGAAAGAGCACTAGATCGTGTGCAAATTTAGTTGCCAAAACAACGGATATGAACCCCAAAACCAACATATAAATGATCTACTTTGATGAAATATGGGGGGAGGTCACTAACGGACTCTGCGGATGTGTATATTGGAGTGTGATATGAGGCCAATAAACTCAACAAGTTGTTAGCATTCATCCATGGTCACCTTTGCAAGTGGATGTGGGTTGGATTCACCCCTAGCCTAGATTGTCCAAAGCCTTCACCTACAATAACCAACCCAGCTAAAGTTGGGGTGAGTGGGCAATGGGTAACTGGACCTACACGTCCTGAGCGGTATTGGGTGGTTCTTGTTAAAAGCTTGCCTGTTCTGGGCAGACCTTTTTTTGATTTTTTTTTTGTTGGCCCTCCCCCATTTCTGGATTGTTGTGTAGGTGGAAAAATAATTGACTGACTAGATAGATGCACATGTGCTAAAAACTGAAGATTCAAACTCAAATATTTTCCATTATAATCAAAGTGCCCTTGGGCAATTGAGTTAAAGAGTAGTTCAAATCATATGCCCTGCAACAACTTCAACTATGGCTTGAACAACATGTAATTTATTGTCAACTTGAAAAGGCCATGTTGAGCCCACCCAAAAAGAATGGTAGGAACCATAGGAGAAAAAAATGTTGTTTTTAGGTTGTTCGTATGGACATGGGGTGTAATAAAATGCCTTTAGGACCTCCAAATATCAAGGAAAGGTCATCTTTACGTATGATTATATATGATTGTAGCCAATAATGAGGATAAACACTCCCCATGGCATCCATTATTGGACTGCTTGAAAAACGAAGCATCCAACTTTGCAATTTATCTTTCAACATCTTTGACCATATACCACAAACATTCACCTTGTTTATCAAAGAAATTGAGGGCCATAACAAAGAAGCATAAACGCACAAACCCAATGGGTCACCAAATCTCACACTTTCCCATAGACCATAACACAAACATAAATCCCAATGAGTTCATCAACTTACACATTGCTTTAACATAAACACACAAACATAAACCCATTAGTTCTATCAATTTAAAGGCTTTACAATAGAGCACATGACACATACACATGCACCTTGTTTATCAAGGAAATTGAAGGTTTTACCATAGAGCACAACACACAATTATAAACCCCAAAGGTCCACCAAATTTCACATTTTGTTATAAATCACAACATACAAATGCCATGTGTCCATTAGATTAAATGTTTTGCCATAGACCACAACGTGTTAATATAAATCCATTGTCACAAGCATGGAAACTATAAAGACATATGATGAAAGGATATGTTCAAGTTTAAATCCAAAACATAAAACAAAGGAACCAAAACAAGAACACAAATGTGAAAGCCAAAATACAAATAAATATTTATTGCAATGAAATAAAAAAAGGTAAACATGAAAATAATATAACAAGGCTATGGTGTGAGATTGTATTTCAAATTGGGTCTTAATTTTATTTATATTCCTTTAAGGATTTTGTTTAAAAAACTTTCCATACAAATTTTCATGTGCCCATTGATAAGACAAGCTTTTTTTTAAAAAATTAACTACAAATGAATTACAAGTTAACTAAGATTTAACTAAAAATTAATTAAAAATGGATTAAAATATTATAAATGAACTATGAATGAATTAAAAGTGAATTGTGAGTTAAATAATAGTGAATTAAAAGTTAACTAAAAATGAATTGGGAGTTCATTAGGAGTGAATTAAAAATTAACTATGAATCATGGATGAACATTCATATGAATTAACTTTATTTTTCATGTGAAAGTGTTGTCCATGACATTAATTATTAATCACAAATGACATTTATATGAATGAACTCCATTCGTCATGTGAAAGTGGTGTCCATGACACCCATGGGTCCATCAAATTCAATGTTTTGCCATAGATCATAACACACAAATGTAAACCCCATGGATCTATCAAATTGAGTGTTAGATCACAACACAAATAAAAAACCACTTCGTCCATAGATCACAACACATAAATATAAACCCCATTGGGTCCATCAAATTGAAGGTATTGTTATAACATAAACACACAAACAAAAGCGGGCATTAGGGTGCACCAAATTGAAAGTTCTCCCATAAACCACAACACATAAACAAAAAACCCATTTCCTTTTTGTGTTCAATCAATTTTATTTGTGTACAACTCATATATGGATGAACCCACCTTTTGGCCTTAAACACTTTCCCTATGGCAACATGATTGCCCATTGAATTTTGAACTTCTTTGCCCATCAGATGATATTTTTGTGTTTCTTCCCATCAAGGTCAAACTTTTACTTATTTGAAGCCAAATAAAAAAGCATGTGAAAATCAAAATTAAACAAATCAATAATATGCCTAGGGTCTATTGATTGAGGAATGACCTCATGAACATCAATGTCGATAAGAGATGTGTGTGAATTTCCAACATAAATGTTCAAAACTAGAATGCCAACATATTTTTCAAAAAACTTAGCCTTGCTCCAACAAGAAGGAACTTGGGCCCACTAGAAGATCTATACAACTTCAAAAACATTCTCAAATCGTAGAAAAGATAAAGAGGCATTGTGAGTTTTGAGTTTTTAGATGAATTGAAATATTGGAAAATCAAAGAAGACATAAAGGATGCATAGCTTCTAGATGAAAGAGCTACATAATTTTTATTTTAAAACTAGGAAAACAAACCTATGTAGATCAAAGACTAAAAAGACAAACATGAAAATTAAAAACCATCAAAACAAATGCAAAAATCCTTTCCTTAAAATTTTAAAATTTTATATATTAAGAAAATAAAGACCAAAACTAGTCACATGTTATGTAGTTTTTGCTTGCCTTGCACCAAAAACACATTACAATAAAAGTAGATGAAAATCTAAGAACTAGAGAATTACATTGATCTTTCCACACACAAAGTTTGCAAGTAAATACTTTCAACATTGCATTGAGTAAATGCAAAATTGTACTTGCCATGCACCATTGTGTCCCAATTTTTCCAAAATTTCTCCACCATGGCAAAAACTATTAGGAATGTAATATTTCAAAGCTGAAATAACCATTCTAACAAACCTACACAATTCCATATGCTTACAATGCTTCTTCAAGATACACAAAAAAATTCCACAAAGTTTTGATATGCCAACACTTATCTTGCTAACATAGTAGGAGTCATTTCAACTTTCAAGAATTTCAAAGGAATGATAAACCTAGTTTCAGATGGTTATCACAACCCCCCTGCCCCCCAAATTACTTGGCTGATTTTGAACTTAATTCTCATTGTGAGAACTGGCAGGTGTTAGACATCATGATACTTGACTTATAACCCACATATCAATTTTTACTTGAGCTAACAACCAATACAATGAAAAATAGTTTGCTTTAATATAAAAAGTTGAAAAGTAGATGGTGTCAATGGGAAAACCTAAATCCAATCCTCAAGTTAGGGTTTAAGGTCTAAGGATATAGGAGTCTAGCTAGGGTCTAAATTATAGAATGGTGAAGTTTATTGAACTAGGGTTTAAGGTTACAACTTGTGGCCATGTATCGACACAATGGTTTTTTGCAATGGCATGTAACTACACAAGCATAAAATATATGATGCCCAACTTTCCTTTGTTTTCCACTTTGTCTTTTCTTTTTACCACTCACTTATGTTTTTGTTTTGGTTGTAAGGTCCCAGCTTGTGTTCTAAGTTTTTTGTGTTTTGTGCTTAGATTTTGTAAGGTGTTTTGGGTATTTGTATGACAAAAACTACTCTTATTTTTTCATTTTCTCTCCCTTTCTTTCTTGCTTTGCCTCCTTTTGTTGTTCTACCTTCTTCATTGTGGCTTTGCCTATTTCTTTGTTGTTTTGTTTCCTTCATCACTTTGTTCAAGTACCTTACTTTGTTTTACTTTCTTCATCATTATTTCATTATCACTTTCTTTGTTCTAAGTTTGTACTTGTTGCCTTATGCTTGGTACCCCCTTCCTTTTCACATTTGCATGTTTTGAAGCCTTTGGACCTTGAACATTAACTTTACTTTTTTATTTTGATTTTCGTTGTAGATCTTTGTTTTTTTTTGTTATTGTTTAAAAGAAAATTATTTTTCATTGTTGTTTAATATATGTTTTTCTCATGTTTATTTATTATTTATTTGTGGTCTTTATAATAGCTTTTTTTTAAAAAATTGTGTAAAATTTGTTCTTAAAAAAAAAATTCCATTTCATCTGCATTGTAAAAATATATTTGCATTTTTTCACAATGAGGAGACGAGAGAAATGTGAGTACTTTGTTTTGTAAGTTTTTGCACTTTGATTTTTCAAGGTTGATAAAGTTTGTTGTATCATATAGTTTTCTTTTCCCTCTACCCTTTGAATTGCATTCTTTTGTGAAAATTGAGAAATAGAATAATTATCTGAGAATGAAAATAGAATTCAAGTGAGAATGCAGGTAAAATATTCATGAATGAAGTAAAAATGAAAGAATAACCTTCTAAGAAAAAAATGAAGGGAATGCAAGTTTGCAAACAAAAATTAACACAAATCCAAAAGTGCAAAAGAAAACATTGAAAATATATCTTCAAAAATTGCATGCTCGAAAGAAAATATGAAAATTGCATAGTCGGAATGTATCAATTGTGTTTAGTTTTTTCTTGTGTGAATGACAACAAATATGTTGATACATTGTGCACAAATCATATGATGTGCTTTTAATTGCAAGAGTCTGATCATAGTTCCAACCCAAAGAATTAAAATAAGAAAAATATTAATCTTGTTAAAAAAAAAATGGAAACAAAAATATTGGAAAAATGTGGATATAGACCATTTTGCTATTGTAAAAAGATTTGAAAAGGAAGTGAACGACCATTTGTGAGGATAAGCAGAGAAGCAATCGACAAAAAAAGGCCTAATGTCACATGTGTATGGAAGTTCAATCTCCAATTTTGTTATTGCAAAATATTGTTTCGAGAAAGATGATGTGTAGCAAAAAGAGATTTTGGAAGACCTTGGCCTTTTAATTGTAAAAAATCATTGGTATATGCAAGTTGTGAAAATCATGTGGTTGAAATGCTTGATTATGCATTTGTGTCCAAATTTTTTTTTCCTTGCAAATTAAAAAAAGAGAAAGAGATATTGCTTAAGTTGGTGGAAAAAAAACGAAAAAATTGTGTGTACTCAAATTGGCAAAATGTTATTATGCAACAACAAGCTTTGCTTTGTGGATGTCAAATGCTCATGATATTTTTGCATTTGTGATTAACCTTTTGGGAACTAATTGACAACCAAAAACATATTACCATAAAACCTTTTGAGGCTATAAAAACTACAAGGCAATATCTAACCAAAAACTAAATTAAGTTGTTGAAACAATATAATCTGAGGAAGAAAATCACTACCCATATGAAAGATGAAGGATCTAATTTAGGTACTATGATCATTGTACAAAAATTAGGTTTACAGAATAGTTTTTAAGGTAGTTTTGGCCACACATTTTTTAAGGCATGCAAATATGCAACAACAAATGAGAAAGTCAACAAAATATTCAAATATGTATCTATATACAAGTGCATAACTTAGCTCAAGAAATTTGGGAAAGGTAGGCAAGAATGGAATAAAACATGTATTGATTTTGGTCTTTGCCCAAGGGTTTAGGGTTTAATAAACAAATATGAAGGGAAAATTATCGTAATATGTTTTCCTTGATATTAAATCCTAAGTTTAAGAGCTTTCATTTAGTATCCTCATTTATTAATCGAGAGTAAGGTGAGATCATTTTTATTAAAAAATGATTGAAAGTCTCTTATATCTTATGCTTTTGAAATGTCATCATCATTTGGATCCCTTGATTGAATTTGAAACTAACATTGCTAACCAAGAAGTTCACAAATATTATAATTTTGATTTTTCAAATGACATCCAACAGAAGTGAGTAAAAAATGGAGCTTGTCAATTGAAAGTTCTTGATTTTCAAACAATATCAAGTGAACATGAAAGATATCAAGGGTCCTCTTCAATGGTAAGCAAAACATGAAACTTTATTTCCTATTATTGGATTTCTTGTTTGTCAAACTTGAAGGATTGTTAAATAAATATTGAGACCGAAAGGATCTCTCCTTTGATTGAAATATTTACTAATTTAAAAAGGTCATGTCCAGTCAAAAAACTTTTAATAGTTGGTTACTGTGAACAATATTTAGTGCAATGGCCCTAGAGTTGGTTGTAAATTGCCTTTTAGCTTCAGTATAACTAATTGAGATTGATGCAAAAATGTTGAAGAGGACTTTGAAAAGTTTCAAATTGCCTAAAATAAGAATGAAGTTAAAGAGATATACAGTTTTGAATAGAAAATATTGTTACAACTTAATACCTACTTTTATTTTTCAAACCTTTTTCAATTTGAAATACAATAAAAATCATTTTTCAGTAAAAAGAAAATGAAACAGCTACCCAAATGTTCAAGTACATTTTTGAGAACCTATACCTTTTTAGTTTTAAAAATCATGATATATCTTGTCCAGTTCTCACAAACCCCAAAAAAAAGAAAAGGAACTGGGCTGATTTTTACAACTCTGAAAAACCCAAAACCAACAGTTCTCACAAAAGTGCGAGAACTACCCAACATTGGATTAGAAAAATTCTGATTGCAGCATATTGGTAATAAATCTACATGGAGAAGGACATTTTGGTGATTCAAAGAATTCACTCAACTTCAAACTGATCAACTCTTACCATCATGTGGTTGAAGAGTCAGCAATGGAAACTTTTGCTTGAATGCAAAATGGGCCCTAGAGCTTCATGATTGGAGTCACCATTGTGATATCAGGTATATACCAAGGTCTACGGTAATATCTTGTAGACGCCCGTGCTCAGCTTAAATGCAAAATGGGCCCTAGAACTTCATGATTGGAGTCACCGTTGTGATATCAGGTATATACCAAGGTCTAGGGTAATATCTTGTAGATGCCAGTGTTGAGCAGTTAATAGAAACAGAAACTGTATACACTCAAAAGTATTGCAAGAAGCGGGGGTGATCAAGCATTATGAATAAGATAAATACAATTGACTTCTAAGTCAATTGCTTAAATTGAGAAAATTAGTCATAGTTGATGAGTCCAATGAGCAACAACTCAAGTGAAAACCTGAAAAAATTTCAGCACATCTTGTGGTTTTTTGGTAGACAAGCCAAGACTTGACATGGGTCAAAGTCATATGGTAGACATGTGGAAACTCACTTACAACCAGTTCAAACATAGATCAGATTTGGTATATGGCTGAAAATCTCAGAGGACACTCTCAGGATCACATGTGAACTGGATCTGAACAGGTTCTAGAGATTCACAGGTATCATATATCAGGTTAATAGTGTGAGATCTTATTCTGGCCTTCCAACTGTTATAACCTTTATATAAGCTTCCAACTATTATAGTTTTCAGATATGACGAGTTGTACAAATCAGATAAAGACAACAGTTAGGAAAGGATTACTCAGGAAGGTTTTCCATCATGATCCAAAGGATTAGACCTGCAAAGAATGAAGCACACACCCCTCACCCAACCACTCTAAATAAAAACCAAACAACAGACCACCACACTATGCAGATCTTCATGAAAACAATTCTGGATATGAAGCTTACAGATAGAAGTGCAGAACCAGTCACAGCTCTTGATTCTTCAAGTCCAGAGCCAAGAACCAGACTGGCAAAAATGGACTTCAACAAGCCTTCACAAAAACACCAGCACAGGAAGCTCAAATTAGTTGGCATTAATATACCAAGAAAATTGTTCCAGTGAAACATTGGTAGTTGAGTAGACAACATATTGATAACCCACTGGAGCATAAATTTCCTTCTTGATATGAAGTGCATGGTATAGGACATCTGGAACAGTCTCAACTCTTGCTCATTAACATATCCAGAAGAAACCTTGCAAAGAACTAAAACTGACAGAAAAAGAAGACCCCAAATGAGACAATGCAAAACTATGCAGAGCATAGGAAAGCTAAAAAGGATTCTTTATCACCATAATAAAAGTGCTTCACAGTGAAGTAGCAGCAGTTCACTAGTCGACATGGTAGATGCACTGCTGGAATATCCATGTCTTTTCCAAATATTCAAATTGTGACTCTCTGAAGGAATGACCTCCAAAACCATGAATGGTAGATAATGGTTGTGTCACATGTAGGACAAGTGACACAAAAATTTGTCAACTGAATGACAGTAAAAATGTGAGGTCTTCTGACATTCTACATCAGATTTCTTTCGTCTGTCTGTGGAAGAAAAAAATTCCAACTCCAGATCAAGATGTCTTGCACTTTTAGTGACTGCTAGAATCAAAACTTAAAAGAAAAAGGTCATGAATGAATGAACTCTCAAATTCTTAATCTATAAGGACACACTGCAGGTCACGATGCCTGGTAGCTGGAAAGATACAATTGTCTGATGTATGGTTAGTTGTATAAAATACTTGTTCATGCCGGTGTTAAGATGGGCTTTGACTCATAAGAATCAACAGGATCTCGAAGTATGCTTTGTGAAGATGAGAGGCGTGCATATGAAAATGCAAAGCGTGCCTGTCAAAAGTGGTAAAAAAACCTTGTCAGTGCATAGAATATGTGTGTTCCATCTCACCAAGTTTTACAGCCTATAAAACAGATTATAAATGTTTGTCTGACCTCAGAATCACTTCTGTGTCGAACATCTATTATTATACAGGTAATGAGGGTATTTTTTTATATTCTACATCTGCCATTCACCTCCTGTTTATAACACTTACGGCGCAACTTTGTAAGTGCTCTCACTTACCCATATTTTAGAGGGTACCTATTATTACTTCAGGATTTGTAAAGAAACAAGCTCACTAGGTCTGCAAATCTTTCAGATAGCTTTGTATACCATATGCACAAAAATACAATTTTCTTGCATACTTCCTGAAGCATCCACAAGTGATTGGGTTTTTCAGTGAAGCTCTTACCCATTGGAAAGCAGCCAGAGTCCACCAACTACCTTGCAAGCCCCAGCCAAGCTTGTGGCAGGTCTGTCAGATGGCAACAAGTACATCATTAAATTTTTTTTTGAAGAGAAACATAGTCATATCATGGAGTAACAGAAATCCATTTTCAAGCAATGCCCATAAAGACTTGGAAGCCAGATGAAAAATCATAGATACAATGAAATCATAAAGTCTGCAAAAATAAACCAACATCTACAGACTCTGGAAGCATTCAGGTTAGGAGTTATGCTTCTGGAAGTCAGAATCTACCCCATACCAGAAGCAAGATACTGCCACCACAGAAGCAAGATGTCATGCTCAGCCCCAAAAATTTCATATCTCTTCCAGCCTGCAATCATGAAATTGCTCAATACATATAAGTTGAGAATCTACAAAATACTCCTTGAAACATGAAAACTGCTAACCACAGGACCAGACTTGTCCTTCAATGTGATTGTGACTTTTTTTTCTACCACAAATACGGAATGAGTGAAAAAGAATCCAAAGGGGGGGGGGGACAAAGAAAGACAAGCTATGACAAGCTATGAGTGTCCAATTCCAAAGCACTGACAGAGGCAAATTACACCCAAAAAAATGCTCAAACACAAGAAAGGAGAAGATACCAGAAGGGTGCCCTCCAAAGCATGAGTTGGTGGTGTTATCACCAAGCTGCAAAGTAAAGGCAGTGTCACTGACCGCATCTGGAAAGACATACAAATCAAATTAGTCAGAAATCCCCCAGTTCAGCCCCTAGCAGAATTGTAGAGACCAAAACCTCCAAGTACAGTGAACCCTCAAACAAGGAAAAGTTGATGCCTTTTGGCAGACATTCTACCTTAGCAATAATGGCAGGGTCCTTAGTGAAAATATAGGGGAACAACCAAGGGACTGATATAGCTAGACACCCAACCGCAAATCCCACTATTACTCCCATCAGCATCAATACACCCAGCAGTGACCGTGCCTGCCAACATACCCCACAGCCCAAGCAACACACGTCTTGTAAGTAATGAAATGTTAGTGAGCAATGCCTGGTGTGCTCTGTCCTGGAATCCCAGATACTACAGGCTCCACCACCACTGCATGCAATGGCAATGATTCTCTACACAGTCCACAATTCTCAAAGTTGTGTTGAACTTTTTTATGGTGACCATGATAGTACTACTCACAAATTGGCCTGACCTTTCTGTGAGGGTTGTTACTGTTACTTGAAAAGGAAAAGATGATGTAGTCATTCTCCTGTTCCTATTCTTAGAAGTCATAGCAATGGATGTGAGTTTACCTGCTTCAGGTTGCGGTCAGAGCCATGAATAAAGGCAGGCATAAATGACTGGGCTGTTTGTGCAAGGGGTTCTCCCCATACAGAGCACAGATAGCAGATTCCTACCATCACCTGCAGATATATACATCTTGAGCAACACAAACCCAAAGGAACAATCATGCAAAAGTAAAGTGTAATCTATGCCTGATGATAAACAGTTTTGAAAATCTTTGGAAATTCTTCAAACTAATTTTTTATCAACAAGCCTGCAACACATCACTCATATCAAGTGAACCAGAGGTCATTGCATACCTGGTGAGCAGCTAGAGCTACAGCTCCTAGACTTGTTGCAAGGTATGTAATCAGTGTGTAGAATGTCACCTGAGTCCAAAGAAAGAACCAATTTTAGCAAAAAAATGTCATTACTTGGAGATCAACAAAGATAGAACTCACTGCCTAATAAATGCACAAAATACAGGTCAACACTAAATGCGACTACTACCACCCTCCTGCAAAAGTTTTAAGGAAAGTTGCAACATGGAGTTCTGCTCTTTCCTACTAGTCCCAGGCAATTTTGAACCAGAAACCATTTCTAGACTTTCTAGAATGCTCTTACAAACAGTCTAAGTAACTTTGATGGGTTTCCAAACCTTTGATATCATAGTTAGGAGAATTGGAGCTGCCAAATTCACCATATGGACAAACTCCTTCCATGATGGTGAAGAAATTGCCAGCACGTTGTAGCCTCTGACATACAATGAATTCATCATCAAGAAAGCTGCCACATACTGACAAAAACCCACCACCAGATCCAAAGCATCAGAATCAAACCCATTCATTCATTTTTCTACAATCTTCAAAACCAATGCTGACCTCACACATACTACACATACCCCTGATCCAAAGCAGCAGAACCAAATGATTTCATGGTAAAAAAAACACTTCAAAGAAAATGCTTTGAAACTTCAAGGTGTGGCGGATGCTATATTGTGAGACGACAACAGAGTGGCACACCTGAGAGGCCATAGTTGCCCATGCAGCACCTGCAATGCCATATCCCATAACTGTACAAAGAAAAATGTCACCAGCAAGATTAACAGCGCTGGCTATGGCTAATGACTTCAAAGGGCCCATCGAATCCTGCATTCCAAGGCTGCCAATCACATTGCTTAGTCTTCTTGGCACCTTTGCTTTACAGTTTCTCATTGCAAAATCATCGCAAACAACTGGAGAGAAAATAAACGTGACTAGAACTGCTCCGGAACTCCCTCAACAGAAAAAAGAGATAACCAGTCAACACAGATCAATATGTGCGAGCAGTGATAGTCGTATGAGGAAAATACTGAAGCTACCAAGAATACATCCACACAGTAACTCAGGTTGTAAGCACACAGTTATAGGAGTATACCTTGCACTCTGGGAAACCAAGCCTACGAGAACAGCTGGCCATGCCAATGCTCTAATCTGCAGTAACCCCAAAGCACACTTTGATTAAACATATACCTTGTTTCATTGTCTCCAACCAAGAACCTGCCTTGCAGACAGGACCTTCTCCTCACAATGTCTATTTTGTGCAACAAATACAGAGAGACCCAAGTAGATCAATATCTTAAATCCTGCTCCCAACTAAGAACAGTTTACACATATACCAAATCTCAATCAACACAGTGTTTTTATGTCATAAAACCTGAACATATGTTCTTGCTGCAGGAATCATATTGGCATTCTCAGCTCCAACAAAACCTGACAACATCCAGTGCATGCATCATATAAGTTAATGCTGATGACCATGGCAGACATGCTAATTCTCTAATAAGTAATTGCATAGTATCTCATAGCCAAACATCCATTTTGTCATTGCTGAAATACCCCAACATAACTGAGTGTGTTCAAGTATGAGATGCAAAAGAGGTGATGATTCATGAATTTTGGTTCATATTTATCCCCAGTCATGCAATTTGTTGAGATCAAAGCCCTAAGTGTTGGCATATCACTCTTCATGTTCTGTGGTAAATGCACCACCAGGCACCCCCAAAAAAATGCCAGAAAAGAAGGGGACCTTTGAGGTAAGTAAGTGGAAGACCTCCTTACACATTGCAGTTGTTTTCCCTTACCTCTAAGCAATCCATCCACGCCAAACTGGGTAAATATTAACATGGCAACTCCACATGTCACAGCCACAAAGAGCAACCTAGAGAGATGGCCTGCTGCCTCATCTTCATCCTGCAAGTGTGTACTCAGACATCAGGCACAAGGAGAACAGAAAAAAGGGGATGATAATGATGATGATGATGATTTGATGAAAGGTTACAGAGTGAGAGAGCAACCTTCTGTGCAAGGGACGTGGCAATCAAGTTGGAAGTTGCCACAGACAGAAACATGAAGACATAGCACAGGTTATCGCACAACACTGTACCAGGGCCTGCAAATCGCATTCCCCACCCCATCAAAGAAAAGCAAATCAGTCAGCTTTTCACATTCAACCAAAGCGCACACACTCTTCTCCTACATACTATACTGCACCTTGGGGGGAGGGGAATCAATCACACTTACCTGCTGCTGCTCTGTATGACGACAAAACAAAAATATCCAGCAAAGGAAGGCATCAATCAATCAATCACTGCAAAAGCATAAAGAGGAGGAAAAATCGCCAACAGATATACGTTCAGCAACATGTGTAAAAAAAAATCGAAGGGAGAGAGTTTGCTAACTTCAAATTCATTGACAACAAGGACAGAGGATTGAAATCATGGTAGTGCAAAAGATTGCTGCTGCTGCCACTGCCAACAACAAATGTAGTAAGTACAATGAGATTGGGAGCTTACCAAGGGCAGCAAGCTCAAGGGAGCTGCTCTGGCCAATCACGGATGTATCAATAAGACTCATGATAGGACCAGACAGCCAGATTCCAAGGGCAGGGCCTGCAAACACAATGATGTCCCACATCTGCTCCAATACACTCTTGTCTGGAGGGACAATCTCCTGGACATGGACATGGACAAGCTGGCTGCTGCTATAACTGCTGCTAGCCTCATTCTTGGCCACCCCTTCTTCTCCATCATCATCAGTCAGTGGCCTCCTCATCTCCTCCTCATCAGTGTCTGCTTCCTTCAAAGCCTCTGCGACCTGGGCTACCATGACAGCTGCTGCAACAGCTGAGGTGGGTTGCTCCAAAGTCCTCAGGAGATGGAAATGCTCGCCAAGGGTTTGCTCCTCTGCCATCTGTGCCTCTAACTCTTCCTGTGATGGGGGCCAGGGCTGCTCTGGTACTGCATCCTCAAATCCTTTCTTGTCACCATCTAGTTCCATACTCCATGATGCCAGAGCATCCTCCTCATCTTGCTTCTCTGCCACCACACCATCATCCCATGACTGTTGCTGCTGGTTCTCTGACTCTGATGATACTGCCTTCAGAACTTCGTTTTCTGCCTCTTCTAGAGACCTCACCACCTCAATTCCTGCCTCTGTACTGCGAAGCTCCCCTGACACATTGAATGGCACTGGAGGAGGACTGGAGGCATCTCCTCCATTGCCGCTGTGTTCCAAAGGAACCAAGGGTGGTTGTTCTGAGAAAGTAGTTTCTGCAATACCTGACTCAGAGCAGCATGGCACCACATGGTACTCTCCTCCTCCTCTTCCTTTTCCTGCTCTCCTCCGCTGCCTCTCCCAGTCTCTCTTCCCCCCTGCTGGATGTCTGCAGTGCAAAATGGGTCGAGAACAACAACAACAACAAGCCTTGGCTAGAACTATTGTACTAAAGCTGCTTCTGGAAATGGTAATACCGCCAAGCGAGGAGGAGGATTTCTGTGGTGGGTTTATTCGAGAGAGCGCTTGCACTACTCCCCCTTGAAGCAGACCTGGTGCTTGCAACAACTGCAGACCTGCACCTCCTCCTCCTCCTCCTCCTCCCATCCCTGCAGCTCCAACGGCTCCTCTTCAAGCTAAGCACTAATGCAGAGGCTGGGTGAGTAGTTTTCCTCTCTCTTCCGCCTCTTCTTCTACTGCAATCCCGCCCCACCCCACTTCCCAGGCCAAATTTCAATAAACCAAATCACAATTACAACAACATCTAGCAAAAAGAACAAGAAGCTCGCTAAAAAAAAAACCCCCCCGATCCAACTCTCGATCGATCGAGTACCCAAAACCCCCCAAAAAAGCAGAATCACACACACACACACACACTCTCTCTCTCTCTCTCTCTCTTCTCACTCTCTCTCTCCACAAAACACGGCTCGGCAGTCTAGTATCTCCCAAAAGCTCCGAGAAAAAGACACAACAAAAAACACCAGAGCTTACAAAACAAGAAAAAAAGAAAGAAGCCCTGATGGGTCAGGAAAGCCTCCCAAGAAGAGCAAAGCAAAGCAAAGCTCAACTCTTCTTCTTCTTCTTCTTCTTCCTCCTCCTCCTCCTCCTCCTGCTGCTCAAGCTCTCTTCTTCACACCAAATGTGCAGAGACGAAAGGCAATTAAATGCAAGAAAAACCCCTCCATTGCAACCTGAATTTTATTTTTAAAAATTTGTGTCCGAAACCCATACCTATAATGAACTCCAAGACTTCGCTTCAACAGCACCAGTACCAGCACCAGCAGAGCAGAGCTGAAGAAGACGAGCTACTCCCAATCTGCAGCCAAAACAATAATCAACAGCAACAGCAAGGGTGTGAAATTCCAAATTGGATTTTTCTCCTTCAAGCAATTGGCATGATCTTCTTATGAATTTTGGTGTTTCTGTCACACACACACACATAGACACGAGAGAGAGAGAGAGAGAGAGAGAGAGAGAGAGAGATGATATTTTCATATTAATAAATTTCTTAAGTTCTTTTATTTATTCATATATATATGTGTGTGTGTGTATATATATATAATACCCAATTGACATATTAACAAGATATATACTTTATTGAGTTTTATTGATTTTTTCATTTCATTATATTAATTAAATCCGGAAATAGTTGCCTCTCAGAAATAAGTAGCAGATTATTTTTTGTAATTGGCTTATTTGGAGCATTTATTCAATGGCATGTATCACTATTGATTTGGTTCATGGCAGAATTGGCTGTTACTAACGATTCTGATATTTGTTACAACACCACATATTTCCAAGCCCAATTTATATGGCTTTTTTTTTTCTTTTTCTTTTTCTTTTGTGGGTGATGTAGCTGAAGTGGTGAATTATCCATAAGACAGTTTAGCCAAATCTGGCTATAAACAAGATATGAAAATAAAGAAGTTTAAGCATCCTTTATATTTTTGGCTACTTGCTGGCATGCAATAGAGAAACTGGGTGATTTATTTTGTTACTAATTTGTTTCTCAAGTTCCCAATAGCACCATTAAGAGTGGTTATCACTTGGACAATTTCAAACAAAAATTTGTTTAGCCATTCCCAAGTAAAAAGGCGTTTAAAGGCGTCCTTTCAAATTTGTGTCTTTTCTCTATTTAAAAAAATTCAAAACATGGATTCACAAGTAGAGTAGATTCTCAATACCCTCTACACTAATTTGCATCTCATTAATTTTTTATTGAATTTTAATTCAATCCAATTCAATCTTAATCCAATTGTTGAATTGGAATTCGATTTAATAGAATTGGTGAATTAATGAAAATCAAGTTAAGTTGTGTCATGGAATTTAAAAAAAAACTTGCAACCTTTGTGAAGGTGGATTTCATGGCCACCATACATATCTCCACATCTCTTTTGCTATCTACATACCACTATGCCCTCATTTTCCTCATCAATTTGGACACTTGCAAAATATGCAAAGTCAGCACAAAAAGGTGGCATTTGCCCCTCCTTTCAAGGAAGTAAATGGAAATTTAAATACTAAACATTATAAATAAATAAATAAGGGGTGTGTCACATTGTGGCCTTGCCATTTACATTTAAAAGCATCTTAAGGCAAAAAAAGAATTATGGAAACTCAAATATTTCACCATAGCAAAAATACAATCCTCACAAAAACAATCTTCTAAAAGAAACCAAAAATCCTTCAAGATATTATAACTCTATTATAACTAATCTCAAGTTTCAACAAAAGTCAAAATATCATCTTTCAAAAATCCTCATACAAAAAAAAGAAGAAAAAGACCTGTTTATTATTATTATTATTATTATTATTACCCTAGGGGCCAAAATCCCTTGAGCTACTACTATATACTCTACAGTGAATCTAAACACAATATCCTGGCCTTTTTGGTAATGAAATTTTACTAAATCTCAGTATGAAATGCTGAAACTCAGCATTTAATTGCACACAGTTGGTGAGTGATTATAGTAATCCTGTAGAGGTAGGAGCCAGTGAAAATATATGTAACAAGCAGAGAGGGGCAAGGCCAATAAAAAGTTGCTCACTTTCTGACATGTGGCTTTCAGCTATCCATCCACAAGAAGAGCTCAAGAAGACACACAAAAAAGAAAAAAAGTAGGAGATCTAGGCAAATAAAGGCTCCAGCTCAAGCACTCACTAATGGCCACCAGCAACACACACAAAGCCATGATGCCATGTGTTGAGGGATATATATAGCTAGTGTCTTATGTAGCACCAAGTAATACAAATAATACACTTTCTGTCTGGACATTTCCTATTGGGTTCTTTTTTTGTGAGATATTTTTTATTGTTGGGTGCCAGGCAGCCACCCCCAAAGCAAAAACTACTCCTCTCTCTCTCCTGGGGCTTGTTTTACAAACTAACTGACACCAAACACCTGGGCACCATTCTCAGCAACAAAATGAAGAAAGGAAAAAACACTTTCACTTCCTAAAACCCTAAACCAGTCACTTCCAAAACCCTAAACCCCCTTCAAGATTCTGGTGTAAGTAAGTAAGTATGTAGTTTGAATTTTAGTTGCTTGGGTTGGGGGACCATTCTAGTTTCTCATGGATGATGATGCCTTCTTGGATGATGAGCCAATACTAGTACAAGCACAAGATCAACAACTTGGGAACCCCCAAGATGGATGAACATACAGAAAAACTTAGGTTAGGTGCCGTGGTCTAAGGTAACTAGATTAGCTTAGGCAAGTTGGATGAACATATAGAAAAACTTAGGTTATGTGTGCCATGATCTAGGGTACTAGATTAGCTTAGGCTAGGTTGCATAGTCTAGGGATGTAAAATTATCTAGGGTACATCCTCATAGGGGTGAGGGTTCACAACCCAAGGATTTTTTGAATTATTTTCTTAACTTGTGGTTGCCATATCCATGAACATACATACATATGGCAAGGGGATAAAGATGGGGTGGTCCTTCAATCTCTTTATAGTTGTTGTTTTGTGTAGCTTAGGTTAGAGTGTTTACCTCCACCCATGTTCATGAATACAAAACTTCACTTCTTTCATTTTTGAAGCATCTAATCATGTTTGCATCTCGTGCTTCATTTTTCCAAAGTTCACATATACTCATCATCACTAGTGTCGCCTGTGCCGTTGGCCCAAGTGTTAGAACGTCCTCAACTGATTTTTCTTTCCAAAACCTGGTTTTTTGGGAATTTATTTGAATTTTCAGTGGCAGAAATCACTTAAAAATCAATACCTCCCACATCCTGAATCCAAATATTACCAAATAAATTCCATTTAAATCCTTCCCGTCGAGATCTTTCCAAGAACACCAAACGCACATTCCAATTCCTCCGAATTTTTCAGCTACAATTTAATTTAATCTAATTTGCAGTGAAGAAATCATTCGATATTCAAGAACTTTTGCATCACAAGTCCAAACGTCATGGAACCAAGCCCATGCATCCCTCCTCCTTTGAGAGCTTTCCAAAGAGACCAAGAGCATGATCTGAAGCATCCTGGTTTGGTGGATCTCATAAGTACAAAACAAAACAAACTAACTACCTTGCTTCATGGATTGATGTTTTTCTTAACTATCTAATTTTGTTCCAAGAATCTTGTATCTCAATCAATCAATTCTTCTAAAATTGTATGTTCTTGATCCTTCAAATTTTAACGATGCCAACAAGATTAAAATGTATCAAGAGTTTTGAAAAGTGATCATAAAGAAGGCTCCAACTTTGTTAAATTTCTTTGATTCAAAATTTCCTCACCTTCTTAATGCATTTAACCTTCTCTTAAGTGGTATGCAATTAGAAAATGTTCAAATTGAGTTGCTTGAATTTAATAAAGATTGTCGAAAATAAGAGATTTTTTCTAAAGTGTAGTTGGAATTCCATAACTGGTAATTTGTCACTCAAAGAGTTTCAAACTATAATTTGTTTAGCTCATTCCTAAATAAAAAGGCCTAGCAAAATGTCTTTTTAGATTTGTGTATTTAATTTTTTTTTTCCAAACACGATATTCATCAACATATTTGCAATATTTTTTCACCAATTTGCATCCCATTTTTTTCAATTGAAGTTTAATCCATTCAATTAAATCTAAATCCAATTCAATATTTTCATTTGGATGGACCTTAATTTCCACAAAATTGATTAGATAATAGTCATTAACTTAATGTGTTGCAATGTGAAACCCAAGTGGATTTCTTTAAAATGTAATTGAAACTTTTTGTTTTAAAATCTTTGACATTGCCAACAAATTACATTGTGCACTTTCTTCAATTCATTTGATTTTATATTTGTTTATTTGCAAAGCCTTTTATGATCATGTTACCTTGAGTTTTGTTTATGGTAGATAGGTGAAAATATATTTCAAAGATTATTTGGATTGTAATCCCTTGACCATGGATGTTTTGATATAATGAACCTTACAATTTTTTGAATTTAAGCAGCTTGGACTAGTGTTAATGGATGATATTGGTGTAATGCATATACAATTTATTTATATTGATGTTACAAGATAAATGGGGTGAAAGGTTCATAAATGGTTTAATTATTAAAAGTATTTAGTAACATGACCTTGTCACCATATACATAAACACTTTAATGATCATTTAGTTAAGGAACATTTGAAATCTTCCAAATCGATATTTAAAAAAAGAGGATATTTATATGTTAAAATTTGAATTAAGAACATTTCAACAATTTTTTCTTATTAAAACAATAGAAATGTGTTTACCTTCAAGAGAAGCAATGACCCTAAGGTGAAAAGGCATATAAGCAAGATTTTGGTGATACTTGATGAACTCACAATATGTGGCATGGCATAGTAAGATTTAATTTCTAATTTTTTATGATTTAATTTTGTTTGAAGGCTAAATGGTTATTGTAAATATAAATTCAAATATAGCAAAAAGAGCCAAGGGTACCAAAGCCAATGTTCTTTTCAAGGTTTGCATTTGACATGCAATATTCATGTGTTGGTTTATTATCCCATTTTTTTGTATTTTTTATATAAGCTAGTTTATAAATTATATGTGAAATATAAATATTTTTAACTACATCTTGATCTTATATAATGTATATTATACATCCATTTTATATAATACATGAGAATAATCAACATGTGTTAAACACACATTTTCAAATTTCCTCATATTTAATGCCAAAAGCCCATTTGAACCAAATGTGTTCAAATATGTTGTGAAAATGAATTTCACCAATTTCAACTAATGTTGTTCCTCTAATCATAAATGTTAAATCCTACTCCAAATTTGAGAAGGAATGGTGCAAATTTGATAATGTAAAATGATATTTGAAAACAAAACAAGAACAAAAAATCCATAGTTCTTTTGAGCATGCAAATTATTCGTGAAACATAATTATTTTACATCAATTTTTTAAGAAACTTTGCAAATAATGAAATCTATTGAATTTTTTTTTTTGACAATCCAAATTATTGTGTTCCCTTTATGATTTTCCAAAATAAAATAAAAGTATAGCTTAAGCATTGTCCACACTCCACACCCACATGCCTCCTTTTAGTGTGTTTTCACCCATATGACAATTTGTGCTATGATAGTTTTTGGGTTAAAATACTAGGGGTGATCAAATAAAATTTCAAGAACCATGTATGTTGGTTATGGCAAGTGACAATTATTAATTTGTGGCATACACATTATGTTCATTCACCTTTAAATGGACCCGACAAATATCCATAAGAAAAATAAATTGAATAAGGTTTATGCACAACATTTATATTGATAGTGTGTGCACTCCAAGGGAACCCATGTTCCATGTTTTTTGAGGGCTTGCCATTGTGTACATTACACATAATGATTGGTTCTCAACATCTAGTAACTCTTCCCAAATTGGTTTAGACCAATTTATTTTTTGACAATGTTGGCAATGTACAATTTTGGTCTAATGGAAGAAAAGGATTGCATATCAAGTATAACAAATGGATTCATTTTCGTATACACTTTTCTTAATAATGATAGTTGTGAGATTGATGATGTTACAATCCCCTTTCATTAATACTATTACATATAAGGGACAAGTGGTACATATTAGAACCTTGTGGGTGAAGAAAAAGCTTAAGATTTATGGAATGTATCATAACAACTAAATATTTTTTTAATTTTAATTGAAACATCACTTTGAAAATGTGAAAACGAGGTATAAGAATAATAGTAAAGGAAACGGTGGTTTTAAAACAATCTCCCCCTCTCCTTTTATTTCCTTCGTATATTCCCATATTGTTTTCAAATAATACATCAATATTATTGTCAATTTCCATTTTACTATATAACATGGACATGAAAATTGACATGCCTTTTCATGTCCATGTAGGCATGGCTAGGGGGGGAAAGAGGTAATTATTAGGAAAAAAGTAAAGTGGTCCATGAAAAGACACATATTATCATGGATTTTTTCTTTTTTAGAAAAATATTGAAAAATAATAATTGGAATTATAATAGAATCTCATGGCCAAGGAAAACGCTTTGGATTTATGGAATGTATTTTATCATTTAAATAAATCTTAAGTTTTTAATTTAAGTTTCACTTTGAAAATATGAGAAAACAATACAAAAATAATGGTAAATGAGACAAAGTTTTATTGATTTAATAAATATCCCCACCTTCTCCTCCCTTTTTATTTTATTCATATTTACCCATATGGTTTTTGATAGTTCATCATTATTTGTGTTAATCTCAAATTTGATTTGATTATATAACATGGACATGAAAAGTCGCATTCACGTTATTTCTTGAATTATGTATACTACTTGATGTCAAAAACTTTGGATAAATCCAAAGAAAGTTGTAATAAATGTGTATCCCTACTAAACAATCCAAAGCCACATCTTCTTGACTTCGACATCAATACTTCCTATGGTTGTGTTGTTAAATCATGGACAATAATTAACATGCTGAAAAAGAAAACATTAAAAAAAATTTAATACTTGAAAAAAATGTTTATGAAATTGAAAATAAAGGCACTATTCCTTTTTAAAATTTATATTATGAATAAACCTAATTGAACACCATTTTGTGTGATTATGGGCTTCCAAGTAGGTGGTATGGTTAACATGCAATGTTTAATAATGCACCAATTAAACATTGAAGCAAAAATTATTATTATTGAGTGAAATTTTGGATACATTCTAATAACTATGACTTTTGAGATTGAAATATGACATTATCATTTTTAAAATTTGAATAAAAATATATTTAAAATGTTGGATTAAAAATATTGTCTATATGGGGAAACACGTTATGGGTATTAGAATGTCATGCACCATGGGATTGGTAGTGTTTTTGTTTGAGTTTTAAAACAAATTGATGGAATGTGAATGGGTAGAAAGTTACTTTATGTGATGATGTTATGATGGTTGGATATGTTGTTTTGTTGATCGTTAGTATAATTTTATATGTCTAGGGGTGATTTGCCTTGTTACGAGTAAGCAAGTGTAAGGAAAAGTCATAAGAAATATGAGAAGCAAATTGAGTTGACATTCATTTATTGAATAAGGAAATGGACTAGTATAATTCAATCAACAAACAAACATGATTAATATTTTGTGGTCTCCTACATAAGGGTGCAACAACAAAATAATATTTGAAAGATATGATTTGAAATATATCAAGTTTGGTCCATGTTTCAAGGAGGAATTTTCAAGCCTACTAGTGATATTTTAATTGCAAGGGATAAAAATCACTTGGGCTTTTCACTTGGGATAATAATCAACTTGGGCTTTGTGTCATTTTGCACCACCAATGACAATTAATTGTTGGAAATTAATTGATTTTGTGAAAATTAATTTTAAATTTAATAAAAATATTGAATGACATTATAGTGAATTTGAATTGAAATCCAATTGGATTTAGGTTCACTACAACAAAAGGTGTCCTTGTATGCCAAGTGATTTTATTGATTTTTGTGTGAATTCACTAGTTTAGTGAACAGGAACTAGTGAACTACACCCACATTTTGTAATAATGGTTCAACTAAAATGAATTCAAATGGAATTGAAACAAATTGGGGCACAAATTGGCGCATAAGGTATTGAAAATATGCTTGTGACTATAGTGTTGCAAAAATTGAACTTTAATAAAACATGGATATAAAAAAGCACCTTTCCATTCATTTTTACTTATTCTAAAAAAATGACTTATGGAACCTAAAGTTGCTTTACTTAAACCAATTCTAATGGATTGTTGTCATTAGAACTAACTTAAAAGTTATGTTGTATAAACCATGACAATTCTTTTGAATTTCATAACAAACTAGTTCAAAGTGCCAAACATATATTTCTAATAAAACCACAAAGAAGCTTGGGAAACAAAAATGTGACAAAATAATTTTCAATTGCAATATTTGTGGTTCTATGCAATCACTAGTTTACACAATACTTGCAAAATGCATTTTTTTAATATATATTTTGTAATAAATTTTGTAGCCTCATGTGAAAGAAAAAAGTTGATAAAATGATTAACATTCGATCATTGTTGTTTAGGAAACATGTTTCAATCTTGGTGTGTTGAACACTTCAAGTAGTTCACTTCATTTTTAATGACAACTTTTTAAAATTTAACCACCAACTTCATATTTGGACAACAAAAAATGGTTTGATGTTTGATCTTGTATGGAGAAAAGGTAATGAATTGTTTCCATGTGTATTACAAGCAACCTATTTAAACTATAATAAACTTATACACATTTCATTTGAGCTTCCTAATAACCTACCCATAATCAATAAAACACCACGATGATTTGTATTTGTTTAACCACACAAATGTATCATATAACATTTCATAATTACATTTATAGCATAAAAAGACAAATGCAATTCATGATTCTCATCATCTTGTTAATCAATATCGTAGTAATTTTTTAGGTTCGGCACAATATTGTTGATAATTAATATAATTGGAAGTTTTTTGTTTTGACGCCATAATTTTTAATTTGAAACTTTCGACATATAATGATTAAATACAATAAAACCAAAGTTATTCTCACAAAATATTTTGTGTATTTTAAGTTAAACTAATATAAAGACAATATGGGTTTAGTGGGAGGGTGTTTGTTTGAATATGGTTGCCTTTACTAACATTACTACAAAAGTGGGGTGCAATTTACTAGCCTAAATCACCGTGGGACCTTAAAAGAGAAATAACTTCATTGCATTTTACTGATTTCACCTTGATGAAAATTATTTCACTATAATATCACTATATAGACATCATGTTTCAATATTAGTTAACAACAATTCATTATTATAACTTACTATAGTAAATAAGTTTATTTTTATGTTTAATTTTTTTTAATCTATGTTACTTTATGATATACCCTATATTATTTTAAGCTACTTTAATTATTCTAACTTATATTTTATGTTATTATAGGCTATTATAAATTATTGTACCTTAAACTATTATATGTTATTTTACCTTAATGTATTTTCACTAATTTATTATAAGCTTTTAAATTATTCTAAATTAAATTATTCAACTAACTTTAGGATATACCTTAAGTTATTTTATTGAAAATTAATATATGTTATTTCAAGTTATACTTTAAGTTATTATAAATTATTTTATCCTAAGCATAATAACTTTAAAGAAATATATTATATATATAATGACCTAAGATAAAAATAAATTATAATAGAAAATAATAACCTATGAAATATAATTTTAAATACCCTACAATATAATAACTACCAATAGCCTATGATATTATAACATAGAATATTCAACAATAATTTATAATACAATAATCATCAATAGTTGTAATATAACGAATAATAACGAATAAAAACTTATAATATAATAACCATTGATAAAATAACCATCAATAACCTTATAAAATAACCACAAATGTTTTACAACGAAATAACCACCAATAGCCACCAATAAAATAACTATTGATGGCCATTAATAGAATAACTACTAATAACTATTATTAAAATACCCACTAATAGGCATTAATAACCACCAATAGAATAAGTACCAATAACCATCAATAATCACTAATAACCCTAATAAAATAACAAAACAATAGCCATGTATTAGAATTGCTTAAGATTGCCAAAAATAATTTAGGTTGAAATAATTTATAACAGAAAAAAATAACTTAAGGTGAAATAACATATAATAACTTATATTTGCCAATCATAACATAAAGTGAAATAAGCTTCAATAGCCAAAAAAACTTATAATAGTTGTAAGGTATAAATTAAAATAATTTACAATAATAATAAAAATTTAATATGTAAAAAAAATTTACAATAGTTGAAAATAGCTTAAGGTGAAATAAACTAAAATAAACTAAAATAACTTAGAATAACCAAAAATAACATAAGATGAAATAGCTGAAAATAACCAAAAGTAATTGAGAATAGTCATAGATAGTCGTAAATAATGTAGGGTGAAATAATTTAGATTAATGAAAAATAATCATATGATAATTGAAAATACCTTAACATAGGTAATATTATTATATCAACAAAAAAAAATTCATTTATTAAAATATTTTCTTCAAAATAATGGTCATTGAAATGTTATTGAATAATGATGTTCAAATGATTTTAAACTTTCAAAAGGAAATAAATGTAATTATGTACATTATTGAATTAAACAAAAAATAAATTCAAATATTTCATATCTTAATAAGATATGAATTTTTTCAATGTTTATGTTTTTGTAATGTTTAAAATGAATCATTTGATAAATATAATGTAATGTAACATTTTATCACAACAAGTGAAGTGGCTTGATGGTAAGGTTGTTTGTCTCCATTCCAAAGGTCAAGGGGATCAAACCTCATGAGTGGTATGTTGATTGAATATTCTCTTATCGAATTTTTAAAATAGATGCCTAGGTTGATTATGTGGCCTACTTACTTAGGCTAGGTAATGACACGTGTCAATAAATCATAGGTTAGAAAATTCATGAAATTATCAATAATATTACATATTAAGTAACTAAAATTTAATTAATTTCCATGTTGGTTAGTTGATTAACTAACAAATGAATGGTTTGGTAAATTTGTATTTCATTTTAGAATAACTTTGTTTTACTAAGTAGTAGTAAAACAATTCATTGTTTGTAGCAATTGGTCCTTGTTCACTAGGGGGTTAAACAATTTCACTAGGTAAAAATGTCCAAATTCACTCCAAATTTAATGAAACCCAAAGTGAACTAAAATGCATTTTGTAGTATTGTAATTATTTAAAATTTTCAACATAAATATCTTAAAGTTTTTTGACAAAACTAAAAATTATATAATTTCTGCCAAATTTGAAATGGTAGTACAGTACAAATAACTATGGCCTAAACTAAATTCTTCATATCAAATAATACAATGCATTCATCCATTAATGAAAAGTAATGAAATCCCAATCCTTTGAACCCTTATCATCATGGCATATTAAATCCCCAATGACCCACATTGTCTATGGCATTGAATGGGCATGATAATTTAAAAGTAACAAAGTTAATCCTTCCATTTATCTTGACAAGAAGGACATGGGTTAATGGTTGCAATCGAAACATTTACCAATGGTGGTCATTAAGTTGAATCTTATGTTTCAACATTAATATTTAAACATTCACAAGATTTTCTTGGAAACCTAATATGTGATTTTTAAACAAATCAAAGATAGAAACCAAGTGCTAAAGACAAGACAAACATACAATTTGGAAGAAAATACATGGATTTGATAACAAAATAATTTAACAATGAACTAAAATTAAATTAAATTATTGTTTGAATAAAACATGATGCAAGTTGAACATGAAATAGACTAGGAGTATATAGGTCATAACTTGTGTTGAGAAGTTTGAAGGTGGTGCCCTTAGGCCCTTTATTTATATTAAAAGTTCACCAACCTTTTAAAAAGTTCCATCCACTAAACCTTTTGTAAATTTCCACCAACCATGTCTTTTAAAAATTTATGTTCACTCTTTTTTTCATAAACTTCCATCAATTACATCTTAAATTTTTTTGCATGAATCATTTTTGGAAAAAACTTCTTATAAATATTCTAGATTTTTGTTTATTCCTTATTCTTATAAATCTTTCTATTAATTCATTTTTTAAACCTTAATTTGATGCTTAAAAAATATGCATATTCTTCAATAATATTTTAAAAACTTTTAGAAACTTTTAAACCTATTATTCAAAAAGAAAATTCTAGTATGTTTAATGTCCATGACACCAAGATGTTTTGTTCCTAATAATGAAAGAAATTATTTTTCACGATGGGAGGATTAACCTTTAATATTTTAAACTTTAATTCAGTTCAACAACAAGGTCCTTAATAAATTTTTTTCATTTATTCTTGAAAATAAAAAATACAATTAATTTTTTTAGTAAATAATGAAATTAGCCTATTTAACAATCTTTTTCAAAATTTCAACTTGGTAGTAGGTATTTTTTTGAAATATTCAACAAATTCAAAAGTAATTAATACATACATAACCAACATAAGTACGAGGGTTTTAAGGTATGAATTAAAATTGTTGGGTGCTTAGGTGCACCACATTCATAATAACACCCTTGGGCTTATACAAATCCACACCATCAAACATTTGTTAAATATTCAAACATTCCATTTAAGTCATTATTGTTGATTGAATGTTATGTATTATCGAATGGGTTTGGTAAACAAACATTCTATTAAGTGGTAATGGATTTTGTTCGATCTTGTTTGACAATGTCACAAATCTTTTAGTTGAACATTCCAATTCAAACACATATTTCAATTGTTGGTTCATTATAATTAAGATTGGCCCAAAAAATAAAATGGAGCCCAAAAGATAGTTGTTTGTCTTGCATAGGAACAAGCCATTGAGGGCCTAGAACCCCATGTTGGTGGGAGGAGGCAACATGTTAGATTGCAATATAAGGAAATGTTACTTTAAGAAAAGGCTATTTGACATTACCTAGTATTTAATATAATACATATTTTAAAAAAGGGTAGCCTGAATTGATGCATTGGTGCCATGTAGGTGATAACTTTTTAATTTAGTAGATTTGAAGTACCCTAATTTAAAACATTTCCCAATTAAATATATAATGTCAAATATATATACATTTATTTACTTTAGTTCATTAGTTGCCCATTCCACATGTGCATCATTCCAAGGCACATGGTTAACATGATTTTTTAAAATTAAGAAAACAATAGAATAGTCCTTTAGAGAATACAAATGAATCTTTAGTTGCACCCCTTTTTCAATTCATAATATCAAAGAAATATAACTAGAAGCCAAGGAAAATAATGTAAATTGTAATAACAATATCTTTGAATGCAATTGGACCACATGCTTCATAAGATGGATGGTGATGAAAAGAAAAGAAAAGTCCAATTGCATCTTGCCAAAAAGAATTGTTAAGAGACTTGGTAGAAACAAAAGAAGGACAAAAAAGAAATTCCCAACAATAATGCAATGGTTTGGTTCATGACATGAACACAACAAGCTTAAAACATCTCCCTTGGTTTATTTTAGTAAAAATAGAACACAACACAAATAAGTATTTTATTTTGTGAACATGTTTCCCCTTCTAAATTCATGCATGGGTTATAAGTGACTACTAACCCCAAACATTGTCAAAGTAAATGAAAAACCAATTGAAGAATAGATTAAGTAGAGTTGTTATGAACATGTATATCACAATATACACCAACGTAGACCACTAGCATGGCACACACAATCCCACACATTGTTCATATCCATCATTTCAAGTTGAGATTTTATGCTCACTAATGTGAGGATATGATCATTTACATAAATCTGTTCATTAAACATAAAAATATATCAGTATCTTGCATGAAAAGTATACACTTCATTTTATTTGATCAAAATTGGATTTTCATCTTTGTGCACTTGATTATCCCATTTGGAATTGAATTGAATTAGGTAAGCAAACTCAAAGTCAAATCATGTTTGGGAACACATGTTTAACTATGTGAATAAATGAACATAATTTTTGGAAATATTTAAAAGCTTTATACATTCTATCCTTGTGGATGTGCCTATTCCAACATTCGTTCATCCATTTACAAATATAATAATTCTTGCAACCACCATGAGTAACACAAGAATTTCTAATTGAAAATTTGCAAGAGCTTAATCATCCATACTTTATAATTAAATTTCAAAACTATTGTAAATTGCAAACTTCTAAGAACATGTGACCAACATTAGTTATAAAACCTATATTCAAAACAACATTGCATTATTCTTACCAATTTAGCCAATAAAACAAATAGGAAAATGGCCTTCTTGAATCAACTTTATACCTATTAAACTTTGTTCACATTCTTCTTCCACTTGTGGTCCTTGTCACCAACTCACTCAACATGTTGTAGTGCCAATGTTGCATCCTTGATCTCCTTTGCAAGTTCATTAGACATGGATTTGTTACATTCAATGAATTGAAATTTTTCGCAAATGGTTCATTTGATAAATCTAAGCACTGAACATCAAAATCAACCTTGCCCATTATAATTTCAAAAGCCATCACCCCGCTCAAAAGCCAAACAAAACTATTTTTTAAGGAAACACCAAAATTAATTATTGCAAACATTTTCAAAAAACATGTTAACAACAAATGATGTTGCATTTCATTCATAAATGACAAGGAACAATGGTAATATTTGTAGTGCATGCTCATTGCCAATTGCATTACTTAAATTTTCGTGGATAATCTTGTAATCTTGACTTTAGTCCAACATGCCATATCAACATTCTTTTGTATATCAAATTAGTGATGTTCATAGTTTCATGACCATCATATGCACCCCATCAAATGAGTTGTTAGCTAAATTTCTAATATGGTGCATTTGATGTTTAAGTTTTTTTTTTGCAACTAAAAGATTAATAGACATTTTAATTTTTTTCTTCATTAGAATGGGCAAATGGGGATCAAGCCATATGAAGACCTTTATACAACATAGTCATTATAGTTTTCATAGTGGGAAAGAATAATTTTGAAAACATATTCTAAGCAATTCCAAACGCAAGTCCAAGAATAATGGACATTCTAATGACCCAAATAATGGCTCCACATATTGATTGTATCTGCATCTTGCAATGCCAAGTGGACCCAAACAACATTACAATGCCTCGAAATCTCCATGATCCATTGTTTCACAACATGATCTAAAGACATAGAATTCTCCGCCCCCTTCATCATCATCACCAAGGCACTATTGTTTACACCAAATCATTTCTACTAATAATAAAACATGAGTGTTGATATCTTATTTAGGGTATTTAGAAGAAACTCACCCACATACCATAAAACCCAACTCCAATAATCATGTAAAAATGAACAACCTTAGAATGAAGTTTGGGCACATGTCACTAGAAAGTTATGGTAGTAGAATTTAACATAATGATGATGTTGGCCATGAAAAACAAAATAAAATTGGCACAACACAAGAGTCCAAGCAAAAAGTAGAATTGTAAAGCTTTGCTTTCAACTTTCTAAACAACATGTTTTGTTCTAGTGACTTTTGAATGCCATTCTTGCTTATTGCAACTTTCCCTTGGATTTAGAACTTCATTTGGATCTACACAACAACAAATGAATGTAGTTGATAGGAAGGAATGCTTCATTTTGCAAGTGTAAACATAAAAATACATAAAATCTTCAAGTCTCAAAATCTCATTTGAGATCTCAAATATGGACAACCAACATGCCATCACCAAAGGTTGCACGGTTTTGCAAACACCATAACTTGCTACCTCCTCAAAAAGGTTATAAGAAGGTTGTAATATAGAGAGTGTTGAATATGACATAGAACCAAGTAACTAATAATAATGAAAGGGCTCCATGAACCCATTTGTCAATTGTTTTTCCACAAATGGTATAACCCACCACATGCATTTCTACCTTCTATTGAAATTTGTTTTTTGCCAAAATTATTGATAAATAATTAATTAGGAGAGGATTAATACCTATAGTGTAATAATACCTAGCAAACTTCAAAGTGGATTAAAAAATTAACCCGTCCTGAATTAAACATTTAGAATAATCAAGTGATGAACAACATGAAAGGAGAAATATAAAATCTATTGGATGATTTTTTTTCCCTTTTTTTTCCCCTTCTTTTTGGGGGAGGGGGGGGGGGGGGGGGGGAGGTTAGGGGACCCCAAAAAATAAAAATAAAATCCAAAATTGTGGCTACTTCTCTTGCCATCATGAGTGTTCGGTTACCAGCTCATGTTTTAATCTGTTCGGTGCACAGGACTCCTAAGAGCAGACGAGGTTGGTTTCAATATTCAATGGTGTTAGATGGAGGTAGTTTTCAATCTGACGGACTATAAAAATTAAGATTCCTGGAGTTTATCGTCCCGTAAATTCTTTATAAAAAAATAAAATCTATTCCTGTGGACTCAAAATTTATGAATCACATTTCCAGCCATTTCATCTGGAGCGTCGATCATGGAAAAAAAAATGCGGCTTAGGATTAAAAAGCCCGGAATAATAATAACAACAACAACAATAATAATATCCCATTGGGGATTTAATATATGTGTCACCGCGTAAAACCGACCGCGGTGAACTGCGCGGTCGTCTCGCGCAGTTTGCTCCATCGGCTCCTCTTGCGACGCCGGACCGCATTCCTTCCGCTCGTTCCGCCCCCCCGCGAGCCTCGCATTTTCCCTCCTTCCTTGCTCGCAAGCGACAGCAAGATCATCCTCACCAGGTATGGATCTGTGCCACTACGAAGCTTTCTAGTTTTTGCTTCTGATTTGAGGTCTGTTTTGATGCCTTTCGTTTTTTCTTTTTTTGGGGAAAAAAGCACGGTTCTAGCTTCACAATGCCTTCTGTTTGTCGATGCTTTCTTTGTCGCTTGTAAGTGGAGATCTTCTTTAGTCCAAGTTAAGAGCTTCCAAACTGGCTCTGTTCTCTTTTGGTGTCCATTGGAACATGAATGTGGCTTGTTTTTTGGGTTTTTTTCCCTCTGGTCAATTTGGATGCACTCTTTGTTTTAATGTTTTGGATCATGAGTACCATGACGTTTCTTCGCTGTAGAGACTGCTCTCTCTCTCTCTCTCTCTCTCATCAAATTACGCCATCTTCGCTGCTGGATGGCGAAATCTGTTATGATCAATTCCTTTGATATACTCTCCACAACAGTGTTATTAATACTGTCGGGAATCTTATGTTTAACTACTGTTCCGACTATCCCTCAGCCCCGTGCATTTTTCCATTTGCTGTTGTGTTTTGGAAGATCTTGCTGAGACTTTTCGTACAGAACTTTGCAGATTTTTTCCTGGAATTTGAGGAAAGTCCTAGTTGTGATGGTCTGAGAGATGTGCAAAGAACCATTTACTATGGCTCTCCTTCTAGTGTGGCACTTTCTTGCTGGGAAATGGAAGAAGTTTTTTTGTTATTTTGGTGACTTGAAGCCTCCTCTGTATTACAATCAGGGTTGCAACAGACCAATCTGTCTTTGTGGCTTGTAATGACTACTAAAGGGCCTGCACCAACAGCTACAGCAAAACTCCCACCACGCAGTGGTCGCCTCAGCAGTGAGATCCTTGCAAAAATGGATCGTCGCTGAGTTGCAGCACATCCATGGCACGATCTTGAAATTGGTAATTATTCTCTGCACTTCAGCAGCTGACAGGGGTCCCATAGCAGCTCTTCTGATGTTCTGGGCGTTGTGAAGCCTGGAGATGCTTTTGCACTCCAGGATATTTTTGTTAGCTTTATGGGACATCTTTAGCCAGATGTGCCCAGAGTCATGGGGAGCTTCATTATGAGCAAAAAAACCAGCCTTCCTTTTTCCTTCTGCATTCTGATAGAGGATATGTGAAGCTAGTCTTACATCTTTCCCACTGACTATTGCTACCAGCATCCATCCTCAGCTGATCTGCTTTCTGGTTTGCATGTGGTGCAGGACCAGATGCACCAGCAGTTTTCAATTGTGTAAGAACTCAGGCGCATCCTTTATTGAACAACTTTGAACTCTCATTTTCAATGTACTTGGAGCACTCCTGAGAATATCTGTTATTTGCAACCGAACAGCAGGTTGGAAGGATCTTGCAGTGTGTTTGAAGCATAAAACAGCAGCTTATGACTAGGTCTTGCTGTTGCACTCTCAGGTGGTAGAGATCGGAAAGGGGAGCAAAGTGAAGTATGAGCTTGATAAGAAGAGTGGACTCATCAAGGTATGTTGTATTTAAGCACTGGGAAACCAACAGACAAGTGAGCAAGAGAACTGATTTGCATTTCTTTGACTTCTTAAGATGAGTTTATTGACTTGTTTGTGTCAATTGTTTGAGCTATTTGTATGTTCAGGTTGACCGTATTTTATACTCCTCGGTAGTCTACCCCCACAACTATGGCTTCATTCCTCGAACCCTGTGTGAGGACAATGATCCTATTGATGTCCTTGTCATCATGCAGGTTACACATCCCCTGCCACTCTCATTGTCAATATGATTAAAGTTTTGCTACTGTTGATCCTTATTAGGATTGACATATAATGAACTCCAGAGCTGTGTGCTGTCTGTCTGTTGCTACTACCAGAAATCAAATTGGAGTAACTCATGGGCCGCCTTTGTGTTGTGGCTTGATTTGTTGTATCATTAATGAATGTGCATACTGCACTCTTTTTTATGAAAGCAGGAACCTGTTCTTCCTGGATGTTTTCTTTGTGCAAGAGCAATTGGACTTATGCCCATGATTGATCAGGTCAAGAGCTTTTCTATTCATGGATCTCATGTTAATGTTCTCTGTTTGAATTTGTTTGAAATGGGTTATTTCTCCATGCATGTTGATCTCACATGTAGTCTCCTTCCTTTGGACTGATTGACAGGGTGAGAAAGATGACAAAATCATTGCTGTTTGTGCTGATGATCCTGAGTACCGTCACTACACAGACATTAAGGAGCTTCCCCCTCACCGACTTGCAGAAATTCGTCGATTCTTTGAGGACTGTATCTTCTCTCCCTCTTGGAAAGTGAACTGTTCACTTGTGGCTGATGGAATAGAAAAGTCAGCAGTTGGGACCTGTGAATGGCACAACTCTATCTGGTACAAGGTCTAATTTTCACATGTGGTTTACTTTCACATTCTCTTTTCAGGTTTTCTGTTTCTCTCGGTCTGTCTGTGGCTCTTCATATAGAATGTGTATGCTTGTGTCGTATTGTGGGTCGTTAACACTTTATGCAGACAAGAAAAATGAGAACAAGGAGGTTGCTGTGGATGATTTTCTTGGCGCTGAAAGTGCTGTTAAAGCCATAGGCCACTCCATGTAAGTTCTGAACCTTTTCTACTGACTAGAATGATTTGTTACCATCTATGTTGCATTGTCTACTGCAAAAGTTATGATGACATTAGACATCTTGTCTAACTGACAGACACATTTTAGATGGGGCTTGGGATCAGCTCTTTTCACAGTTGCTGTTCAACGGCCCTGGGAAATTGTGGATAAGAGTGTACATGATGTGCACAAACTGTCTGCAAACTGTTTGTGGTGTAAAAATGACGGGGCTGCTATTTGTGAGTGATGTCTGGGAGTAGACTTTGTGCTGAAAAAATCAGGAGTTGATGACAAGAGACCCCTGTGTTGTTTGTGTCTATTTCCTGACTGAGATTGCAATTGTGGAAAACGGTTTTGAAGACACTAGTCCTTGGAAAAAGCTGTTGCTATAAGGGTTGTTGGGAGGGAAATTTTTTTCTGTGAATTGTTGGTGAAATGTTGGACTAATGTGATGAACTTATACATCTGAGGGATGTAAGGTGTACAAATATATGTCATTGGGTGATGAGAGGACCTGTAGAGGATGTGTTCTGAATTGAGGATGTTGATTGATAAATTGGGAAATTGTATTGATCACAGCATACCAAGGACTTGAATCACCATGATGGTCATGATAAAAAGGCCTTGTGGTAGACATTGTAAAGTGTAAAAGTGACAGTAATGTCCTCAAGGGAGAAAAATTGTGAAGAATTTGTTCTTTACAGCCTCAGTAAATTGGACTAGGTTGCTGAGAGGTACAATCAGCCCATTCTGTTTCCTGTAATTTAAGAACCAAATTGTAAGATGGGTGATAGCATTGGCAATTGTGGTGAAGCCTATATGTGAGGTCATTGCTCTGTTTTGGAGCACTGAATTGAGTCCACCACTCATCAGATCATCTCGTGGTCAATTTGTGCAAGAATATCAAGAAGAGCTTGATTATCACCTATCTACCTAGTGATCTGGGCAGATTTTTTGTTCTTATTAACAACCACCGTGAAGGTATACTTCAGATGAAATGGGAATTGCCCACATATGCAGAGGTTGGAACTCTGAGACTGAAATGAGGATTTTCCTTCTGATACGTTGAACTGAGTCATTGTAGTTGTGGTGGTGCTGTTGAACAACTGTTGGGGAAGAAGGGGGAAAGTGGTGTGAGGAAGTGACAAGTATTCTCCCTTGCTACATGTGTTTGGAGTGGAGGTACAGGGATACATGTTTTCATGCGTGTTGGAAAGGTTTTCTAGAAGAAACCTGTAAAGCTTGGAAGTGAAAAATACTTGCTGCTGTAGTGAGTCCCCAGTTATTCACTTCCACTTCTGATTGTAAATGCTCCTCCTCAAACTGAACTATGCCTAGTTTCCTACCATATGTATCATTTCATTTTATCTTCTGATGTTGCACTGCTTGTTTCAGGGACCTCTACGCCTCATACATTGTGGAGACCTTGAGACAGTAGGCTTGAAAATCTGGCAGACATTTCAAGTAGGGCCGTGACATTAGCATATATATCCAATTTCTAAGCTACTCAACAGGTTTCTTCCATGTTGTTGAGTAGACAGCTAATGGTTGTCCACCTTTCACTACTTCATCTCTCTCCCTGAATTTATTTTAGGTGTCACTGTTTCCCCTTGTAGAAGCACACAAGAAGCATATAGCAAGTCTGAAGCTTTGTGCAATTGCTCCATGATGTTGCAAAACTCTCCTAATTTATAAGAGTAAAAGAAGGCAAATACTGTCTTTGATTGGATGTGGGGCCATCAACATACATGTTTCCACTTGTGTTTGAAGGTGGAGAGCCTGATCAGCATGGTCCTTGAAGTACTTCTGGGTGAAGGAGTAAATCTGTTTTACAAATCAGGTGTTGCAGGTCTGGTGAGCTTATATGTTGCATTATTTTCTTCTAGGACCTAGGTACTACATAACCAAAGACTCCTAAGGCTCTTCATGAACATGTGTATTCTTGCTCACAGATTTCTTCTAGGACCTAGGTACTACATAACCAAAGACTCCTAAGGCTCTTCATGGACATGTATGTTCTTGCTCACAGAAGTTGCAGAATGTGGCATCCATTTTTTCCCTTCAGACATTTGATTCAAGCAGTGAGCAGATCCATCCAGTCACATGTCAGATTTAATCAACCATCGATAATTCCTCTGCAGATCCAGCCCACCCCCAATTTGATGGGTGACTTCATGGCTTAGGGTATGTACCCAACAAAGTGTGTTTTGCTAACCCAATGTGGTGGTCTGAGCTCCTATGATGCAAGAGACTATATGCCGACTCCTGTGCTCTTGCCGAAGTTTGGGATTGATACCCATATGAACCTCAGCTGCTCTTATGCCAGGTATTCACTGCAGAATATTGGTGTTCTGTACTTGTTTGTTGTTGCAACTCAGTTCAACGTGGACAAGGTTTTGAACTTTTTTGCATTTGTTGGATTTATTTTTGAGGATTAATCCAGCTTACTAATCAAAGTGTGAAATCCATGCAATACTCTCTCAATTTTTTGTAACTTGTTTGAACAGGGGTTTATCCCATAATTTGACCACCAGCATATCTTCTATAAACTAACATCAAGTGGCTGCTGTAACCTTCACTTTCAGGTTGGTGCTTGCTTCAGACACCAAAGAAAATCAGTGCTTTATGTTTGAAAACTTCAAAAACAATTGAAAACACTGCCCAAAAAAGACGTGACAATCTTTCCGTATTAAGCACACTTGAATTATTGTTTTGAAGTTTGTGCAAGTAGTCATTGAACTGCAAAAATCAATTGAGAACATATCCAGAAAAAGACATTACAAACTTCAAGCACTACCAGTCTCAAATGATCCTTTTCAAGTTGGATCAAGTAACCATTGAACTGTGAGAAACAATTGAAAACATTTCCAGAAAAGATGTGACAAACTCTGAGTACTAACAGTCTTGAATGATCCTTTTGAAGTTCAGGCAAGGAATGTTTGAACTGCAAAAAAGCCAATTGAAAACCATTTCCAGAAAAAGATGTGACAAACTTTGAGTACTACTAACATCCTCAAACGAACCTTTTGAAGTTTGGGCAAGTAACCATTGAACTGCCAAAACCAGTTGAAAACATTCCCAGAAAAGATGTGACAAACTTTTGAGTACCACTAACATCCTCAAATGATCCTTTTGAAGTTCAGGCAAGTAACCATTGAACTGCAAAAAACATTTGAAAACATTTCCAGAAAAAGATGTGACAAACTTTTGAGTATCATTCTCAAATGATCCTTTTGAAGGTGAAATTGAAAAACTCTAAAGGGTGTTCTATGACGTGGGCAAAAAGAGGAAGAAGAAAAAGATTTGTGTCTAAGCAGTCATAGAGGAATCAAGCTCCTGGTTTTAGGGTTTCTAATTTTTGAGGAGATTTTTAAAGTTATGGGATCAACCTGTGCTTGATGTACAGGAACATATTCACAGGTTCCGAGATAAACAATGCAGAAGGTGTGGGGGGGGGAGGGGGGGGGGGGGGGGGGGGGGCAGAGCTGCAAAATTATGTCTTACAAACTCATTTCTTTAGTGTCAAAGATTTAACAGCCTGCATCAGACCCAGCTTCCTTGATGGTGGTGATGGAATGTAGCCAAGTGAGTGAGGTTGGTTCCAAATAGAGCCTGCACTGCTTCCAAAAAGAATGCAAGTCATCCGATGGACAGCAGGAGTCAGCCTCTGGGGAGGAAGCTGATAACTAGCTGCATAATATCCCTGTCTCCACATGTTCCCACCCCGTTTTCCATCAGTTACCATAGACCAGCTGAATGGGTGAGATAAAACAGACCCTAAACAGCCCCTATGTCATCAACAACAAACAGAAAATCTCACAGAAAGTTGTGAATTAGACACAAAAGTGCACAACTTTGATTCAGGAAGCAGGTTAGTATATTCACTTGGTAACAAAAAGAAACTAGAAACTAGAAACTCACCTGTGCATTATCAGAAGATGGGCAGGCCTCAAATAAATGTTCAGAATGATTCTCTACAACAAAGTCCTCACCACCATCTACATCCTCCAAATCATTTGCTCTCTCTCTCTCCCGTTCAATGTGCATTGCCTTTGGTATCTTTATCTGCCACCCAACATCAACAGGATCCACTTATCCCAACTTTTACACTCAATTGCAAACTCTCATCACCAGGTGCATGACTTTTTCTCAGCATGTCAGGAAAATGAGGAGAAATGTTCAAATTCCAACTGCTTGTGTTTATACAGTGACTCTATCCTGCTTTGCATACATACCTTTTTCCTGAATATGGTTTTGTTTTGAATTGGGATCCTGCCTTTCTTCTTCCTTCCTCTTAGTTTGTGCCGAGTTCCACCACAGATAACACATAGGCATCCCATTTTGTGTGTTGAAGCTCTGCACTCCCCAAACAACTACTACTCATACCATATGATTCTACTAACTGCCATGGGAAAATCAAAGTAGTATCAACAAACCAATGATAACAGAATCCAGAAATCTTGCACACATATATTGTGCTGAACAGTTCAATTTTGAAATTCCCTGCACAATAAAAGTGCACTTTCACAATGGTTACAGAGAGTTGTTATACATACACATTATATTTTCTAGGGCGACCAATGGCATTCACATGTGGGAAATGCAAATCCTTTCCTTCTGCATGCTTGGAGTCTGCAGTTTCATTGGCCTGCAATGAACCTGCAAGGGTAAAATGTCTCAGCCAAGGTTAGTTCCTATGAGCCCTAGGCTCAGACACATATCGAGCATGGTAGCCAACTCAATCAAACAGTTGTGCATCACACAATGAAGTACTACCTGGGGATGAGTCCATTTTGTCATGGTTGTTTCCAAGATCCTCCATTTCTTGGTCCCTCCCCTCAACATGAGCTCCAGAAGTTGCATGAGTTTGTTCGATTACATGTTCAGTAGTAGTGTTCTCCACATCTTTGAGCTGCTCGGTAATGTCCAAGCCCTCAGCATGCTCCTTTTGCTCCCTGGCCTTACTCTCTGCCATAACTTGCTCCACAGGGGCTGCAGAATACCCTCTATGCACCATGTTGACACCACAAAAATTGCATAACTGTATGTACATCTCAGACACAGATAGTAGACAGAATTATCTTTGGGTCAAGATAGATCTGTGACAAATGTATCTTTGTCACAGGAGTAAGAGTCATACCACTGCGTTTGACCTTGGTTTTCAGCCAACTTGCAACTTTTTTCTTCTTCTTCTTCTTTGGATTTTGGGATTCTCTTTGTTGCTCGCTGCTTGTCTTCATACTGGAAGTACCATTTCCTGCACATCCAGTGTCACCAACAATACCATCAGTAATGCTGAAAGACAGATTACTTACACCATAATATATGCTAAAGTGTGATTGCCCCAATCCTAATGGCACAAGGCAATTAAGTAGTATATTGCCAACACAAACACCACTAGAACCCATCAAAATTTGACTACCCAAGAGGCTGAAAATGCAGCTTATGTCCTTGTGCTCTTAAATAATCTTGGAACTGAAAATTTTGCAGTTGCCCTTGCCCACAACTCAGAGAAACTCAGACAGGTGCTTTCACTTTGCTGAACAGTAAGAAATGGACAAAATACAACCCATTACCTCACCCTACAGATATAGCCATAGATTACAAAGGCCAGGGGGATGGACCTGGTGCAGAAGATGGGAACAAAAAGCCCGCTGCCAAACACAGAGTTGAGAAGGTTGCTTCGACAGCAGAAAGAAATTCCAGAATAGGGTCACCTTTAGCATTGTACATGCGACAGTTGCTCCACACCAGGGCAACATCCTCAAACACTTCCTCCACTGTTCTATATGCTTCCCCTTTCTCTAACCTGTTACGAATAGTACCTAGATCCATCGGTTTTTCCACTATGGTGAAGTAATCCTGCATCTCACCCAACCACATCCCATCTCAAGATTGCAGAAACAAAGCATGAAACAGTTCCAGAAAAGCTATAATTCAGCAACAGAAATTTTAGAGAACAGCTTGATTGATATCTCCACAAACTTTCTCTGAGTACCAATAGTTTATGGCAAAATTTGTTATGCGCAAAAAAAGCACACAAACTGGAGTGGATTCAAACAGTCAGATCTATGAGATAGCACACCATCTAACAACCTGCAACAACCTCTCAAGTACAGAAATGCTGTATAGTGCTCTAAGAATTACACCAAGAGAAACATATCCAGGAACTAAAACAGCAATTATACTCTTCAACCATACCGGAATGCCAAGGGCAACAGGATCCACAGGCTCGTTGAATGGTTCTGCCTCACTCATCTTCATCACCCGCTTCAGCAACTGTTTCATGAAACAAAGTGAAAAAAAAAAAAACACAAAACACAAAACAAAAAACTCTTCATCTCAAATTGATCATGTAGAAGTCGCTAGATGACTGGAAGAAATTCTTACTAGACAATCTATCATGCTGACAATGGCATACGGTCTTTGTTATGTTGAAAAGTAGGATAATGCTGTAACTTGGGTCAGAGAAACACACCCCAAGCACAGTTTTGAGCCTGCTTTTGTCCAGGCTTCTAGAATCATCAGCTGCGGCACTAGTTGACAGTTGTTTGTCGTTCAAAGCAACTGGTGTCAAGGACTTGCCCTTGCTTGAATCCTTCTTCTTTCCTGTCTTGATTGTTGCAGCCGCTTCATGGACTTCCTCATGCACTTCATCATCATGAACTGGTCTATGGATGTGATCTTTGGGCACCATGTTGTTGGGTGTGGCATTAATGGGAAGCACAATCTCCAGGGAGCTGAAGATATCATTTTTCACTTTAGATTCCCCCCCTTTGACTTTTCCACCAGCAAGGATTGGAAAGCTTTCCCGGAATTTCGACGGGCGCACCCGATGCCTTGAACTTTCACGTCGCTTCTCCACCTGCTGCTGGTCCTTGGCCCCGCTTGCAACATCATCACCAGCAGCAATCTCTGCTGTTGCCAACTCTTTGTTTTCATCTCCTCTCCAACCCTTTTTTATTATGTCTTCTTCTGTATCCTCCTCATCCTTCCCTCCACTGTCAAGGTTTGAAACAACCTCCTCATCTCTTATTAGAGAATCTCCAGCGGTGCTTAGTATGTGACCCTGCAAAAATATTTCTCACATCCAAAGTTTTAGTTACTGACTTTTTTTCTAACCCCACCCATAAAACTGAAACTGAGATTGCCAAATAGGTGGGAGACTACTAATGGCAACCCACCTGGACCAATGAAACTATCTAGCCAATTAGAAACAGGGAGCAGTCAACAAATATTATGTGACTGCATATATTAGACTCTCCCAGGGCTCTGAAAGTTTTCCAGGATCACAGCAGTGTTCCAGTGGATCCAGTGGATTTGACTCCTGGACCTCATCCAAGATTTCCAGTGCAGGACCACATACTGAGCGCCAGGGGAGATGCTCTTACGTCTGTCTTTCTACTACTGTCGGCATTCTCCATGTAGGCCCCCTTCTTCTTCTGCTTCAAGTTCCTCATGGGGCCTCCTCTTGGATCCCTCTTTCTCTTATTCTCCCCTCGCAATAACGGCAGAAAGCCATGATCACGCCCATTGCTGTTTCTAAGACCTACACCACCATCGAGTGTGCCATCATCATCCTCCTCCTCCTCCTCCTCCTCCTCCTCATATATTGTCGTGGTCGGCTGCGGTGTTTCTTCTGCTTTGATCTCGGGTTTCCGAACATCCACTCCCCGGCTTCTGGACCTCCTCCCTTCCATTCTTCTGAGCTCTATTGGGCCACAGATAGCAAACAACAAATCAGCCACTCACTTGTGACATTCTTTCACTCTCAAGGATTGATCCATGGTTGCTCGATTTCCCCCTTACATCCAGAAAAGATTACTGGCAAGTATGTATAGCGGACAAGGAAACCCAAGTGAGCCAGTGAAACACAAAAGAAATTAGCTCAAAGAAACGTGTCTCGGGACGAGGATGGGAAGGAAAACAGTAACAAACCTGATGAAGCCAATTTCTGACAGCCACCCACAATAAATTTCCATAGAGAAGATTTTTTTTCCACACACAACAACAACAAGGACTTCTACTACTACTACTACTACTACTACTACTACTACTCTCACAAAAATCCAAACACTTGGAAGACGGAAGATTCTCCATCCTGTAGTATAGAGCCTCTCAGAGGATTCTCAATCTCCACACACCAGAACAAAGCACAAAAAGTGGCGGTGAAAACAAACCCACCTCAGGGGAAAACACAAAAGGGTGGTAGTGTTGTTAAGCACACCCAGTGCCCACCATTCGGGAAGAGGAGCAGGAGGAGGAGGAGGAGACAAAGAAGGGGGTTTTGAAGAAGAAGAAGAAGAAGAAGAAGAAGCTCCAAATCGCACCACCTCCTCCTATTATTCACTTATTCAACAGCAGCGCCACGGCAAGCGTAGTAGGCGTCAGCGAAAACCCACCGGGGATGATGATGATGATGATGATGATGATACCATAATGAATAAAAATGATCCTTCTATGCATTTCCTTTGCAATCCATCACAATAACAATAACAAGAGACTGCTTAACCTTAGCACATCAATCAACAAAACCCCCCACCACCCCCATCACACTTGTAAGGCACTGGCACTTTTGTTTTCCTTTGTATTTTCAGGTCACTCCCTAACCCAAACCTCCTCCTTGCAATAATGATTTTTTTCCAAGCCCTTCCTTTGTTTGGTGGGGGGGAGAGGGGGGGCTTCTCTCTCTCTTTTGGCTCATAAGAAAAAGCCTTACTTTTGTTGTTGTTACTTCGCTTGAGTTTGGACTTGCTAGCTAGCAATGGGAATAAGTTTAAGTTTGGGGGTGTGTTTTGCTATCTAGCTATCTATCTATCCATCCATCCAACAACTGATGGATGAATTCCATCATGCATGGATTCAAAACCTTTAGGATTTAGTGGATGGAAAAATATGAATGAAAACCTTAGGAATGTTTGCATAGTAAGAACTCTTTTCACACTTGTTTGTAACTGGGGAAAAACAAAAAAAAACAAAATCCCATTTATTAGTAAGTGCAAGATGCATTCATTCATTTGTTCATTCATTCAAGAAGCGAGGGAAAAATGCTGTGGAGACTGGAGAGGGGAAGAAAAAGACCAAAGAGCTTCTTTTTGAAAATTTAAAAAGCTGGTGGGTACTTACTTATTAGTCAAATTCGCATGAAGCTCTTCCGATCATGAAATGGGTTGGTCCCCAAAATATCCGCCAAGTTCAGGTTTTTCACAACTAAAGTAGAGCTTGAAACAGTAGTTGTTGAGTGTTGTGAAAATTGAAGCAATCGGAAGCTTAGTTGCAAAATTCTCATTTCTCAAATTTTTTGCAGAACATGTCAAAAGTTCCTTTGGTTAGCTCTGCCAGAGATTGGTGTGCAATTTGAATATTTTATTTTATTTTTTAAAAATGCTGTTGAGTGCAGATGAGTTTCAGTTGGAAATTAGGTTTGTGTTTGCTTCACAAAATCACTTGAACAATCACTTGTTTTGAGGAATTGGGTTTGAGTGCCGAAGTGGAAAGAAGGTTTTGTCTTCTGGGTTTTTTTCCTTTTTTCTCTGTTTAGAAATAATACCAGACAGACCATTCACTTTGCACAACAGTTGAAAATTAGGGTTTAGGATACCTCAATCTTAGTTGATTCAAGAACCAAATGTTGTGTTATACTATCAAAGGTGTCAAGAAAATTTGTTGGAGAATAGACAGAAGCTACAAAATGCCTGGTTGGCACCAGAAGTTTGTCCCGGAGTAATCAGAGCTATGATATTTTGCAGGTGTATAAACGTGGGTTTTGTTACCATATTGAAGTTTTAAAAGTGTGCATTTTGCAGGTGTGTAAATCTGATGCAACAGGGAGGGGACAAGTTAAGTGTGGACTATGCATTGATGTCTTCATTTTGAAAAGGTAGTTCAATTTCGGTGTTGGTTCAGCATGAGTTGTCTTGAGCTTGAGAGGAATATGTGCATTTTCTTCCATCTGGAGCTTCATATTGAAATTATACATTTTAACAAGAAATTGTGCAACCATCTACCCTGCCTGCTTGTTAGATGGCTGCAAACAATGCAATTACTCATACTCCCAATCATGTATGCATTATATATAAATGCTCCATTTTTGTTTCTTTTGCAGGCTGAAACAGTTTGTGTTACACAAATCAGGCAATTTTGTCAAAGGAACTAATGCAAGATGTGGCAAAGCACTTGAAGAGATTTCTTGATGTATTTGGAGCGCAACTTATATTCTTGAACATTATCCCTACTCCTCAAGAGTGGGATGGAGTGTTCTTATGCAAATATCCCTCCCCCTTCTATGTGAGGTGAGCTACAAATGTTTAGGTTCGTGATAACCTCCACCTCATGCTTCATGATGGGTAAAGCCCCAATGTGGGAGGAATTCTGAAAGAAGGGGCCTAGGATGAAGTGTAGGCTAAGGCCCATCAATAGGGACTAGTTCTGCCTCATCCTCGGCCCATTGTTTTTGGATTCCCCCACCAAGGGGCTTTATGCTACCTAACTATCTTAATTCTTAAAGAACCCATTGAGTGCCAATGCTACATCCTATTGAGTTTCCCTTCATTCAGAAATAACTTTCATTTTTAAACACAACATGAAAACATTTGCAAAATGACAATTCCTTCAAGATAGCTCCTTGAAAAGGAATGCTCATTTTCAGGTCATGCATTGTGTACCTTGATTAAAACCAACATATGAAGTGAGAACAGGCCCATGAGTGAAGTTATGTACTTGTGTCGTGAAACCTACCCTCGATCCTATTTGGACCAAAAAATAAAATTACTCCTAGGTTGTGCATAAGCATTGGTTTTCAAAAATGGATGAATATGGTTATGTTTTGGATTTGATACCTTCAAGATAATTTTGAGTAAAAAATATTAGAACAACATTAATTACAACTTATGATCACCTTGAAAGTAATAATATGGGTTAGTTTCATTGATTTATTTTTATTATTACTAGCAAAAGTGCTTGAGTTGACAATGTATTTCATTAGATTTTTAATGAACAACAAATTAATCACAATGTATTTGATCAATCCCTTGGTCAATGAGGATTGATGGCTATGGACAATAAATCAAACTTTCTTTTTCTACAAGAAATCTAACCATGTGACAATTGTAGCCACATGTCATCCATAACATAATCACATGTCATCCATATTTTATAAAGTCTATGTGTATGTATATTTATGCATACATGTATACATGCTTGCATATATACATGTGCATCATATGCACTTATTCAAGTTCAAACCTTCATCCCTTTCACATAAAAGTTTTCAACATATTAGTCGTTGAGTCACACAAATTTTTTATAACATGAAGGGACAAATTTTGAATTTAACATGTTTAATGAAAAACTTACTAGAAATCCAAACTTTGAGGTGTGTTTTCTTTATCAAAATTTATTCAAATGAAATAGATGAATGCATTATCTTGAAGCTTATTCAAACATTTTATCTAAAAAAGTGTAATTTACAAATATTCATATTAAGCTTTCAAAAAATGTTATTGAGAACACCATATTTTGAACAAATCAAATCTAATAGTATTACATGATTCTTTGAATTAAAATATGAAATCTTTTTAAGTTAATTCAATTAACCATGAATTCAAGACCTTCAAAAAAGATTTGAAATTTTTATTTTCATTATGTAACATATTTTTTGTGATGAATAGGAAAATATTGTAATAAAAATCTTTGACCCAAAAGCCAAAAATAATGACAAAATATAATTTTATTTAATCTTTGAAATTATTATAAACATGACACATAATTTGTGAAATTTTTAACATAATTATTGGTGATGTGTACATGATCTTTCAATTGCTCACTTAGTTTTCTTTACAAAAATCAAAGAAAATAAATTTACATTGAATATCATGTTTAATGTCCAAGTATATAAATACTATTTTTGAGGATTAAAAAAATCACTATTGAATCCTAACTTGTGTTTTTACATTATATTTATAGTGTAAACATTATGACTACAACATATCCTTATATGAAATTTTTGTTTAAAATGTAAACTAATTGTTTGCAAAAAACTAATATTAATTTTTTTTAATATGCATTTTAACAAAATAGATTATCCACAAATTATGGTAGTCTTTGGTTAATATCATATTTAATCTATGAACTTTCATAGGTACATTATATATAAGGTTGTTGATGAGTCATAATATTATCATAACATAAGAAACATATAAGAAATCCACAATGGAACATACGAAAAAATTGAAATATGATCAATTATTTTCAAATTTAATTTTTTTTAGTTTACAACAAAGTTTTGCGTGTTGTGTGAACAAAGTTGCCTCACTTGATCCCATCCCACAAAAATCACAAACAAAATGTTAATATGTAGTGAAGAATATTAAGTGTTCATGGCCACTTTGATTTGTTATTGATGTCTTATAATCTTGCAAAGTTTGTGTTTTAACAATCAATAGTAAAAGAATCACCTGAAAGTTTAATGATCAAATCATTTATTCCATTTTCAATCCATTTAGTTCACACAAAAATCATATACTAAACCCCTTACATTGTCACATGTTAATTGTTAACCATTTTGACCAACAACAATGTTGAAACTAATAGAAGATCATTAATCCCTATATCTTTGGGTATTACAACCATTTATTTTCCAACCATATTTTACAACCATAAAACCAAGTCCTTTTCAAATATTCACACATTGTAGCAATGGTTATCAAATGCAATGCGCTTTCGACCTTTTTTGCCTCCAAGAAAAACTTATGTTTATTTTACATATCTTTGTAAAAGTGTAAAATATTTTCTTAATTTTCAAAGACTTGGTTTTAAGTTATTTAAACAAATGCACATATTTAAAGCTTTCCTCCAAATGTAGAACTTGTAAAAATTTGAATAAAATATCATCCTATTACAATTTAAATATAAGTTTCATTTAATGTAACAATTAAAAGTTTTTTGATAAATTCCTTATATCATATGAAAAGTGATGACATGTTATAATAATTTCCATATAAAATAAATTGTTGTGCCTTGCATATCCTTGTAAGTTTCATGTCACTCTTCTTTAAACATATATATAAATTTTAATAAAAAATTAAACTTGACATTATCACAAAATGTAACACATCTCGATCTGTATGTGCCGTGGACACATAATTATTGATGACTTCCATAATAATGAATGACATTTTTTCGAAACATGCCGTGAGTTTAAGGAACTCTTTCGGATATACGTCTTCTAGTTATTTAAGCTAAAACGTTAATTGAAGGTTTAAGTTGGAATCGACAACCTTATTAGCCCAAGCATTAGTGCACGCCTTTAAATCTTCCATTGTGTGTCTAAAAAGAATTCCTTACTTTGTTGCTTGTGAAAGAACCTAAAAGAAACTAGAAAATTCAAAAGCTTACTTAATAAGAAAAACTTAGAAGAATGAAAATGATGATTCCAAGGTTTACAGGTTCACCTTGTCAAGATAGAATCATTGTAGTTGAATTTATGTCCAAACATCGCCATCTTCATATCTGGGGAATAAGTTTTGGTCACACATTCACCGAACTCTCACATATTGGCCTTTGCGGTGAAATATTTTAATGATTAATCCAACGGAACAAAGTTGTGCAACAAGATCAACTATGGCCCCTTCGTAAATCAAAATACAATCCGTTGCCAACTCTTGAAAACCGTCCATCTTCATGTTTCATTCTTTCATCTTCAACTCCTACATCATCTCATAATCAAGCCTAACAACATCTTTCACTACACCAAACATATCCATCCCTTTCTTTTGAAAATGCCACAAAATTGAAGCATTTTACAGAAGCCCCCAATGTATGTTTTATTTCAAACTTGTGTTCCTACACACACAAAAAAAACGTGTTGATGCAATTTTGATCATCGATTTAATTATTTCTTAAAACAAAAAAGAATAAGGGAAAAAAACCTTATAAAATAGTTTAAAAATAAGAACACAATAATCATTCAATTCCACTAGCTCTCGCAAAGCCTCTAAAATAGCTTCTTTAACTAACAACTTTTGTTTATGATGATAAATCTTTAAGGTTTTTTAAAACATTTGAAATTGGCATCCAATCATCTTCATCAACGTTTCCGATAATCCTCAATGAATGGCTCTGTCCCTGTGCTTCTTAAGGTTTACATCCGGGACAAGAATCCTATCACATTGTTCACAATAATAAATGTTTTTTGGGAATAAAAAAATTTCAAGATGAAGGAGGGAGCCTCATGCCATGCAGACGTAGTAAAAGAAGCTCACAGGGAAAAACACGAAAAATAATAACGATAAAACAAGATTACAACAAAAAAGTCGAAACATTTTGTTGCGCACAAAAGTAATGAACGTAGTTACTCTTTAGTTGCTCCACTTCGCATCAGAAACCCAATAAGGAATCATGAGCGAATGAGGGCAATCGAAATGCTTACAAACCCATCGTAACATTCATTCAGGTTTCCTTTAGAATGTGATTACACCACAACAAGCACAACGTGTGCACAATAGTGTCGTTGGGAGTTGGGTCAAAGAGGGGTGTAAATCTTTAAGGGAAAAATCACAAAATAGAGGTCGGCCAGAGCCTAGCCAAGGGAAAATGAAAATCTTCACGTGAATAATCGCACAAAAAAGTTAAAACATTCAAGAAAAAATTAAATGAAGAAGCTCCAACATTTTGTGGAACAGAAGGCATTGCACATGGTAAGTCCATAATCATTCCATAATACATGAGAAAGTATAATAGGTCTAAAGGCGATAGTCGATTAACAACACATTAGAAACCCTATCAAGACTAGGGAGCGAGGGTAACTAAAAAGCTCGAAAGGTGAGCATGACCTAAAAGCGTAAAAGATCGTCATAACGATCATTCAATTTTTTTTAAAAAGTGTTACTTTATGACACTAAATGAAATGTGCGTTCAATGGGGGCAAATGGGAATCTGTCACGCCTATATGCACAGCCTCATACATGATGGCCGGTTACGAGCATGCCCGTCATATCTTTTAGGGTTAGTGTACGATTGTAAGGTTAATGTACGTTCTTGAGTAACTGTACATTATTAGGTGGTTAGGGTTTCAACTTTTTGGTGGTTGTACAAAAGGGCCAAGCCTTTCCCTTCTCCTTTAGTTTTTTTTAGAATTCCTTTGTATGAGAGTTGCCTCCATAGTCTATTTGGATTTTCTAGATGCTCACGGTGGTTACTACACGGCCACCGTCTACATACATCTTCACTAGTGTGTGCCTCGTGCCTAAGGCACAGGTGTCCGTCCCCCCGTCCGTTCCCCGCCCCCCCCCAATCCCTGCTGGCCCGCCCCCCTTGCGGACCCCCCCCCCTAAAACCCTGCCCCTCCCCTGCCCTGCCCTCCCCCCTACCTTGCCCTCCCTGCCCCGCCCTTGCCCCTCCCCTGCCATGCCCTCCCCTGCCCTGTCTGGCCGCCCTGCCCCGTCCTGCCCCCTTGCCCTTGCCCCAAAAAATGCAGCACGCCTTCAGCGGTGCCCCATAAATGCAGCAGTAAAAACCCAATTTGACAGGGTACCTATTCACCGGCAGAATCCGACTGCCGTTCCCCCCCATCCTTGCTGGCCCGCCCCCCCTGCGGACCCCCCCCCCCCCCCCCCCCCGCGGCTGCCCTGGCCGCCCTACCCAGTAAAAAGCTGCTCAGTAAGCACACAGTCACCAAGTAAACTGTCCGTCAATGGTGCAGTCTGTGGCGACTGTGTGAGCGGAGTTAAGAACCTGCTACATTTTTTTTCTTACTTGATCATCTGCTCTTTTGCCTCCATGTGTGTCTATTCTCTTCATACTGTCCGTCCGGCTTCACGGGCAGCTTCCAGGCCGACCAAATGAAGCCGCCCGTGAAGCGACCGTCCATCCGGATGGATGACTGGACGCGCGCGGGTTCAGGGGCGGCTTCATTTGTCGAGACCATCGTCGGTACCATCCTTCCTTTACTATATGTAATTCCTTCTTTGTAATTCAATTCAATTCTAGAAAAACTCTACTTTTGTTGCTTAATGTTAAAAGCAACAATTTTTTTTTTATGTTTAATTCTTAAATTTCTTTTTGCTACTAGTGTTATTTGCGCTATTGGAAGGAGCTGGCTAGAGGGAACTTATATTCTTACACCACTACCAACCAACAGGGCTAAGATCAGACAAATGTGGGTGAACTTAGAAGAGCAAGACCAAAATAGGTTTCAAAGTTGTCTCTTGTTCTTTCTTACTCTCTGTTTCTCTCTTTCTCACACATACAGGAAGAGGTTGAAAACTTTTAAACTTGCCAAGAATCATTAAAAAAAAAAAAAAAACACACGAGCTATAGCGTCGCAACATTGCAGCCACGCGCAACGCCACAGCGTTGTAGCGAACTACAGCGTCGCAACAACGCGAGCTGTAGTGTCGCAACGTTGTAACCATGCGAGTTGGAGCGCCACAACGTTGTCAGCCACGCGTAGCGCTGTAGCCACGCGTGCTGCAGCACCGCAGCATCGTAGCTTACAATGCCGTAACGTTGCAACAACGCAAGCTACAGCGCCGCAACATCACGATTTGGAACGACGTAGTACCAAGCTGCAACGCGACGTTCGTCATGTTGTCTCCTGCCGTAGACATTTCACACATGCCTAACAACGTCGCCTTCACAACGGAGCTCAAGGGCGCTCTCCAACATCATTCGTAGCGTTTTTTGTCGAACTTTCGTCCGACGTCCGTCGAATTTCCGTCAAACTATCTCGCGTCACTAGCTATTTAAGTCATGCCTATGTCACTGTTGACGTCACTATATATATGAGAATTTCATCTTAGCCTCCCTTGTGCATTGTATATATATGTGTGTGCATGCATTTTTTTATAGTTGATTAGTTTTTACCTTTAATTGGTTTTAGTCTGTTTGTTTAGTAAAGTTTCCTACATATTCACACCCTTACAACACTGTATGTCACGACACTACACGTCACGACAAACCTAGTTGGGGGTGGGCGGAATGGAAGAAATTCAGATGTTGTTAATAGTCATGCATGGATAATTCTTTGTTGTCTTATTTGGCATCGTTCGAATACATTTTTCCTTTAAAATGTTTTTACTCTAATTGTTATTTTCTCACATAGTCATCGCAAGATGCATACAAGGGAGGAGTAGATTTTTATTCTGGTCGATTTTTGCATTCATGAATTCAAAATGTCAAAGAATTTTTTCCTCTACATCTCAAAGAAACCTATAATTTGTCGATTATTCTCTCTTTTTTACTCATAAAAGGTTTATTTTTGTAAGGATATAATGTGGATATAATGCATTTCTTGTTTAAGAGTTAGGATTTAACAACTCTCGCAAGCATCAAATCGAAATACAACATTTAGTTTGCCTTTTAAATTGATAAATTTTAATCGTTTCCAGGCTTTTGATGGATCTTTGATTCAATACATTCGATTTGTATTTTGATAATGGTTTATTGCACGTAAACAACAAAAGGACACTTGAGATAAAAAATCATTGGACATGTAGCATCATTATTTGTGAGATATCTTGCGACACATCATGCAAGCCTTTTTTTCGGGGTTTTATATTTGTGACCAGATGCGACAAACTTTTTGTTATTATATTCAGTGCATTAAATAAAACATAAATAATATTATTAATAATTCCATTTTAAAGATTTATTAAAAATATTAAAAATAATCAACACCATATGTTGAAATCCCACATGCGAATGTGTGCATAAATCAAGAGTTTTAATGTACATGAACTTATAACACTTAGTCATTTAAAAAAATTCAAGCCTTATCTGACTTGTAATTATAAATACTAATTTAAATGTAACAAAATGTCGATTGTTTATATATATGGTTAACGATCAATAGTTCAACTAAACAAAATATTAACTATGTAAATAAACTCCTAAAACATGGTTCCCAAAGGTTTTAAAAGAGAGAATAACATTGAATGTTGTTTATTAATATGTGTATGAAGCTTAATATTCTTATATTTTTTTAAATTTAAAACCCATCTATGTGAATCCATAAAAATTTTAACGTTTGTCATCAAAATTTTGAAAAGTGACTAGAAAACATCCATTGTAATTCTCAATATGGACTTATCATCATGTGCCTAATAGTTTTTAATGCACTTCTAAACTCCTTAAAAAATTCAAATGTGAATCTCGAAATGAAAATTACGAAAGGAATTGAGGTATATTCATTGATTCCCAACAATTCTATAGCAAAAAAGGCATGTTAAAGTTTTAGGATAGGGGCTAGGACGAATGACAAGTGAATCGATTATTCATATCAATTTGCATAAACCAAACAACAAGTCAATTAATGCATAATTAGAACATTTTTGGTGCATGGACAAATAATAAGCATACACGATCTCACAAGGCGTAGCACAATCCAAACTTGAGGAAAGTTGCCACCTTCCCCCTTATAGTACTTTTTATGATTTACCACGGAAAGCTACACCCAAATGGTATTTTTTCTAAATTGTGAATTTCATAATTCCCAAAATTGGGACTAGTTGTAACATAGTTTTACAATATTTTATTTTTTTAGAAAATTTGTTTTTGATTTTCATTTGAAATGATAACAACTATTTAGAATTCAATATATTTCACACCATAGGTTTGAAAATTACAAAACCACTGAAATGCATTTATGTTCATAAAAGCTTTTGAATAACATTAAAGGTGCACCCCCAATTTCCCCTTTTTTTTAAAAATTAAATGCTTAGTGCTTACAAATAATCAAAATTCAATGACTCCTATATTGCAAGTCTAATAATTATGGAATCACTTAGATGTAACCATATTCGTAAAAACTTTCTAACAATATCAAGAACATATTGCCATGGCATAATGATTTGAAAAATCTTCACATGATAAACAAATTACCTTCCTTTATATTAAGAATTAATACATTAGGGTGTGATTTGGCATAAGTTTAAATAATTACAATTTTTGATTAAAATTGTGTTCCATAAAATAGTTAGGAAATTGGGGTTCAATGTTAATTAAATAAAATAAAAGTAAAAGGGTACTTATCAATGTGAAAATGTTGTTGGAAATTATTTATCACATTAAATGAGCACTTAAATTTAGTGAGTACAAAGAAGATGTTGGTCAATTAGGCATAATGATTAGGTTGGTGAATGCATTTACAATTAAAACCTATGGTTCAATCGGGTAATGAAATAAGTTATTAGATGGTTATGAGGGCAAAATACTTTGTGCATACATATGGGTTATGTGAAGCATGTTAAAAAAATTAATAACTAACTTTAGTAAACAAGGTTGATGCACTTGGCTTTAAATCTTATTTCATGTTTACTATTTAGGTTAAAAGAGCACCTTTGGGATTTGGGAAAATCATTATTTGGGGTTATAAAATGACACTATATAATTTATAACATGGTCAACACTTTTGAACATGTAACTAATGGAGGGTCCAAAGGCATTGGTTGAATAAATTATAAATGTATAAAAATTGAGCAAATAAACTAAAACCAATCATTCAACTTTCATCAAAATTTTAAAATGAACTATGTGGCTAATTTTGAAATTATAATGTATCATTATTTATGAATATTAAATTGTATTGAAAATATTTCCGCGCACTCTTGTAAGGATAATATGTCACATTCAATTGTAAAATTTATGTACCACAATTGACATGACAAATTTTGGTTTACATATTGTTGCATACATAATTTTTGTATTGTAATGTGGGGGGCTATAATGGTCAACGGAATAACTTTTCTTTAAATATTCTTGCAATTGTTTGAAACAATGTGTAAAAACTTAATGAATTATTATTTGCATCTACATCAAGGTGTAAAATTCTATGTTTAAAGGTTAGTTCACACCTAACGATAGGGTATTTTTCTAATAAGTTTAAATTCATAATGATAACCCCATTCAACTGCACACTTATGACCTACCATCTAACTTGTTATCACTAATTTTACATTGCATTTGTTTACAAATAAGGATTATAATACCACCTACCAATAGACAAGGGGTTAATGCACTATTTCTATTCATAATTTTCTTTTGTTAGCAAAAATGTTACACACACTTTATATTTACAAGTTTAACCCAACTTTTTATTTAAAATTAAAATTATTTTTTAAAAAAACAGCAAATCAAAAATCTACATGTACATACTAAAATTTCAAGTCACATTATTTAAAGTTGGTGCTGAAATTATAAGTCTTTTGTCAAATGGTAGTTCAATTACAGGAATTAATTAGGCTATTGTAATTTTTTTCCTACTAATTTAGATATTGTAATCAATGTAGTTAGCTCCAATAATTTATCAACATTAGGTCCAATTATGGTAACTTACTTAGGAATAACAGCAACTTTGGTGCTACTATACTTTTTCATTTCATTGACATAAATTACTTAAGTGAATTAAATAATTTATTTTCAAGGTTTCTTATGGAAATTGAATTTCAGAATTTCACAATAGTATTTATGCATAATTAAACAGCGATACTTTATAAAACTTAATTTAATTCTCACAATTCATTTAATTATTACGTAATCAATGTAGTTTCATTGTGATAATTTGTTCAAGATTCCTAAAATAATTGAACCCCAATAATTTTTGGCATCTGGAAATGAACTAATTATGAGAATTTAACTTTCAAGGTAAATTTGGTATACTAGCAACACCGTATTAATTAATCAAAGTGTCATGAAATCCACAACCCTAATTTGATGCGGTATTGTTAGTCAAATAGTCATGAAATCCGAGTATCAAAGCAATAAAGTCCATATCAACAAGGGTTAGAGATTCCAGAAATGTGCACTTCTGAAATTTGTTAGTCCAAAACAGAGGAAACGCAAAACTAGACATTTACTTGCAAACAAAATGAACTTGATATATAGTGACTGACAAGACAGATTACTGGCATCATCAGAAGTCCATGCAAGAACAATCGCCATCTTCAAAGTGATGAAAGTGATTGGCATACCTCACCATGATGATGGCTCTCCCAACTATTTTTGAAATCAACTTTGTGGAAGTGTGGCAATCTTTGCAAACCCGCAGATTTTTCCTTATTCGAAGAGGAGTGCCAGGAGCTGTGTCGATGTGCCCAAACCCAATAGCCAGTTTCTCGCTATGATGACACAAATGAAATACCTTTTCTTCTTCTTGCACATTGTCCAGAACAATTTCTGTACAAGGTATGTACCCTGCATCATGCATGAGGCCTGACAATCTCTGCAGTTCTGCATGAATTTCAATCATCTGGGTGTGGTCTTGATCCTCTTCTTCAAACATATGCACCTCATTATTCACTTCAATCCAGGTGCGACCTGGCTGTTTCTTTGCACCTTTTTCCTTTCTCTGCCATTCAACATTCCCACAGAGATCCCTGTTGCCAGCAGCAACATATCTCGAGATGGGATCTTATTGAACACTCTCCAAGCATCCTCAATGCTTCCACATTTTGCATACATATCAACTAAGTAACTCCCCACAAAGACCTCAGACAAACCACTTTGAACAATCTGCACATGAACACTCCTGCCCTCTTCAAGGGCACCCACACTGGCACATGCATTCAGCACCCCCAGAGAAGTGACATAGTTTGGTCTCACATGCTCTTGTTGCATGTGTCTAAATAATTCCAGTGCCTTCTGCCCTTGCCTGCATTTCACATGTCCCAATATCATGGTGCTCCAAGTGACCACATCTGAAGATGGCATCTTATTGAACACTCTCCAAGCATCTTCAATGCTCCCACATTTCACATACATGTCAACCAAGCTATTGCACACAACGAGATCACACTCACAACCACTTTGAATGAGCTGTTGATGAACAAGCCTCCCATCTTGGAGTGCTCCTAAACAGGCACATGCCTTAAATCACCTGAACAAAGGTGAATTTGTCAGGAGTCATTCCTTCTTGTTGCATTTGTTGGAATAGCTGCATCGCCTTCTCAAGTTGCCCATCCTTCACATATTTTGTAAGCTTCTGATTCCATGCAGAAGGGTTCAATTGCACAATGCCTGGTGCCATTGCAGCCATCTCTGCTGCCACCCATGGCGGGTTTTGTCGGTCATCAAAGCCAGAGTGCTTCCCCTGTCTTCTTATGTTTGAAATCTGGGTACCTTTCATTTGTCCACCACAGAGATCCAGGTCAAGTTCATCAGCCATGCATTCTCCACATCCCAGGCATAAATGTTATCATAAGAACAGAGAAAGCCAAACTGACCTTCTCCACAGCATCTACTTACTGTCTCCAGCCCAGTACTACTATCCCACCAGTGCAAAGGATGTGAAAGAATTTCTGCCAATGTTTAGACCACACCAGGATAGCAACCAAGAGAGAGCAGCAAGATTGACATGCACCACAGATGTGAATTCTAACAGGATTGATGTTCAGATCCCTTCCCTGATCTGTGATCCCACCATTGCGAAGGATCCAAAAAGAACTTTCGCCACCGTTTCTGTCTCTTACCTACAGGAACTGCAGAAAAACTTCCTTTCAAATCCTATAGTTTGATCACATAGAAGCCATCATGTGAGGTCCTGCGTCTTGCACAGGAGGTGTCCAAATTTTCGATTTGCTTTCAACAAATTTCAGGTCAAAATCTTTCGGCAAATAAACCAACCACACGTACTGTGAGAAGAAGAAGAAGGCAGTAGACAGAGACCGCGAGAGAGAGAGAGGAACAACACAAGAAAAGCTTACAATTGCCGTGATCTCTGTGTGCCACTTCTGTTTCTATCCCGTGCGCTCTGGGAAGAAGTGCGGTGTACTGCAAAAGTTGTTGTTGATGGGTGAAGTGCAATGGCGGGTGCACACAGACACGTAGCAGCAAGAAGCTCCTCCACCCTCTTTCCTTGTGGTGGTGGAGTTACTGCTGTTGCTTCTTCTTCTTTTGTGGTCTAGAAAAGAGTTGGATCTTGAACATGGCAATGAAACTTGCTGCAGTGATGATGAACTGGTCATGGCATTAAGAGACATGGTCTTCTCTCCCCTTGTTCATCTCCACTCCTCTTGCTTCTCTTCGTTGCAATACTGTTGTGTGATGTTGTTTTGTCTTCTAGGGTTTTGAGCTTTCTAGGGTTTTGGGCTTCTTCTGATACTTAAAAAAAACTGTGTTCCAGAGGTTGGGTGGCAAGGAAACACATGACACAAACTGCAAGCCAGATCAACCACACCAAGTAGAGAAGAGGGTGGGTTGTGTCTCCCACATCTGTATCAAAAGAAGCAGACTAGGGACTGAGCTAAACAAAGCTTGGAAGCTCCAAGACACCTAGCAAAAACCTTTGACAATTGCACAACTGAATAAATGTTTTGTATGAAGAGTTCTTGGTGTATGTCTACAACAGAGAAAAACAAAATAAAAAGAGTGTGGTTCAAGAATGGGACAATTGAGATGGCAGAATATGTGGAGAAGTAAACATTAGTGTATATCAGTAGCAACAGAGTCAGTGAGGAAGTAATGCAGCACTGGAAGTTGTGGGATTGTTTGGTGTAATTTGTTGTAACTAGTTTGAATGCTTTGGGAAATTTGCTGAGTGGAGATGCAGAGCTCTAGGATGGAACTACAACCTAGAGTCTCTGATGTATTAGCCCAATTCAACATTCTTCAGTACTGTCACAATTAACTGAAGGTTCGGAGAACATAAATCCCTTTGATAATGGAAAACTAAACATGGGAACCTACACCCAATAGTGGGTTTTTCAATCCACTGTGAAAATAGGATTTATCCTTGTGAGCTTCTCATGTACCTCAACTGAATGTAAAGATTGAACCGTGTCAAAGAATTCAAATCCTAAACCTTTAAGTCCTAACCCTTTGAGTACATAGAAAAAATACCGGACCCAACATAAAATTTGAGCTGCAAAAGGGTCATAACGCAGAGACTTCGTTTAACCCACATTTAGCTATTGAAGAATCACCAGCTTTGTCACTGTATAAATGTATCATCTGAATGCCTTCTCTCAGCTGTGCACTGTCCTGCATTTGCATAGTTGGATTGGATTTGGCTTGAATGGTTTGTGCTGGGTCACCAAGGTGTCTCAATTGTGGACTCATATTCTCTCAAGCAAAAGTTAAATGGCCCTTGGTCTGACCACTGTAGGTGTGATCAAATGGAAGATCCGGGAGTGGTTGCAAATACCCACTTACAAGCATATCCGGTCCTACCTACAAAAGATAACAACAGAAAGAAAGAAATAGCAGTCCATGTTATCTTTGGGGAGGAAATAAAAATTGGGAGCAAATTCCAATTGTTTTCATGCACAACGGCACCTCCTCCACAATTGACAAGCAAATTGCAACAGCTTTGTTTCTTCCTACTTTCCATCAATTGCTGAAGGTTGTTAATTTGTGAAAGAAAACCTAAGAAGCTGCTCGCATGTTATCATCATACCTTCTCAAATTCCACCTCAGAAAGGTTTAGCGCTTGTGTCATTTGCACCATTCCAAGTTCTCCAACTGGGGTTGGTGCCAGAACACCCCCAACAATTTTGGGAGCAATAAATGCTAATACCTGCATTGACCCATTCATCAGAAAAAACGAGTCAAGTCATCAAATCTGGTGCATACTGAACAAATCTCTACAGAATTGTTTTGCAAATTGGGTGCCTCAGCTGAAACCTCTCCAGATCCTTGCAAAGTGCGCAAATCCATGGCATTGCAGATAGCAACACATTCTCAGACAAAATTGCATTTCAAACTTGCCTTGTGTATGACACCACTAGAAATGGCAGGTGCAGAGAGCAGGCCACCACACTCCCATATGATTTGAAGGAATCCTCTTGTGTAGCAATACTCCACTACTCTTCTCGGTGTCAAGAACTCAAACTCAACCACCTCCACGCCTCGGGCTGTGAGCATCTTTTGGAACTCCTTGCTAGAGCCTTCCTGGGTCATGACAATTGTTGGGGTCTTGGAAACATCCCACAAATTCGCCTTTTCTGGTAAATCAAGGCCACGTGACATAACAATCCGCACAGGTTGATGCCCTTCTTCGTTCCTTGTTGTCAGACTTGGATCTGGTTTTATAGCATATAAAGCAAAGTGAAATACAGTCAGAACAGTTATTAGAGAAACAAAGTAATGATGGGCAGAAGAAATGTCAGTTAGCAATCTAAGCAAAATACACTCTTGAACTGATCGCATTTCAAAAATGATAAACGGAACAGGAGGCTCTCAAGAGATGCCATATTCACATTTGATGCATGCTTCGCAAATCTGCACACATAAGGGGGAAAGGTTTCAAGAAAGCATACTATCACGACGAACTGTGTTTCCACCCACAATAACAGCATCACTCTGAGCCCGTGTTCTGAACACCCGTGCCCGAGAAAGCTCACCCGACACCCATGCCGCATGCCCACTACTTGCAGCAATTTTCCCTACGAAACAAATGATGGTTGGTAAACAGATTACAGGTACAGACATGCAGTTTTTGAACACCCATCAACTCCAGAGGTGTGATGAGAGAGAGAGAGAGAGAGATGGTGCAGGAGACAAAGAGGCAATGGTAGGCATCTTACCATCAAGTGTCATGGCATACTTGAAAAGAGAGAACGGGATTTTGTAGGCAGCTTTATATAGGAGCGGCACATTGACAACCCGACAGGATTTCAGAGCTACCTGTCACAACCCACAAATCAAAACTCCCTGAAAACCAAAAAAGGAGCTTCACTGTGCTCTAGATGTTCATGAGAAACATGTTCAGGAAGACACTTAGAAAGTGTCACACAAGAAACCCAGCATTATGCAAAGGGTTCAGAGTTCAGACTATACTGCAATGTTGCCTCTGCTATCCACCAAGTCCTCTCCAGCCACATCGACATTTAGGCCTGCATGTCTTAAAGCAGTTATACCTCTGCCTTGCAAATGCTCAAATGGATGCCTGATTCCCACCACCACACGGGACACACCAGCCTGCCCAGTACCCCAAGTCCACATTTCCCATTCAAATTCCCCACCATTGATACAGCACAAAAAAATTCAAGGCCTAGAGAAAATTATGACAGCAATTAAGATTCAGAACCAAAAAGCAACAGAATCGGTGAAGGCTCAAGATGGAGTGAAAACTTCCTGAGCCATCCAAGTGTTAACATATCCTTCACACACCCAAGAATGAAGAAATCATCAAACAAAAGAAGGTTTGTTAGAGAAGGTTCCAGAGCTGCCCATGAAGCTTGGATCAGAAACCCAAAGAGGAGAACAAATAAATTACCTGTATAAGTGAAGAGATTGCTGAATCATCACCAAGCCAGTCTGCTGGCTCCAAATTGACGTAGGCTGTTCCACCTTGAGCATGTTCTCCAGCTCTTTCAACAGCTTGCAATTCTGCTGATTTGAACCCTTGGCCATAGAAGAACCCCTCTCCTACAACATGTGGGCCACGGGCTATAACACACCCAGAATTTGCATGTGGTGCAGTTAAACCCAATGACATCTCTGCAATATCTGCAGCCCTTAACAGATGTACTGAATCGGTATTGCTCTGTACTGGGAACTGTAGTGCACATCCCTGTGCCAGTGCTGCACGTGCAAACATGGCTGCAGGTTTTATTTTCCCCCTTCTGAAATCCTGCAATTCCCTTTCCAAAAACAAAATTTCAGCACAAATCCTCCTGACATTGATCATGGCCTGATCTGAATCGATTCAAGCATGTACATATTGTTCCATAGTCTCGACACATTCCAAAACACTGATGTGATTTCACAGACAGCTGAGGATGCACACATGTAAGCAAAGTGTGAGAATACATATCAACCCATCAACTATTACGGGTTTGTCCTGAATCAAGATCCTGACAAAGGCCCAGAGGAGCCATGAAATACCTGTGCACAGTGCTGTGTTGAAAGAAAAACAACCCCAAAGAGGAGAAACAAAGGCTTGTAAGTCACAGCAGCCAAACTTCTGGAATTCAACAAACCAGCAGCAATCAAGAAACTGACAGTTTTGTTGTTATTGTTGGCTCTGAATTCTCAAATAGAAACAAATTTCTCCCCATGCAACCAACCAACTCCAAGATTTTCATAACAGAAAACCACCCCTTCAAATTCTCATCACCCAACAGCAATGATCAAGACAAAAAACATGGGGAGCACATACATGGCCCCAAAAACAGGAGGAAAATGGATGACTCAATTTTTGAAAAAAAAGAAAAACCAAAAACCAAACCTGACCTAAATGTATGATGAATCCCAATTGTCAGCCTTGCTCTCACAGCTTTCTTCTTCTTCTTCTTCTCCTTCACAAGTCGCTTCCCAAACACACCACACGGAGATGATCATAATAAAAAACTCTGGCCTCCCAGTGATCAAGACCCCTTCCTCTTGCTCTCACACTCTCCTGATCAATCCCCTCCCTCCCTTCTTCTTCTCCTCCTCCTCCTCCTCCTCCTCCTTCACAAAGGTGCTTGCTTCCCCAAACACACATGACATGAAAGAAGATTCATACTTCATTTCAGACTGCCTCAAAGTCATCAATGGTGATACCTTTTTGGAAATTCTGGAACTGGCACACAAACTCCTACTTCATAAGGTAGGTGGATCCCAAGAATGGGACTTTCTCTCTTTTTCTTTCCCCCTCTTCAAAAGGCAAAAAGTCCAGTCCAGAAAATCCAATGGTTCTTTGAAACTAGACAAGAAGTCTGGAGCTGCTTTGCTTCTTGAAACAATCTGAAACCCACCAACAAACACAGAAAATTGTTCAAAAACACACACACACACACAACATAATGAACTTACATAGGTAAGTACATAGCTAAACTCTGCCCCCTCTTATGGCAAGTTCAAACTCCAAAGCTCTTGCAACAGTTCAAATAGGAAATGCCTCATGAAACTCCCCAATGAGCAATGAACTGAAATAAGAAGTCATAGCTGTTGTCAATAAGCATGTGATAAACTTTCCTCCAAATGTGGGACCCAATGGAAACTACATACAGTAGAACCTGTCTAAATTAATACTGCCTAAATTAATAACCTGTGATAATTAATATGTGCGGTCCAATCCCAAGTCGGGCCCCATACATTTATTAATAAACCTCCAAAAGTTAATAATTGATACTCCACAGGCAGTCCTAAAATTTTTTATATTGATAATCACTATGACAGACATAGATTTGACACAAATTTTTTTACATTTGGGCAGCTAAACCTTGGAGAAATACTCCGAGATTGGCTTCTGAACGAGCTTGCTAGACCTCATAATGCTGTTCTTGTCCTTGATTGTCCGGATGCCAGCAAGCATCTCATGGTCGACGATGTCTTGCTGCATCCAGAACTGCTGCAACAAACTTGCACACTGCAGTGCTTCAGTTGCCTTCACAGGAATGGATTCTTGACTATTGTCGGCCTCCACTTCATCTTCCGGCACAGGATTGGTGGAGGGGTCCTGCACAATTTCCTCGTGAGTCGGAACATAAACAACTTCGCGTTTAGCAAGATAGTCGATGAGATTGCGAATATCCATTGGGTTCCGGTACCGAAGCTCATGAACCTGCTTTTCGATCACCTTAGGGTCAATAAGCGACTCTTCCGGGACTGGTGTCACATTAACATCGGTGGTGCGAATTCGGCAATGGCAAATGCAGTTGTGGATTGTTTCTGGCTTCACATCCATGCTCCAAGCTGCAACAGCAATGTGCATAGTCTTGAGGACGTCGATCTTCTCGGGGTCTGCTACCTTGTCCTGTAGGCGCTGAATGAGGAGGCGATTAAAACAGCGCCGATAGTAAGCCTTGAGGCTTCGGATAATTCCTGCGTCGCAAGGCTGAATCTTCGAGGTCGTGTTTGGTGGCAGATAGAACACGATTGTGTTGCGGACTGTAACAACATATGTGAACTGCATTAACGGGATATGTGCGCTGCAGTTGTCCATAATCAAAAGAACATTACGCCTTGCCATCCGCGCATCAAACCCTTTCAGCCACTCGAGAAAGATGACTTGTGTCATCCGGGCCTTCGAGTTGTTTCGGTACTTGCATCCAAAGCTGTTTCGGTTGACGTTTTTGAAGCAGCGAGGGTTTTCGTATTTGCTAATGACAAGAAGTGGAAGCTTGTCCGAGCCATCAACATTGCAGCACACAGCTAGCGTGAGACGTTCCTTGTTCTCTTTGCGTCTTTCAAGTTGCTTTGTGGCCAAGGAATTGTCCGCTTGTTGGAATGTCATGTGTTAGTGAAAGTAAGTCGATGGTTTGGTAGTGGGCATACATTATCATGCTGCACTTACCTGCACTTAACAATACAGTTTCATCCATGTTGTAGATGTCACGCCGCTCATACTGATCCAGAGTCAAACGAATCTGCGGCAAGCTCTCTTTAATCACAGCCATGTTGGCTAATCCAGACTCCCCAAAGCAGTGGTAGGAGATTGATGCCACGGCGATTTTTGAATGCCTCCAGCCACCCATTTGAGAACTCAAAGGCCCCCTAGCCAAGGTAGAGCTCGGCAAGGAAGTACGCAACCTTCTCTTTGGTGAAGTCACCTGACATATTGACTTGGTCCTAGTATGTGAGGAACCACCGATATAGAGTTGTCTCCATCAATGGGTACTTCACAGTCCGTTGCCGCTTTGCCGCTCAGTTCACATCCTCCTTCTTGGCAAGGATTTCAGTTGAGCGTTTGAGTGTCAGAGAAATCGTTCCTTGATTGACAGAAACATTATGCGTCTCCTGAAGCCACGTGATCAAGTCTGCTTGCGTGAGCGATGGATGCTTTTTCTTGTGCTCACAAAGAGTTATCCGAACCTCGTTGGTCATGTTCGTATTGGTGGACCTCTTTGAAGCCATTGTGTTGTGGTCCTGGTTGTGGCTGCAGTTGTGGTTGTGGGTTGCTGGTATCCCAACGTGAACGCCACGGCTCGCAAATGTTACAAATGGCGCAAATGGAGAATTATTTAATGACCCTTTCTTTATTAATATCATGTCTAAATTAATACAAAACCCTCGGTCCCGGCATTATTAACTTAGACATGTTCTACTGTACCTTCCACCCATACTTCCCCCTAGCTACCTAACTTGGTAGCTTGCACACTAATAACTTGGGCTCTGTGCTGCTAGGCACTACCTACATCGATCTATCATTTTATATTTAAGTGTGTTTGAATGCAAATATTTGAGGAATGGAGATATAGTTTCATTGTTTATGTTGTTATGCAAACGTGATCGGCACTTGTGGCACATTACAAATAAATTTTTCTTGGTCTAATCTAAATGTTATATCAACTACATATGCTATTGTGAAAAGTTCACAAGATGAACTATCCGGTTGTTGCATAACATTTGCATATGAATATAGTAAAATGATGAAACCCTACCAATCATGAATAAACCAAAGCACCCAAAAAAACGGGAATACAATAAACAAAATGGAAGGACCCACGTCCAAGAAAACAAAAGAACACCTGGAGTGAACCAACAGCTACCAATGCACCATTTGCGGATGAGCTCGTTGAGGCCATTTTCCGAATGAACGAAAATCCCATCCTCCCTGCCCGCATACATATTTTTTTTCCACCTCTTCTCTACCCCAAAATTTTACCCCCTCCTACCTACCACCTACCTCTCCCCTCCTACCTACCATCTACCTCCCCCCTCCTACCTACCACCTACCTCCCCCCTCCTACCTACCACCTACCAACCCCTCCCCCCCCTCACTCCATCGTTAGAGCTCCAGAGACGTCGAGCGGGAGCGAGCTTGGAGCAAGGGAGCTTGGAGCAGGAGCTTGGAGCAGTGAGCTTGAAACAGGGGAGCGGCTGGAGCCAAAGTGGGACCCACGCAGGACCCATGTAAGCATCTCACTTTTTTATCTTTCGTTTATTTTGTTTGTTTGTTTGTGGAGCTGCACTGCACAAGATACGCAGCGCTGCAACGTAGCTCCACAAGCAACGTTTGCTCTTGTGGAGCTGCACTGCAGCATAGCGAAGAAGGCAACGCTGCGTTGCAGCACTTATTTTGCTGCGCTGCAGCGCAACGGAGCGTAAGAACGCAACGATAACCGTCGTCGCCTTCTTCTTCTTCTTTGTGTTGCAAAAAAAAAAAAAAAAAGGCAATGGCAACGTTGTTCTTGTCGCCTTCTTCTTCTTCTTCTTTTTTGTGCAACGCAAGAAAAAGAGGAAGAAGAAGGCGATGGCAGCTGTCGTCGCCTTCTTCTGCCTGGTGTGGAGCTGCAGTGCAGCGTAGCTCCACTAAAAAGGCGACGGCAACTACCGTCGCCTTCTTCTCCCTACTGCGGAGCTACGTTACAATGCAGCTCCACGAAGAAGGCAACAGCAGCTGCCGTCGCCTTCTTCTCTCTGCTGTAGAGTTGCGCTACAACGCAACAGAAGAAGGCGACTCTGTTGTGGAGCTGCAGCACAGCGCAGCAGAGCAGGCGACGGCAACAATGCTATCGTCGCCTTCTTCTCTCTCTTCTGAAAGCGCAGCTTCACGAAGAAGGCGACGGCAGTTGCCGTCACCTTCTTCTTCTGTTGTTTTGCTTCTTTTTTTTCCCTTGTAGCATAGCAAAGAAGGCTGCAACTTTGTATTGAAGAAGAAGAAGACAAAGGCTACCACCACCTTCTTTGCTTTGTTGTAAGAAAATGGCGAATTTGCCTTTCTTTTGTGGTTTTGCTACGAAAAAGGTGACGGTAGCAATGTCGTCACCTTCCTCTATGGTGGCGGATTTTATTTTTTCTTTGTTGTTGCTTATGGTGTAGTTCCTTAGAATTAACATTATAGTAACTGGTGGTTTTTTCTTTAAGGTTGTAATGGTCAGGGGAAGAAGATTGAGGAAAAGCGTTGGTGGGGAGTTGGAAACGAGTAAGGAAAATGATACTGCGTCAGATGACGCATTTTTTCTGCCAAATGTTGTTGTGTGAGACGAGGCAATTCTTTTACCAAATGTTATTGTGTTAGACCAAACAGATGCCGAGCCACACGTTGCTATAATTGCCGAACAAAATATGGCCGCAACAAATGAAGCAATTGGTGACCGGAGAAGTGTTCCAACAGATCAGCCAATTGGTGAGCAAAATGGTGTTCTATCATAATTGAAAGACAAGGATGACAGTTTGGTATAGATTGTTTTAAAATTTATGGACATTAGATTAAAGACAAATTAAAAAATTTGAACAGGTCTCTTCAAGTGTAATTATATCCGCACCTTCCATCTTTTATTAAAAGGTGCAAGATTTTTTTTATCAAAATTTTTCTATTGCAATACCTGAAAATAGTTCATGTTTATAGGAATAGTATGTGATTATGTGAATTTATGTTTTGCAATACCTGCATTCTGTTTTTTGAACTCTCATTTTTGGGTTTAGGTCCGGAACTGGAAACTGAGCAGGCTTCTTAGCCACTTGCACTTCTTTGTCCACTTAATTTAACTCGGAAGGACAAGGAATGGATGAAGGTTGGGTCGAAATGGAAGTGCAAAGTTGGCACTTGCATGGTCGCATACTATGCCAAATGGTTGTTGACCAAACATTTGAAGGAGGTGCATGGCTTGGTGGTAGAAAAGTTTAAACCTGGGAGGCCTTCAACTTCTGCAGGAGGTCCTCAACATCAAGACCATGCCAAGATGAATGTTCGCATCTGGGGAAATGCGATGGCTGTGTAAAGGCGAAACGATCAAAAAGTTGTTACTCGTGCTCGTGCCAAAGCAGAACACAAGTGGAATCACCTAGTAGCTCTTACAAAACATTGTCCACCACTCCCAAAACCACCTTTGGTCATATTAACTTCAGAGCAATTGTTGAAGGTGTTGGGCTTTAATGCTTAGGGTGTGGGCAGTGTGCCTCGAGATGCAACATCATGAATGGAAAAGGATGAAGATTTATAAGGGATGATTTGATCCACCAGTTGTGTATATGCACGACAATTGAAGACGGCATGGGATGTCAAATATTGGGATTGAGAGTCCAGTAAAACAAGTCGAACAAAACAGTTGGCAGATGTTTTGGATTTTCATGAATCTATAATGATTCATGGAAGGTAAGAAACAATAATAAGCAATGTTTATTGTTTTTTATTGCATTTCATCCAAGGTGTGTTAGGGTTTAACTTGGTGGTTTTTGGGTGTTTGTAGGGTTTAGGGCCAAACACAGGAAGAGTTTGTTGCAACTGCACTTCAAGTTGAGATGCAACGCCGCCATTTTTACATTGCTCGTCATGCAACAAAGGCAATGCAGCAGCTGCATATTGAGCTAAACATGGGATTGTAGATACTGATATGGGTTAGGGTTTCATTTTATATAGTTAGTTAGGTTTTATAGCCCTTTTATTTTTTGGACTACCCAATTTTGAATTTTGATCCTTTGATATGTTATAGAGAACCAACGTTTTTTTTTCATTGGGTTTTTTAGTAATTTTTCATGCACCCATTTTTGTACATCTTTTATCAATATAATAGTATCTTTTACTCACACTTGTTTTATGGGTATATGGTTAAACATATGTCTTCTTTGTCATAATTTTCTTAGTCGTTGAGATGTAAAAATCAAACCAAAGATCAAAATGAACATTGTGCAATACTTACATCTAATATAATAGGATTCACATCACCTGAAGAGTTTTAAAACAATAGACACATTTTAAACATATAATACCTACATCATTTTCCATTATAAATTCCATAAGGAGATTTTCAAATATGCAATACCCACATATAAGTCCTGAAATAACCGCATGCATTTTGCATTCATTACAATATCCGCATATAAGTCCCATAATAGCCGCTGGTATTTTTGGCATCTCTTGCAATACCCGCATATGGGCCATAAATAGTTGTTGACATTCTTCATTCGTTGCGATACCCGCATATGGGTCCATGGTATTCGTTGAGTTTTTTAACATTTCTTGCAATATCCGCATATAATTTCCATAATAGCCACTGGTTTTTTTTGGCATCTCTTGCAATACTCGCATATAGGTCCCATAATAGTTGCTAGTTTTTTTTCATTCATTGCAAAACTTACATTTTGTCATAAAATTAATTAAAAATAATAATTAATTTAAGTATATAAAAAGACATTTTTTGGTACCCAGAGCATTTATTTGTTATTTTGAAAAGACGTTACATGCGGGTATTGCATTTAGGGTTTAGGGTCTTCACATAAGGTTTGCCTCAATCACCTATGGATTATTTCAGTATGAACTTGCATGTAGGTATTGCATCTAGGCCTTGGTCTTCATTCAAAGGCGCACCCAAACTACATATTGGGTATTTCAAAGCGACTTTACATGTGGGTATTGCATCTAGGCCTTGGTCTTCATTCAAAGGTGCACCCAAACTACATATTGGGTATTTCAAAGCGACCTTACATGTGGGTATTACATTTAAGGTTGCCCTTTCGTTGTAGGTTTTACCTTATTCACCTATGGGTTATTTTGAAATGAACTTAAATATGGCTATTGCATTTAGGGTTAAGGTTTCGTATAATTTTGAACCACTATATGATTATTTTAACCAAGAATTTATTTACTATATATCAAAAAAGTATATAATAAAATTTCAATCAAACATAGGATTAATATGTGGGAGAGTTCATTTTTATTATTATGTGAAACATGAAAGAAAAAGTAGAAATTTATGTGCTTTGATTATTTTTTAACATAGTTTTAAATTTTATTAAATTCGAGACTTTATATTTATGTTTTTTGAAATCAGTATACAACTTTAAAAGGGGGGAAGACAAAATGAACATCTTTGAAGAAATTTTAAGCTTGAACTTTTTTGTTTTTGATCTCAACAAACTTTGTATTGCATTCAGGGTTAGGTTTTCACATAAGGTTTGCTTCTTACCTTTGTATGATAACTCCAACCTAATTTTCCTAATCACTTTGAAGAAAATATAGAATAAGATTGTATTAGGTCACATATGTTTAAACCCAAAAAATTTCCCCCCAATTGAATATAAAATATTCCTGATAATACATGAATTATCAACAAATTTTGTCATATAATTAAATAATTGATAGACCATTATTTCAGATAATTTAAATGATTAATTATCAAGAATTAGATAATCATTCATTTATTTAAAATAATTAACTAATCATTTGGCTTAATTTTATTTATTTGGATAATATAAAGTTGGATCTAAAAATCAGATTAATTAATTTGATATTTGATTGATTAACTTCAATATATTTTTGTTTTAATAAGTGATTAAAATCACTATTTAAGATAATTATTCCATGTTATAGATTGTAAGTTCAGGTTTTTCATGAAAAATTCATACATTAAGATAAGTTTGATCACAATTGTCATTATACTATATGTTCCACAAACAATACAACCTTTTTTCAAATTCATGAAACAAAATAAGAATCATGGTACTCCTAATCAACAACCCCAACTTCACACCTTTGTTAACATATTATTTTGAAATTAATTAATTATTTTGGAATGACCCAAAATGTAAGTATTACATTTAGGGTAGGATCTTCACTTAAAGAGGCTTAAACCCCACATCCGTACTTTTGGAATGGCCCAAAATGCAGGTATTACATGTAGGGTAGGATCTTCACTTAAAGAGGCTTAAACCCTGCATCCGTACTTTCAGAGTGGCCCAAAATGCAGGTATTGCATGTAGGGTAAGATTTTCGTATAGAGACGCTTAAACCCCCCATGCGTACTTTCGGAGTGACCCAAAGTGAAGGTATTGCATTTAGGGTTTAGTTATATCAAAATGACTTTGCATGTGCATATTGTGTTTAGGGCTAGGTCTTCACTTAAGGGTATCCAAACCATTTAGATGGGTCTTTTTGAAACGTGGGTATTGCATTTAGGGTTTTTTTTTCATTTAAACTTGCAATACCCGAACTTATACTTACCTCTACCAACTAGATTTTTGGGCATTCATTGCAATACCTACATCCGTATTTACCTTTACCAATTGGAATTTTGGGGCATAATTGCAATACTTGCACTTGTACTTAGTTTTACCAACTGGAATTTTGGGGCCTAGTTACAATACCTACATTTAACACTAATATTATCATTATCTTGTGTTTTTGCATTTCACACATTTTGTGACTATTACTTTGAAACAATAATAACCTTTGTGCCATATTAGACTTCATGTGTGTGTTGAATACATGATGTTCAAAGAATTTGGGCTATGGTTTCTTCCATACAAAATTGATTCTAAAACAAAATTCTTAGTGCCAATGGCAACAATTTTGATTAATAATTGAAACATTTGTTAAGGTAAATTATTAGTTCTGAAATATATGAACCAAATTCCTATACACTAAATCATAGAGCATAACCCTACAAATCCAAATGATATTTTGTTAAGAGCCTTATTACAACCCTAACTATACAAACCCCAACAAAAAAAAGCCTTTGTGATATATGCCCTAAACCCAAAAAACTATACAAGCTATACAAATCATATAATGCAAAATAAACAAATTAAAAAAAACATAGGAAAAAATTTAAAAACCAAAATTCACAAGTTTTAAATTATAAATATTTATTAACTAAAAAAAAATACATTAATCTTTAAAAATAATCAAATAAATTTCATACAAAACCAAAAGAGAAGATATGTCTTTTACCTTTATGTGATCTTTCCAACCTAATTTTTCCACTCTTTTTGAAGAAGATATAAAATGCAATTGTATTACTTCACATATGTGTAAACACTAAAATTTCCCCCCCAAATTTAGCCTACTTTAGATTAATTACTATACATTTGTGAAAAGATTATTAATTAATTTATGTGTCTCAACCCTAAGCCTAATGGTTAAGTTAATAGGGTATGTAATTAATAGAGTAGTTAGGTTAGTAGGGTAGGTGGTTAGTATAGTAGCTAGGTCAGTAGGATAACTAGTTATTAGGGTAGTTGTGTCAATAAGGGATAATAAATAAGGTACCAAGGTTGGTGCAATACTTATGAGGGTAGGAAAGTGAGCAGGGTAGGCATGTGTGAGGTCAGGTCCAGGAAAAACGGCCAAGAACAAAAAAAAAGTAAAAAAAAGTATAATGGTTAGCAGCAAAAAGAAATGGACTACGATGAACTCCATCCGGTGCCGAATGAAAAAACGCAAGGCATCCAGTGGATAGAATGGCCAACTGGTGTATTGGTAGCTGCTGGTTCACTCTGGCCCAAAAGAACCACCTAAGAGGGCAAACTGCAAATGGAACAATAAATTTTTGAACCCGCTTTTGTCTCAATGAGCATATCAAATAAAGAAAGGGAATTATCTCATGAAAGGACGCTTAACCTAGAAGAAACCCTCACCTACTGCAATAACACATTTCAAAATAGAGTCCACATGCACACATTATAATGTCATTGACACCCTTTGCATATAAAATGTGTGCAAAACTTAAAGAGGAGGACCTTTAGTGCCCTTTGCTCCCCACGCCATGTTGGCACATCAATGAAAAAACGCCTCCGCCTATTGGTGTAAACATTCAAAAACCTCCACAACTAGAAGGAAAAACATGTTCATTAAGAACCGATTGTAATAAAAACCATACTTCGCATGAGCCACAACTATTATTACAACCCCATGAAAAAATAGCCCATGAAATCAAATCAACTCGAGTGGGGTCAATGATGACAACATTTGCCAATGTGCAAACACCATCAATTAATAACACAATGTGAATTCGACAATGCAAAGATTGTAGGGTAATGGGTGGAAGGACATGGGTTTACTTTCACAAGACATGAAATCTTGCATCTTTCACAATGGGTGCAAAATCATCTCGCACAACATCATGCAAGGTTGTCCTCTCCCCACCATGTGCACAATGAAAAAAATGGATCCCCAAAGGATCCAAACCCTAACTACAAATGTAATGTGACACCCCAAGGATTAAAGAATTGGAAAGACCCAACCTAGTGTGCAATGTGGTGGAAAAAACATTTGAAGGCAGGCAAAAGAAAAAGAATGAATGGGCATGCTAACAACCAAGCACTTGCACTTGGCCCTGCAGATGACCTTAAGCACGTTCGATTTGAATCAAAAGGTAAATAAAGAAGGATGCTCATAAAGGAATGGTCATGCAATCTTTTTAAAATATTTTCTTGAAGGTAATATGCATTTTTCTTAGCCAATTGTTCAAAAGGGGGGACACATATTATAGCCCCTAGGGGAAGAAGCTCTCGCACCAATCTCAAATGCGCCTACAAAGGGAATGGCCTTGAACCATTCACACCTATTGCCTCCAACAAAAACCTAGAAGTTATGACAAGGGTTATTAAGGCCCAACTCCCCAAATAGGTAGCTAGAGCAATGACCTCTAAATAAATCAACCCTATGCCCCCACTAGAAATGGGGAAAATCACATGTCGATGGATAAGAAGGGCCTCTAGGTACTCCAATGAGCCTAGACCCAAAAGCCTTTCAAACACTCCCACCAAGGTGACGTAAAAAAACAAGTTGACTTCAAAAACCTAGAAGGGGGGAAGCAACGAAACAAAATAGGAGGCTTATGGGCAAAACATCAAAAGAGGATACCAAAAGCCACTTAAATGTTCCTTAATTTTGGGAGCATGTTTGCATGTTGAACATCCTCACTTAGAGCCTCATGAAGAAAAAAAAAAGGGCATAGGAGGTAAAGCCAAAGGGGACACCAAGGATCTTGATGCCACCAAAGGGGCAACAAATTTCAATAGGGGAGACAAACCCAAGAGATAAACCGGACAAAACCCAAATCAAGCACTTGCAAAATTTAATAAATAACCCCTCAAAAACCAAATGGGAAGTAAAATGATCAAACACGAAGTAGATGCTACGGATAGGGCTGAGAATATGGGTGTCATCAGCCAAAGAAAGGAAGAGTATAACATTACCACCTTCATGATTACAATGGCTATAAAACAAAGGAGTAAGATAGAATGACATGTACCCTATATCATAAGATTGATCAAAGTTTAAGTTGAAAATATATAGGTAGGAAAATGGGTGGGCATTAAACCAATATGATCCACTAGGACCTATATGGATGAACATGTTGATTAGTTGGATGGTCCAATTTGTTCAAGTGGGTTGTTATAAATAGTCTTTTTTTTACATTTTGCAATCCCAATTTCAGTTTTATGGGTGAGGTTGCGAGAAAATGAATAACCCTTACATTTAAAAATACATTGGCAACTTCAACACAAATTATATATATTTTTTAAATGATGAAAATTTCAAAAAATATTCTTGTATAAAAATAATTGTTAATGAAGAATGAAAACTCTTCTGAAAAAAGCCGCCCTTGTACTAGGGTAACTAATCTTGGATGTGATTTACTCTTGCAGGGCCACATACTCAGCATGGGTGAAGTTGCTCTAAGCATTTCCCAAGCAGTCTTTCTCAACCACCCCTCCTCCCTCTCTCCCTTTCAAATTACTTAAAGATTTAGAAAAAAATCATTTTATAGGGTGAAACATGTGGGGTATTGTGATAGTAGAGGTTTCTGCATTTAACTAACTACCTTAGCAACAGAAGCTCCCAAAACTCCAGCCTAAATTAGGGATTTGTTCTTTCTTGGGACCACTTTTAATAATAGACGTTTGTTCCTCACAAATTTTGGTTTTCAAAAAAAACAAATTACAGGAGGAGTAAGTATCTATCTATGTGGAGTTTTGGTCTTGGAGATGGAACTTTAGCCACTTGCCACCACTTGGTGACTTTCAACATGATTGTAACAAGAATTATGGGAATTTTAATATTTCACCAGGCAAAAATAGAATCTTTTTAAAAACTCCTCTAAAAGGAACCAAAATCTTTTAAGATATCATAACTCTAAACTAATTTCAAGTTTCAACACAAGTAAAAATATCATCTTTGAAAAATCCTCATATAAAAATAGACCTATTATTATTACCTAGGGGCCAAAGTCCCTTAAGCTATATACTCTTTAACCAATCTAAACACAATATCCTTGCCTTGGTAGGCAAGGCCAACAAAAGACCAAAAACAAATGAGAGGATACAAAGAAAAGGTAATAATAGTAAGGCACGAGTATAATGCCCTTACTAAGTTGCAAATCTTATATATTAATTCTCTTGTATGTCTGTTTGTGACGGAACTCGGGTCGGTCACAGAAGGCTAACCGGGCCCGGCCCGACACTCCTGGACTCTCGGATTTCCACAGACCGAGCCCGCCATGGGGGGTGTCGGGCTGGGTCCATCACAGAAGGCCGGGCGGCTCTCTGGTCCCTTGCACAGGTGGAACGGGCACGGCCGTTCTCTGGTTCCTAGCACGGGCAGTGCGGGAACGGCCGTTCTCTGATTCCCAGCACGGGCGGAACGTGACCTGGAGGAGGAGCGTTGCGTTGCTGCAAGCGAGAGAAGAGGAGGAGGAGGACAGAGGAGAGAAGAGGAGAAGAAAAGAAAAGAAAAGAGCGTGGCCTGGAGGAGGAGCGCTGCGCTGCTACAGGCGAGAGAAGAGGAGGAGGAGGACAGAAGATAGTAGAGAAGAAGAGAAGAGAAGAGAGATCTTGATTGGAGCTGATTGAGTTTCTTTCACGGGCACCCACTAGTTCAGAGAACTCTCCTCCTCTCTCTTTTTTGTCTTGAAGTTGCCATATGAAGAGACAAAACATAGTTAAAAACAAATAGAAGAAGAAGGCATGAGTGTAGTAATGCAAGGTTGTAATGCCCTTGCCCAAAGCACTTAGTGCCAAATTGAGCAAACTCTCATCTCTCTCTCTCTTGTCTTGTATGTTGCCAGATGATTCCCTGATGCTAGTTCATCATTATTTATTTCAGATTTTTCATGTAGATGCAATTGGGAAAGGGGTTAGTTAACCCCTAAACACCATTTGACATTTTCAGTCCCAGTTTGAAAGTTCAACCAGCCCTTGCAAAAGGTCTAGAAATGCCCGTGTTAAACGTGATACGTGAAGGTGTAAATATATGTTTTGTGATGTAATATGTGACGTAATAAAATAATGATCTATTATATTTGCCAAAAGTTGTTATAAATTCCATATCATGATTACATCTTGAAGTTGATAATATCCATGGATTTGCGTTATTTAACCATTTATCAGTTCTTTATATGTGTAAAAGTTTCAACTCAATCTTGAAATGAGTTTCATTGACTAAAGGTTGAAGGAATCCACATTTTATTTCTATTTATTTTTTATGTATCAACATTTGTTTTGTAACATGTTAGATTACATACATTGCCAATTACATATATTCATAAATTTACAAATGCCATTTTGAAATGGTGTCGTTAAAAAAAATTCTTTATAATTTGGTGGCCTTGTGGTGCAAAGATGTATCTTATTCAGATTGTTATCAATGCAATTTGTATTTATCATTATTGGACATGATTTATATTGATTGATGTCTCGTGTAATTATATCATTTGAATAATTAATCATATTTTTTGAAAACGAATCGTATTCAATTATTGTTTGTATAAGTGTGTTGGGATTTGGAAAAACATTCATATTTGCATCATTCATTTTTTGTTAATGTATTTTTTGTCATAAAATAAATCAAGACTTACATTTTGTCCATTTAAAATTACTAACAAAAGATGATGAACAATTGTGAAATTTAAAGTGAAAAAGAAACTTAGCATCCCCATAAAATTTCTTATACTAAAAATTTGGTTTTTTTATGTTACATGACTACTTTTGAAAGCCATGATGTATTTACTATAAACTTTTTAAAGTTGCAATAGACTAATACCTATAATTTATGTTTTGTGGCCTAGCAATAATGTCATTGAAATCTATGGTTTGTGTTTCATTAAAATCCTTTTCATTCATGTTTGATGATTTTGATACTGTTAATTTAACTCCAAGACATATTTGTCTATATTGTATTGTGTTAAATTAAAATAATGGAAATAAATGATGTTTTGAAAATTGATAACAAGTTTCATCCAAATTCATAAATGTTTTACATGAGTTTGTAGTGATAATTTGATGGGTCTATTGTTCATTTTGGGACATCAATTCCAAAAGGAAATAAAATGGGAAACATGCATGCTATTAGATTTGGATTGTTATGTTCATTTATCATTGTGGGTGTGATGATTATAAGATAAATGTTGATTATGAGGTAAATTTTGGAATGTGTTAGTCATTTGTTTGTGTTGATTTATGTTTATGTTATTCAAATCTATTAGACCTGATTTTTTATGACATGTTCAGTTTCATCGTACCTTTTTGTTCATGTAAGTATATGATATTCGTACAATGTTCAGCATTTGCAAGTTCAATATTTGTTAATTGGAACATTGATCTCATTATTGGCTTTAGTATATCATTTTTAGGTAACATGTTTAGAACATTCATATTCATAGTTGTATTTTAGTATCCTATATGGTTTTTTTTAACCATGTGAGCCATATGGTTATAACACATTTACGTACATGTTATAATTTGCAAGTTTTATCTAATTCTATAGGTGGGTGCAAACTTTCAACAAAATGTACTACAATAATATTAGATAACGATTATAATGACAATGGTAATGTGTCTAGAAGCTTTATCACACTTTCAGGATCTTGTGCAAAACTTACAACATTTCCTTTGAGTGCATGTTGACATGTTGTGCTCCCTTTATTGGTGTATATCTCAATTTGACCAATATGGTACAAGAATGATAACATGCTATCAATGCTTCTTCTACCATCATCAAATTTGGTAATATTTTGGATGCGATGCCAATCCATAAACCATTAGCTAATACAAGTTTCGGCATCTTATTGTTTTTCAAGGAAACATAACAAGTTTTGCATGTTGAAAGTTGATGTTTAGTAGTTGAAATACTTTAATTTAATAACAAGAGTCCTTCCAATTATGGATGCACGTGTTTGGTATCATTGAATAATTCTTTTAAGATGAATTCAATATTGTATTCAAAATGAAAATTGGGATTCAATCTTGTTTAAATTCAAAATCAAGATTGAAACATCACATATTATTAATTCATGTATTAATTTGTTTTCATTGCAAATGCAACAATGGCCAAATTCAAAGTTGAATTTCTTAATGAAATTTTTGAATTATTTTAAACATGTATGTTGATTTGTGGTGGAAAAATATATGATTAATGTATTTTGCAATCATTTGAATAAAACTTTTTTCTTTTAGCATTAATTATTTCAAATTATTTTTCATGTTCTTCTTATAATTTGTCTAAATTTTTTTCCCTCTAATCTCACCTTTGGGTGTTATTTTTATCTTTTATGAAAAATATTTTAAAATATTTTTTTGAGTTTTTTTCTATTGTAGTTTGAATTATTATTATGAATAATTAGTTGAAATTGTACTTGTAATGGAATTCAAAATTGACAAAATTATTATATTGACTTATGATGTTTGATATTTTATATGTAGATGTAAAAATGTAAATGTTCACAATACAATTACATAGTTCATGATTATATTACGATTAATCATCAAACATATAATGGGCGAGTGAACACTTAAACAATTCAAAAGATGAACCACGAACAAACATTGCCTAATTGATAATTGTTCAATAATACCTTATAACCAAAACTACCAACTTAAAAAACTTGTGGTTAGGGTTTTAAAAAGTTCCATTCCTAGATGAGGTTTTTGTGTTCATAAGTGGATTTCAAAATTTTCCTATGCCAAAATATTTTTCCTATTCATTTGGCTTGAGTGACCTAGCACCCACTAGTGCACCATCCAAAAAATCTCATTTTTGAGAATTTTTGGATGAGATGAAACCCAACCCAACCCTAGGACACAATTTTGGGTTCATATTTGCTTTTATCCACACACCTCAACTTTCAACAATCAATCTTTTTTGTTTCCCCCCTCCTCTACATACCTACCCACTTACCTCCTACTTTTTCCTTTTCTTCTCCCTCCTCTCCCCCTTTCTCACTCATAATTTATTTTTCTTTCTTTGTGATCTTTTCATTGTTATTTATTTTTCTTCTTTCTTTGGTTTTTCTTTTCCTTTCTTTGTGTTTTTTTCCTTTCTTTTGTCTTTTTGTGTGTGTGTGTGTGTTGAGTTGTGTGTGGAGCCATGGAAAAGGACAAGAGTAACAAAAAGGGGAGGAGAGAGATGAAAAAAGGAACAACATGAGGACCAACTAGAAGAACTGAGTCTCTTAACAACCTAACCCTTGCAAACCTATCATGCTAGTAGAGGTTTGTTGTCATTGCCAAAAATTCTCGATTGCAACAAAGGTTTGGTGCTTCACTTGGAGTTTCTAGTTTCAATTTTTTTTTAATATATATTTTTATTCATCTCTCTTGTTTCTTTTTTTCTCTTCTTATTGGTGCTTTCAAATTTTTTCTCTTTTTTTTGCTGGTTTTTTTAATATCTTTTTTTGGGTGTTTCAATTGTTTCTTTTTTCAATTTTTGTTTTTTCCTCTTTCTTTTCCTGTTTTTTAAAAAATATGTTCTGTAAATTTTTTATTCTGGTTTTATATTTCTTTCTTTAATTTCTGGTTTTTATTTTTGCATCTTTTAAAAAAGATATGTACAACTTGTTTCTTTTCTATTTCTTTCATTTCCTGTTTTTTTGTTGGTTTTCTTAATACTAGTTTTTTGGGGGGTTTTATTAATTTTCTTGGTTTTATGGAGATTTTTCCCCCTTTTTTATTTTTATTTTTGCTTTCAATGCTTCTTTACAATTCCGGTTTTATATTTCTTGTTCTATTTCTAGTTTTCATTTTTTGTACTTAATAAATAAAATTCCTATCTTGTTTCTTTATTCCTGTTTTTGGTTGGGTTTGCTTAATACTAGGTTTTTGTGGGCTTTGTAATTTCTGTTTTCCTGGATTTTTCCCCTCACTTTTCTTGTTTTTATTTCTTGTTTTTTCTTTTCTTTTTTTCTTTTTGTACTTCTTGAAAAGTGTAGTTTCATATTTCTGGTTTTCATTTTCTGTTCTTTTTATTTTTAAAATTCTCCATTGTTTCTTTTTTCCCTTTATTTTAATTTGTTTTAAAATAAATTATTTGGGGTTTTTTAAATTTCTGTTTTTCTGGTTCATTTTTTCTTTCTTTTTCAAGTTTTGTTGCTTCTCTTTTTTTTTCATGTTTTTCTTATTTTTATTTTCTGTTTTGTGTTTTTCATTATTTTCGAATTTTTTATTTCCTGTATTGTTTCTTGCCGATTTTATGTCTTCCTTTTTTTTGGGTTTTTTCAATACTTTTTTGGGTTTCTAATTTTAATTGTTCTTTTTGTTTTTATTTTGTGTGTGTGTGTGGGAAAAGGTAAACCCCTACTTTGTGTGTTGGGGTTTGTCCCAACCACAAAAGAGGGGTTTACTTTTTGCGTCTTGGCTTTTGCTAGTCATCTTTATTCTAGTGATCTTGATTTTGGTGCTCTTGCTAGTTGTCTTCCTTTTGCTCCATATCATAGTTTTAATAATGGTTGTCTCATTGATTTCCTCATTTTGATTTGATTGTGTTTCTTATTTTTTTATGAAGTTTGGTTTTATTGATTTTTTTTAATAGGATACAAACTCGCAAGAAGTTTAAGCAATGTGCTGAAGGTGATTTTGATGTAAGCAATGAGTTAACATCATCTATGATGGAAGATGTAATATTGACGAAAATAGAGGCATTTCTAGTTGGAATAGGTGCAACAAATGGAGGTGTTGGTTCACACGAACTTGCTAGTGCAAATGTACAAGTGCAATAAGATGTTGTCAAAGTAGAGGAGCACTAACAAGCAAATGCTTATACAATGGAAAAACAAAAGCAAGAGCAACACACACTTGTACTCTTCAATCCTCCCACATGTTAGCACTTGTGTTTTACTTATGTAAATTCATTGCCTTGCTCACTTTCTCACATTGAAAGTGTGGGTGGGGTTTTGTTGGCCAATTTTTTTTTTGGCAATATCTTTATGGTTTAACATTTAATCTTGTTAATAATCACTAGTTGGTATGTAATACCCTCAATGCATATGTAAAAACCTTATTAGTAGTCATTGTTGTGTATGCAATACCATCATTGCCTATGTAATAATTTGAAAAATAATAACTAATGTGCATGGAATACCCTCAATTCCTTTGTAATATATTTTGTCATCAAGTGCAATACCCTCTTTTTTTATAATTTATCTAAACATTTTGATATTTTCCCTTGTTCTTCTTTATTTTGTTGGTTTAAGGGCAAATGTGTCACATGGGGTTGCCAAGGAAGGCATCACTTGGGAGAAAGATGGCATAGGTTTATTTGTAAGGTTGAAACTTGAAATGTATCTTATTTGATGTTTGCATAGAGCACAATCGTTCCACAAAGCTAGGGAAGCTTGGGGGTATCTACTCATTGAGAAAGGTTGCACTATCAAGACCATGCATCAATGAATGCATGGGTCTTAAGCAATCCCCTTTCCAAGTTTCAACACAGTGCAACAAAAGGAAATTGTTCAAGCAAAGACCCATGTCACACGTGAATGGGATCACTTGTGGAATGATGCACTAATAATTAAACCAACACCAAAGCCCACATTGGTAAAAGTCACCTCTTCGAAGTTGCTCACTCTATTGGCCATCTCCCCCCCCCCCATGTAATGACCAAGTTAGAGAGGGATGAGGATCTTGTTAGTTTAAATCAAACTAACAAGGTCTCCTATGCAAAATGATTTAAAAATGTTTGGGATAGTTGAAATTGGACTAGATTTTCATCCAAAAAGGAAAATGAAAAGGAGATCACTTTGCTTGTGAATTACTATGAATTGGAATGATTCATGATTCGTAAGTTCCATCACATTCAATTTTCACTTTAAATTTGTATTGTGCTTCATAAATGTGTTTTTCACATTATACACATTAGTTTGTGTGTATGTCCACTTTAGGATTTAAAGTATGACCAAGTGGGCCTTCATATGTGATTCAATGTAGACAATTTTGGCAAATAGGCAATTATACATCCAACAATATGTTCACTCTACACAGAATACAATGGCATGCTATTGGAATGCAAATGGATTATCATTGAAATCTATTAGTGAAGATTATGATGGGAAGTCTAGTGAAAATGAAGGTGAGAGTGGTTAACTTGACATTTTAATTTTGAAATAATACACATTTTGTACCCGTGTGTATGACATCCATTAATTTTCCATGCCACATTTTTTTAGATTAATTTAGCCTCCATGGATATTGCCCATTGGCATTGGAAATGAATGTATGCAAAAATATCTACTTGTAAAAGGTTTGAAATTTATTTGTACAAAGACATGGTTATTTGGATCCATATGTAATGCATGTGCATCTTCCATTGAGTCAAAAAATTGTTGGATGTATTGTTAGTACATGAAGGTACTACAATTGTAGTCCAAACATTTGTGCAAATTCCATAAAAACCTAAACACATGTTTTTGTACAATACCCTCATCATAAAAACAATCCCATGTATCATAGTTAGAACTTTGAGATAGTTTATATAGGCATAATGAGGCTAATGCATTTACACTTTTAATATGTGATACCCTCAAGACAAAACAAAACATATTCCATCAACACTATCCTTAAACCATATACACCCATGAAGGTATTATATAGGTTATGATTGTTCTTTGGTCCATGCGATACCCTAATACACCCATGACAATATTGCATAATTATAATAGGAATAGGGTAGACCAAATGAAGGTATTGTAATTAGATTGGATTTCTTTAATTTAGTTTATGTGAGTCCATAATTAAATATTGGTTAACATCCATATTAGGGTGTATTTGCATACAAGGTCATCATAAGTTATTTCTAATATGTCCTCAGGGTATTGCATTATTGAATTAAATAAGATGAAATAATATCAATTGGCTTAAAGGTATTGCAAAACACCAAATCACCGATAGGATTTGCATTACCTTAATGAAGGTAATGCAAATGTGAATATGGTTGGATACAATATTTATATTATGTCCTTGGGGTATTGCATTGTTGTATTAAATGAGTTGAAATAGATTACATTAAGTATGCGGGTATTGTATATAAACAAAATAATCTAATGCATTTGCATTACCTTGATGAAAGGTCATGCATGTATGATTTAGGTTGGATATGATATTCTCAATGTGTCCATAGGGTATTACATTGATGAAGTAGATGAAATAAAATAATGACAACTGGGCTTAAGGGTATTGCAAAACGATTAACTATTTCCAATATGTTCTTAAGATATTGCATTGTTCAATTAAATGAGATGAAATATAACCTAAACATGATGGTATTGCACAAGACCAAAATAATCTAATAATTACATTTTTGAATCAAATGAAGTGAAATATATTACATAAAGGTATTACATAACAACAAAATAATCCATTGTATTTGCATTATCTTGATGAAGGTAATGCATGTGTGAATTGGGTTGGACATTATATGGTCAATTTGTCTATAGGGTATTATGAAGTAGATGAAATAAAATAGTTACAACTAGGCACAAGGGTATTGCAAAACAAATAAAATGATTTAGTGCATTTGCACTACCTTGATGAGGGTAATGCATATGGGAATTAAGTTGGATATGTTATTTCCAATGTGTTTTTAGGATATTTCAGTGTTGAATTAAATGAGATTAAAGTAGTTTGCATTGTATCGTAGTAAATTTGATGTGTTCATGCATTATTTTGATGAGGGTATGGAAAAAAAAACTCAAGTACAATATGATATTTTCCGTCTGCCTTGGCGGTATTACATTTCAATAAAATCATCCAATGGGTGTGCATTACCCTTATGAATGTAATGTGATGATTAATTAATTTATATATGTTTTTTGCAAGTTATGTTGAAGGTATGGCACATGTTTGAATTCTAAATAGTTGTGAAGAAGTTCAATGATGGTATTGCAAAAATGGTTACATAAGTGGAAATATGTGGCTTGAGTAAAGATATCAAGTTCATTTGTCAAATAATTTAATCGTTGAATTTTATAAAGCTACAAAAAATTAATCTAATTTAATTGCAATATCCTTAGTTGGGTCAGTGCAACATTGTTTTCGATAATTTGGTAGGTAAATAAGGTGATGGAACAACCTATATGGTATATTGCAATACCTTCATCAACCTATGTCATCATTGCTTTGGTGGAGATTTAGTGAATAGGTACATAGGTAAGTAGGTTGATGGGTAGGTAGGCAAATAAGTGGGTGTGTAGGTAGGTGGGGGAGGGAGGAGACTTGGGTGCATAGGTAGGTAGTCTACCTATAGTCTAAATGTAAGTAGGTAGGTAGGTAGGTGAAACCTAAGGGGGTGTGGGGGGTGAGGAAAAAAACAAAAACGTCACCTGAGTTTGTCACCTTGGTTAGGCCATGGACAAAGAGGGACAAAAAAAAGGTACCCCATTAGTGCACCATCCATCCACATTGGTGCACTAGTGGGTGTTGGTTCACTCTAGCCTTTTCATTTGCCTCTTTGTGTTTGGCAAGAAGTAATCACTTCTCACAATAAAAAAATATTGATTATTGAGCATTTCCACCATCCATTTTTCAGTTTTGGAAAGGCAAGTCATGCTTGTGCATGTGTGTTTGTTGTTGTAAATGGAGTTGTTTGAAATAAAGTTCACATTGTTTGATAATAAGAGGAATATTACTTGTGTACGAGGTAAGGCGCGTCCAATTATAAAACACACTTTAATTACACATGGAAATATATGTGTTCACAAGAGGTTTTTTTTTTTCTGTTTTTCCCCTTCACTATGAATGATTTTATCTTTTTCTTTTCAAACTCAAAAGGGTTATGTAAACAACTAGGTATAAAGGTGCCATGTGAAGAGTTACTTGGACCCCTTGAACCTCTAAGGTTAAAAGTGCCAAAAGAGTAACCACATGTTATTTGAGAGCTTGAATATCCAACCTATCATCAATCCTATCGTTATATATAATATGACTTTGGGTATGAGTTATTAATGTTTGATAAACTTTTATATTTTCTATTCACCTTTGAATATACCATAGCACTATGGTAGTTTCTATATATGTATATTCAAAAGTGCTAATTTTTAAAAGATATTTCAAATATAAATTTTGTGAAGAAAAATATTGAATCTTCAAGAATATTTTATTAATTGAAATGAAAGTCACCACATCCTTCAATACTCTTGTTGAGTACATATTTGATTTTAATTAATTATTCCACAAGCAATGGACATGTGTTGAAGTTGCCAAGGTACTAGAGTATTGAAGGGTATGATGAAAGATATTTTGAGACACGTTCCTTTTGTCACATATTGTAATACTTAGCTCGGTTAGGTGTTTAATTAATTTTTTTTGAAATGACCAAACATTCTTTAAATTATGTGTCTACCATTTCAAAAGTCTGAAAGGACCATTCAAGCACACTAGTTTCATTATTTAGTATAACAAAGAACCAAAATGACAAACAAATTATCAACAAAAACATTGTTATTGAATCAACCTAGGTACGAGGGTATTGAATAGGGTATTATTTTTTTAAGAATGTAACTTTTTTGAAGTTATTGTAAACTTTCAACAAGAGTTGTCCTAGTTTGAATTCATGTTGGGACCATTAAGTATACCAATTAAGTGGGATTCCATTAACAAACATGGACATTTTTGTAATTAGAGAAATGTAGTTAAATCATAGTTCAATAGTTTGTTAAGTTGGGGGGGGAGAGGGGGTGTTGATCAACATCTTACCAAGTTAAATTTCACATGCTTTTAGATTTGATCATGAATTGAAACTAATTTTTTTTAAAATTTTTTTTATGACATATAATAATGTGGAAGAGCTTGAGAATTGGGTAAAATATTCCACTTGGAAAGGAGGGGAACACAAACTACAAAACTTGGAACATATCAATTTGTGTGATCCTTTAGGTTAGGGTTGGGCGGAGACTCTTAAAGCTCTCAATATATATATATATATATAGGTCTAATTTTATTTACTTATTCATCTAATTTGTTACCTATTTATTTTTCATTTTTCACAAAGAAAGGAAAGCTAACTACATGAGCAAGAGAAGGAACAACATAAAAATGTAGACCTTGTCGAATACTTTATCCTAGGGTAGGTTTTTATTGGTCATTAAATAATATTTAATTAAAAAACAGTCTTTAAATATATTAAGTCCACTAGCAAGTTTCAAAGTTATTTTATGTTTTGAACTTGGTTCAATTTTCCAGAATTTCGACAAACTGTTCTTAGTTTTTTTTGTTTCTTTTTTTTTTCCCCCTCCCTCAGCTAACCCTCTTAGGCATTAATTAGTGTGAAAAATGAGTTGTAGATATGATATTGCACACTAAAATCATAATATAATCCTCATATGACAATATCATAGTAGATCAATTTACATTTTTTGAAAAAATCCAATTTAGAAAAAAGAAAAAAAATTAGTTTTTGAAAACAATTTATTCATTTTGTCCATGTGGAAACTGATAGCCCTAGGCTATGGGTATCTGGGAACAGCTTGGAAGTGGGGAACGGTTAGAATAGAGGTAAAATATACTTTTCCACTTGGAAAGAATGGGAACGAAAATGACGAATTGGGAACGTGTGCTTGTTCGAGTGTTCTTCATGTGTGTGTGTGTGTGTGTGTGTGTGTTCTGTGGAGTGTTTTTTGCGTTTTGTGAGTGGGTTTTGTGTTTTGTTGGTGTTTTTGGTTTTGGGAGGGAAGTGGGAGTTGATTTTAGGGTTTTGCACCCAACTGGTGAAGAAGAAGAGTAAGACGCAGAAGGAAAAGAAGAAGAGGATGGTGTTGGTTTTGGCGTTAGGGGATCTGCACATACCCCACAGAGCAGCTGATCTGCCTGCCAAGTTCAAGTCCATGTTGGTGCCCGGCAAGATCCAACATATTCTCAGCCCTGGCAACTTGTGTATCAAGGTGCTTTGCTTCTTAGTCTTCTCTTACTCTCATCCAAGTGATCCTGCTTTTTTTTTTTGGGGGGGGGGGGATTCTTACAATTTTTTCTCCTCCTCGTGTAACAAGTTTCGTTATTTTGAAGCATATGTCTGACAGATCCATAAACCTTTGTTCCTGAATTTTCAATCTGGACGTACCCATTTGTCACAGGTCTGCAAGAATGATGATCTGATTTCAGGATTTGCCATAATTTTTTGAGGGTGTTTCATGCATTTTGTCATGGTTTGAATGGTCTTTGCATTTTCTCAAGTCGGCCTTCCACTCTTCATTTTATCTTTTTTTCAGCCGCTTGACTTCAACTCCAGCGACCCCAGTTCTACAAGAAGGATGATCTGACTGAGCATTTGCCATAATTTTTCTAGGGTTTCTCCTTCTTTCGTGCATTTTGTCATGGTTTGAATGTTCTTTTCATTTTCTCAAGTCGGCCTTCCACTCTTCGTTTTATCTTTTTTGCAGCTGCTTGACCTCAACTCCATTGATCCCAGTTCTACAAGAATGATGATCTGACTGAGGATTTGCCATAAAATTTCTAGGGTTTTTCCTTCTTTCATGCATGTTGTCATGGTTTGAATGTTCTTTGCGTTTTCTTGTCAGCTTTCCACTCTTAATTTTATCTTTTTGGCAGCTGCTTGACCTCAACTCCATTTATCATGTGGACCTACTACCCTTGTTTACTATCTTCTTCAGTACTGATCTGTTTGTCTCCAGGTCTTTTATGCATTTTCTCTTTGGTCTTTGATCTAGGAAAAACCTTCCCTCACTGGAGAAGTGTAGCCTTTTCCCTCATCTTGTCCACTCAATGGCAACTCAATGTTCTGTAAAACCAAAGAGCATGCAAGAATTGTAAGCAGAATTTAGGGTGGGGACAACAATGGCAGGAAATCCATGACTATTTGAAGTCATTGTGTGGGGATGTGCACATCACACGAGGAGAATATGATGATGATTCTCGATACCCTGAGACAAAGCAACTGACCATTGGTGCTTTCAAACTTGGCATCTGCCATGGCCACCAGGTGCAAGCTATTTGTTCCTCCCTGTCATTTCTCCTTCACACTCGCATATGCTGATATCGCCAGGGAAAAACCATATGTCTGGATTGATTTTCACAAAAGTTTTGGATTCTGTTGTGACCAACTTTAGAAGCCAATCTGCTCTGAAAGAACCATGGTTGTATGCAGAGTCATCCATCATGTTCCCCTGCACCAATTTTGTTGGAGTCTTCAGACATAGCATGTTCCTTCCACTACTCATACCTGTATACTCTGTTTGCATTTGAAGGTGATTCCTTGGGGAGATTTGGATTCACTAGCAATGCTGCAACGGCAGCTGGATGTTGACATCTTAATAACTGGCCACACACACCAGTTCAAGGCATACAAGCATGAAGGAGGGGTGATAATAAACCCTGGTTCAGCCACTGGGGCTTACAGTAGCATCACATATGATGTCAACCCAAGTTTCGTTCTTATGGACATTGATGGCTTACGGGTCGTTGTGTATGTGTATGAGCTTGTTGATGGTGAGGTGAAAGTCGACAAGATTGATTTCAAGAAAACACAAGGACCACAATAGATTGTCACTTTGGAGATTCTTCTGATTGCATTATTCAAAAATGTACATGGTCGGTACAAGTGTAGTGCCCTTACACATGTGAACTGAGGTTTCAAGGTTGTCAGAGCCTGTAGCAGAGTATCTGTATAGTAATCCTTGTTTACCTTGAGCACGATTAGGAGGATGATATACACCCTAGTTCGACTTAGCTCACCCCTGCAATCTTCAAAAGTGCAATACATTCTTGCACGGTGCTAAAGTCTGGCAACATATCTGAATGGGCAAATGCCAAATGATGAGCAAGGAACTTCAATTTGCCCCTTTTCTGTTTCTGCAAATAGTATTTCTCAGGAATTCTCCTCAACAGATTTTACCACAGTGAGCTAGTTATGGTGAAAACTAAACTGATGCAAACCTGCGATACTACATGGCTGCATTAAAATGGGCCTTAATGTGTTATGGGTTTGATGTTGATGTTACCTCTAAACTGTCTTGTGGAGGTTGTGCCTTCATTTTCATGTTCCAAAGGCAGTTTGTACTCCCTTGCTGGAGTAGCAGGCAAGTCGAAAGTGTCAGTGATGTCCAGATTTGAACCATGCTATTGTATCCATCTGAATTTGGAAAGCACTTTGACCAGTTGTTTTGGACCATGACCTGTAGCTAATGAAGGCCAATTCGAAGCACTCTACAGCTCAAAGTAGCTCTGGTGCAGTCTCTTCATGAATGTGTCTAGTGTCTACTCAAGAAATATCCCAGGGAGCTGATCCGCCTACAGAACTCAGGTTGTACATTGTTCTGGCCTTTGTGGTCACTATAAAACTGTATGTTCTTTCACCCTGTGAAAGTCATGCATCAAATGAAATAGCACACTTACAATATTTAATAGTTGAGTTGCATTGTCAACTTCCATGTTATCCCTATCATGCATCTCTTTTGTTCCATTGCTGCTTACTCATACTCATAATGAAGAATCAAGCCAATAGCCCAATTGGTGGAGGCTCATTGTAAGTAGTTATGAGTTCAATTTACCACTAGACCATGCTAGATGCTACTAACAGTAGTCAACCTGGCTAGGGTTGACTACTGTATGTGTCAATCAGTAAACTGGCCAATGAAATGAAATCAACATGGGTGCACAGAGCCAAACCTTAGGAAAGGTCAAGGATCTGCATTGCTCCTGTTACAGCAGTTAAAAAGCAACCACCTCCAGAATGGCAACCAAAGCAGTAGCCAGGCAAGGCAGAGTCACTCAAACACACTTCATGGCAAACTTCATGATCTCCTTTTGGCTTCGCTAACTGTCTGTTGAACAATGGTTAGAGTACACTCTGTAAGTAATGACAATGTACAACATTGCATAAGAAGCATGGGCCAACTGTGACTGAATATTCCAATTGCAGGAAGATTCTTGGCCACTTCTTTATGGCTCATAAAAGAGGGCATTGACGTGGTCTAGGGATTCACTAAGAACAAAACACATTTTCTATACCTCAGATATGTATTAACATACAGAAACAATCTACAGTTGTGGTAATCTGCAGGTCAAACGTGCAATGATCATCTGAGGACATATCTAAGGCTGCAAATATGGCACCTATCAATGGATATGCAGACACCCCTGGCTGAAGGCACTTTGCAGACATGCAGGATCCAGCACACAAAAACTGAATTGAATCACATTCTAACACTCATTTTTTAGTGTACAGAAGGTTGTCAACTGACAGTTTGCACCAAAGGTGTGAGCTGACAAGCAGGTTTGACATTTTCTATGTTTCCCATCGGTTCCACCAGTTGACTCTTTTCATTCCTCTCTCCTTTTGAATATCAGTAATAGTCGAATCAATTGTCCGTGAAACTTTTCTTTTCACTCGCAATGCTGATGCCAATGCATTCCTCTGAATTGAACCCTTCTGTTTTGGCTCTTTTTCCTGTCCATGCAAGCATTGACCACATCAGTACACATAGTTCCTCTCAAGTGATGTATAAGCGGGCACAATTCTGCTAAAGTTTTTAAGTCTGTGGGAAACCTCATAGCTACCTATCCATTATCTCCTACAACTGTTCAACAGAGAGAGCATGAGACGCACTCGCAGCTTCTCTAGTTGGGCCTCTGTGAATCCTCCTGCATTCTTGGTCCCAGACTTTGCCATCAGTGATGATACCCATGTGACATTTTCACTGCGCTCCTGTTGAGTAGCTCGAATTATCTGCAGCCTCATTCTCTGCATGAAGGAAGAGCCCAGTAAGCCAGCCCTTACAAAGTAAGGATGTGCAAGAGCGGTCCTGGCACTAATACGTTGCCGACCTTCAAACCGCACCATTGCCTGCAAAAGCTCCCATGCAACTCCTCCATCCAAATCAAGAATCTCAAATCCATGGCGGATATCCTGGTTGGGTTTTGATTCTACCAACTCTCGCCATGACTTGATGTCGTACCCTCTGCGCTTAAACTGCCGGTTGAAGGTGATAAGCCCACTGTCAGATCGAAGATTTGGGAAGACCATTTGTAAGAAGATGAGTCCAGCACTGTAAACATCAAAATGATCTGGAAAATTCATCTGCCAGAGAACAGGGGAGAGAAGAGCTGCCACAAGTACAGGGGGGGCTGAAGGTGTTTGTGTGCTCATAATGTATTGCTCTGGAGCTGCATATCTGGGGTCCAGCAGAAACTCCTTGGGTGCATAGTTGATACCCACTCTCAAGTCTGCTGCAGCTCCCAGGTCGATAATCTTGAAAACTTTCGAGTCTGCAAGAGTTTGAACCTCATCAAACATCATAAATAGATGGACGAAAATAACATGCTTGCACAATGTTGCATACAGTGTGAAGAGTGAAGAAGAGAATGTGTACCGTCAGAAAATATGATGTTTTGTGGTTTGATATCACGATGCACAATGCCCGTTGCATGCAGCTGGTATAAAGAATTCAAGATTTGGCGCATGATTCTCCCAATGATTCTATTCTCCCGTTCAGGACCCTTAGGCAGATCATCTACATTTGCCATTCCAAGCATAACTTCTTCGACATTATATGGAAAATCCTTGTTTGCCATGAGGTCAGCAAGAGTTTCCTTCCCTTCATAACGCCACACCAGCCAGAACTCATCTCCCTTCTTGTTTGGGTTACTTTCAAGAAAGCCATGAACAAAATCTGCACAGCTATTACGGCAAGCTCGGCGCACCCGTTCATTCATCCAGACCTCGACAGCACCATATTCATTGGCCTTTTTAACAACCAATGGCCCAGAGTTCTTCAGAAGGTTTGGATTACTCAAAGATGCTTTATATACAGTACCAAAGGCACCTTCACCTAACTTCTTTCCAAGCACAAAGTCCTCTTTTCGAAAAGATGGGCGCAAAAGTTGCTCCAAAGGTGCTAACACAAACATATCCCAGAACCCAGGTGCTACTCCTGCAAAAGGCAGTGCAAGTCAGAATCCACATACCGAACAAGCAGTGGTAGTGTCAGTAGCCTCAGGAGGACCAGTTGTCAAAGGTCAACTAGATCTAAAGCCCTCTCCAAGTCAAGACTCATCAATCAGGCTTCTGACATTCACAGACTACACATGTACATGTAACTTCTGGTAGTAAATTGCAAGACCAGAAGACATACAGAACTTTCTGTATGTGTTTTGACCCTAGTATGAGACATAGTATGCAGGGTCCAATGACTCCAAGTGGAAGAATCAAAACATACACCAGCTGGGATGCAGGGGCATGCTACTGTAACACACAGTTGTTTGAGAGGGAAATCCTGTCCTCAATAATTGGAAAACTGTGAGCATTAAATGCCTGATTCAACTCCAGTATCCACTGGGTATGCAGTTCAATCAGGACAAGGGACTTTCAGTTGTTAGCAGATTTGATGGTCTCCACTTCCAAATAATTCTCATACAAAAGAGTTTTATGAATCACTAGGGTTCTTGCAAATGCCACTTTGAGATTCTATTTGTTCTCCAAGAGGAGAGACTAGGGTAAGGCGAGTTTTCTGCAACAAACAATCTTGGGGGATGCTGTGCTCTGAATGAAGGGAAGGTTTTGATAAAGAGGTTCTATTCTCCAAGTACAAGCCAAACTGCAAGTCCTCATCAGAACAGATCTTGATCTAAGAAGGGATTTTTATGTGCCATCATTATGATAGAGACCTGCCACAGAAGCATGGTTGAAGCAGAAAAATGTCAACAACAAAATACAGTCATTGGACTATTTCTTGATTTGTGCAGGCCATGCTTTAATCTTCTGTACATAGTTCCAATTTTATCAGATGTCTCCAAAGAGGACAATTGCATCCTTCACATTCATAACAAGTACATATACTTCACCCTCTGAAGATTGCAATGAGATTGAAGAACCTGTAACATACATTCCAGATATCATGAGGTTTGTACTTCCCCGTGCTTTATCTTCTGTGCATAGTTCCAATTTTATCAGGTGTGTCCAAAGAGATGATTGCAGCATTGACATTCATAACATGTACAATTACTTCACCCTCTGAAGATGGCAATGAGATTGACGAACCTATGACATACAATCCAGATGTCATAGGGTTGTGCTTCCCCATGCTTTTAATCTTCTGTACATAGTTCCAATTTTATCAGATGTCTCCAAAGAGACGATTGCAGCATTGACATTCATAACAAGTACAATTACTCCATCCTCTGAAGATGGCAATGAGATTGAAGAACCTATGACATACAATCCAGATATCATAGGGTTATGACTCCCCATGCTTTTATCTTCTGTTCATAGTTCCAATTTTATCAGATGTTTCTGAAGAGACGATTGTACCCTGGACAAATAACAAGTAGATATACGTCACTCTCTGAAGATTGCAATGAGATTGAAGAACCTACGACATACATTCTGGATGATGTCATAGGGTTTGTTCTTCTCCAGACTTACTTTATACCGCTTCATTTATATGTGAAGCTTCAAAAGGAAGAAAGAAAGAAAGCGACAGAAAGAAAGGTGGGGGGGGGGGGGGGGGGGGGGACTCTGACCTGGAGTGGACCAGAGATAAGCTACAATAAGCAGAGTAAGCGCCACACCGGGCGGCGTGATCTGGAATCCCTGCTGAGGTAAAGTGCTTCTGTACACAACGTCTCCACATTCCATAACCGTGCAAGGAAGTCCGACTCCGACGCCAAGAACTGCACTTTGGTGCAAGGCTACCAGAGCTTCAATTCCCGCGGCCTGACATCGGCAAAAACCTAGCCGTGTTGTTCCTCCTCCTCTTCCCCCTGGCGACTTGCCCAACCAGCCGTCTGCCGATCTCCCGTGCTCAATTCTACTCCAAAAGCTCCAAAACTTGCTCCGCAACTTCACAGCAGCATTCTCCACATTATACTGGGAGCAACTCCGTCCCCGGCTGCTGCATAAGAGACCCTGAAGACTGGCAATTCCACCTGAGAAGCACGCCATGCTCGCGTCCGCCATCGCCGTCTTCGTTCCTTGTGAAGTCCGCCGCGCTGTGTTACCAAACAAGGTTGGGGTGCTCCCCACCGGCCATCCATGTGAACAGGGTTGCAGACATTTCCTCATCCCTATCTTATTACTGCCTGTGACTCAGCCACATGTTTTTCATCCAAATGTTCTTCTTTTCTTGAGAGGAAATGATTGGCTGTAAACTGCATCCACCAATCAAGTTCCTACGTTTATCCATACTCTCTCGTCCACATCACATCCAAACCAATTAGGAACAAGAGTCGCGAGCCCACAATTAGGTACACAGGTAAGCTAAAACATGTGGATGATTTCTATTAAAAAAATATTCAGATTATCTGAATTATGTTCAATCTCTGTGGATGTAGCAGAATCATATCTCCTCGCTAGTAGCCAATTGAACCAGCATGGATGATAAATCAGATAGATTATCAGAAGAAAGTTGCATGTTACTGGATGAAAGAGTAGTCACATTATCTCCAGATCTGTTGATGGATTCTCTCTATGGATGAGATTTGAGCTAGTTAAAATTCAGTTATGTTGCCATGTGGTAGTTAGTAATTGGTCTATTGCTTAATAATAAGTAATAATAATTAGTCTCAAATTAATGAAAAATAGTGGAAGGGGTATATGGTTAGCTAGTAGTTAGTAAATGAGAATGTATTTGTTGATCGTATATTTCATCCTTCAGTTAAGATGATATTTCAATGAGGTTAACATTTGTAACTATAGAATATGTGTAACTAAATTTATGCATTTAATGAAATTTTAATTATACATATTCATTATGATTATTTTGTAATTGTAAATTACAATCATAAAGTTTTTTTTAATTTTCTAGTGTGAAGATTTTTTTTTGGCATCATACAGAGCAAACAAAGACAACAATTGAGTGTCTCACACCATGGCCTTGCCATTTACAACTATCTTTAAGGCAAAAGAAAAATTATAGAAGTTCAAATATTTCACCATGTAAAAATATAATCTTCAAAAAATCCTTTAAAAAACCAATATCTTTCAAGATATTATAACTAATTTCAAGTTTCAACACAAGCCAAAATATCATCTTTCAAAAATCTTCCTATAAAAATAAACCTATTACCTAAGGGCCAAAATAGGAAAAAAAACCATGTAAATAAAAATCAAGGATGGGAACCCATCCATCAAAAGTACAAGGCGAAAGAAAACACAAGAAGACACAACCCAAAGAAAACAATCAACAAAAATAAAGTAAAACCCTATGCAAATAAGACCCATGGCTACGAAATGATGATCAACGATAACAAACTAAGACCTAAAACAAAGGGGTTGCCATTTGCCACATACCAGCTAATGATGAAGGTGCACTAATTATGATGTGTGGAAGAGATGAAGAACCTCAACCAAGTGCAACAACATGTTGAAGAATCGGTTTAGCTTGCACATGTTGCATGGCTTGGACACATGTTGTTGATAGTAAGAAACAAACATTGAAGGGACTAAAAAAGATCGTTAATGACTTGCAATAGTGATTTGTGCACAAGTGGTCATAAATGAATCTAAATGGGAATGAAGACACCCATATTTCTCAATAGCAAGGGGAATGAAATCATCACTTGGTGTTCATTCGGTGTATGATCATATTGTTTCCTAAACAACCATCATTGCTACATGTGTTGTCGTCATTGATGTTCGTTGAACCATATCTGTGTGAATTGGGTCAACAATGACAATGTCCATCAAAGTTCGTAAGTTGTCTCTTATGAGAAAGATATCTTTTTGTCATTAGGTGCGACGAAAAAAAAAGTAGGAAACCTTCGCATGTTCCACTCCCCAAAACAATAGTTGCGATAATATCTTGAAATGTGTAGCAGGTTGCTATATGTTCACTCCCACAGGGGCATTGAAGCAAATGGGTATGTAAATCCTCAATGGTATGAGCAAACTGACATTGTGAAAAATGGGCGATTATATGATGTGGCAAGCCAATATGAGTACATAATGTTATAAAAAAATGGACTAATGATAAATGAAATGGAGGTGTGGTAAGATGAATTAATAACCCAACACCTACCCCTAGATCCACACATGAGCAGAGATGTGTTTACATGATATCCAAAAGAGTGTTTATTAAAAGTGAAACAAACTTTTACTTATGTAAGTGATTCGCCAAAGAAGCTTACAACTAAGGATAAAACCAAACCATTAGGCTTTCAATGGGTAAGGCCTGAAAATAAACAACCTAAGGTAACATGGCTTGGACATCTCGTAGTGCCATCTAGAATGGGGAAGTGCTAGTCTTAACATGTGTTAATACATCCAGAATAATAAAAACATCCTATTGGAAATGGGTGATAAATGTAGGAGCAATAAATGTCCAACACTTCAAAAATGCGGGGACAAAAGTTTGAACCACAAAAAGGAGGCCAAGCCCATTCGAAGAAGTAGGAAAAACAGTTCGACAACAAACTAGATGATCGACAGAACCATCAAAAGATCCTATACCAAGTAACTTCTCCAACATAGTTATGGTACAAGTATCAAATTCAACAAAATGTTGCAAAATACATAGAGATGGAAACACTTCGCAAAATAAGTAATTTGGGTGCTAAACATAACATAATGAAAACATCAGTCATTTGAGGATCTGCAAGCATAGGGGAACAAGATATCATCCCAAGATCCTTCTAAAAAAATTTAACCCCAAACAACTCAACAAATGATGTGGAACCCACCAGTGCGCCCAAAATATGAAAACTTGAATTAGGAATAAAATACCTAAAAGGAAGTGATTACAAAGTGGTCCAACATTTGTGGAGACCAAGCTACACACTTTGCTAGCTACATTGAAAACCCTAATGATGATAACTCCTCCTATAATCGTAAAAATGTAATAACCACATATAATGTGGGACCTACTATATGTGTATCATCTACCAGGGAAGGGAAAACACAAGTGGGGTGGGCTATCACAGTAAGGCAAATAACACAAAGATGAACCTAAGTAAACAATGTTCCTCCCAATGGATCCCCCCTATCATGTACTTAATTTTGACTAAATGATTATGAAATCGGCATGTTGGGGAACTTAAGAAAAATACAATGGGGATGGGTGTGTGTAAAATCAAATGGGAAAAATTAATCTACTGAACTAGGTGAAGATCGTAATTCTTGAGAAATGGTTGACTGTGACACCAAATTGACGACATTACAAACATCCACCTATAACACCACCCAATTTATATGCAAATTTAACATCACTCGAATGTCATGAAACATTGTCTCACATTCGCCACGAGTTGTTACACCAAACTAATGAGGCAAAAATCCCTTTAACTACAATACATTATAATGAATCTAAACACAATATCCTTGCCTTGGTATGCAAGGCCATTTTTAAAAATATGATACTCAATAATTACTTGAACATAGTTGAGTATGGGAGCTACATTAAGATGGATTGGTACAAGATGTTAATACACCATACTATTGAAAAAAGAAAGAGACAAAAAATATTGCATTAAAGGAGGTGAAAAATGTTCAAATACAATATACATAAGTAGAGAGGGAAAAAAATATTTCATTGGGGAATAGGAGAATTGGACTAATAAGAAATCAATGCAAACACAACATGTATTAATGATAGTTAATGTCAATGGACATAATGGACAAGAGATGGCGGATTGATAAGGAAAATGAAAATGACAAATGACAAGGCAAATCAATGAAAAAAAATTCCTATGTTGATTGATTAATTTTGGACATGCCATCAATATTTATTGTTAATTTATGGGATCAATTTATATTGTCAATTTATGTTTTTCCATTTATATTTTTTTATTTATACAATTTATTTTCCACTAATAAAAATGAAATAAAAGTTGGAAAATTTCTTTACATCAAAATAATATAAATATGGTTGATTAATCCATGGGTTTGGTTGAGATTAAGAAAAATATATATGAATGCATTTGAGTGTCACATTTTTGGAGACTTGCAACAACATAAGTTGAAATTTTGGGCACTTGGAGCCTTTACTGGGTTGTAAAGAATTATCGGACATGGTATCTGATTTTGGCCAAGATGGAAAATAAAATCCCAAGGCATTTGAATGTTTTAATTTTGGACTGTGACGATGAAAGTTTAAAATCTGGGCATTTTGAGCTTTGTGATGTTGAAAATAAATTACCCAATTGGGGTGGTGCAGGGGATTGCTTTTAGTTAAGATGAAAAAGAAAAATTCCCATGGCATTCAAATGGAAAGCTAACGTTTTACATTAACTAGAAGTCAAGTGATTTAAACCTTGTCCAACTATAAGAATGTGCTTCTTTGTTTATATTAGTGGAGAAAATAGACAAGTAATACTTGAACTTTTTACAATATGTCATGAAAATTTAGATGAAGTAGGGGTTGTGTATATTTTCTACCACATTGAAGTGATTTTTATCTTGCATCACTTGTCGTTGGGTTGTTTAAGGAGTGGAACACATGGTTGACATGCAAAATTTAATGTACCAAAATTTTATCTACATCACACTAGGTATTGATCAAAACCCTTAACCTTTTTCTTACTGTGCAATTTTTAAACATGAAATTAGCTTCATATGTCTTAATCCAAAAACATAGTCCTAAAGTTTCATTTCAATTGATGTGTGTTTGCAAGTTTGTTTCAACTTTTAACCATATTGAAACCATATAATTTTGTGTATGGTAATTTTGATTGGAAGTAGTGTGAATATGCATGTCCTTGTTTAATGTGTAAGGCAATATTGTTTTGAGGATTGTTTTCAGGCAAGTTACAAGGTGGTTTGCCTAACATTTTTTTTTTGAGTTTGACATGATCAAGGGTGTGAAGGCCCATGCTAATCACCTAAGGTGTAGTAAATGGCCTTTTTCCTTTTGATGTTGGCCCAAATTGCTAATGCAATTTGTCAAATTAAAAAACTCAATTTAGGAATTTTTTGTGATTCATTTGATGGAATATTTAAATTTAATTTGATGATAACACCATAAGTTGCACAAGTTGATATGACTTCCATATGTTTTTTTTTGTTTATTTGATGGGATGATCATTTGCAAGGTTGTTTGAACTTCTAATAACTTTCAAAGTCATAAATTATTCACATGGTGTTTGTGACATGACTATGTATTTCAAAGGTTCATGTCCTTTAGTTGTTTATGTGCAAAATAGATATTTCTTGCAAATGATCATTTTCATGTAAGCAAGGTGGTGTGTTTCGCATAAGTTTTACATCAAGGGTACGAAGGCCCATGCAAATCACCTATGGTGCAATATGTGGTCTTTATCCTTTTAATGTTGGCCCAAATTGCCAATGCATTTTATCAACTAAAAAAACTCAAAGTTTGAAATTTCATTACTACAATATGTGGCAAAGTTCTTTATGTGTTTCACTAGATTTTGAATGACCTTGGACAAATTACGATGGTGAAAGTGGTCAACCCCTTAATGAATGGGGACCATTTGCTACAAACGTAGCGAATTCACTAATAGCTATTTCACCAGACTAGCCTCCTAATTCCAAAAGTAGGTTAAGAGCTTAATTTAAGCCACCTAGCCTACCAACTTAAGCTAGGGGGCTTAAACAAGGTTGTGCCACCTAAGTTAAAAAGATGGGTACTAAGCAATTTAGCCTAGGCACCTAGGCTACCTAGATTAAATTGCAAAAGTTAAGGTTTGATCACCTCACCTTCACATTTGAAGAATAAATTGCTTACTTTACACAAACTTTTTTTATGTGAAATAAATTGTCATCACATTTTAATAAAAATTTATTCTATCATATTTAAGTAGCCTATTCAACCTACCCTAGTTAACCTACCTTATGTTTAGATAAGCCTAGGTAAGTTAGGTTATCCTAGGGCCTACCTAAGCATACCTAGGGCCAACATAAGTCTACCTAAGTTGTCTTAGGGGCTACCTAAGGGTTATTATAAGGTCTACAAAAGGCTACCTAGGCTACCTATGGACCTACATAGGGGTTACCTAAAGGACTTACATACAAACACATAGGCCTACCTAAGGGTTACCTTAGGGGTTATTGTAGGCTACCTTAGAAGTTGTTTAGGCTACTTTACGTTACCCTAAAATCTATGTAGGCTACCTAAAGGCTATGTGGGCTTAATCTAAGGGCTACCATGGCCTACCTTAAGGCAATGTAAATTATCCTAAAGGTTATGTAGACTACCCAAGGACTATGTAAACAACCTAGGGGCTAATGTAGGCTACTTTAAAGGTTAAATGAACTACTTAGTGGCTATGGACTTTTTATGTAGGCCTATTTAGGGGCTATTTAAACTACATAAAAACTAACATAGGTTACTTTAAGGGCTATGTAGACCTACTTAAGCACTATCATAAGCTACCTTAAAGGCTAGTTGGTTATTTAAGGATTACATAACCTACCACAAGGGTTATGTAACTTAATTAAGGGCTACCATAGGTTACCTTAAGGTTTATGTAACCTACCTAAGGGCTACCATTGGCTACCTTAAGGATTTTGTAAGCTACGGAGGGGCTTATTATAAAACTACTTTAAGGGTTATGTAAGTAACCAAAGACCTCCATAGGCTACATAGGGACCTACTTAAGGGCTACCTATTTTACATAAAACCAACCTAAGGAAAACATAGGCCTACATAAGGGTTACATGGGCTACATCTTGCCTACTTCAAGGATGTGTAAACATACTTAGCCCAATTATTGTAAGAGGTTATGTAGGTCATTTAAGGCTTACCTAAGGGCTACATAGGCTACTTAGGGGATATGTAAGCTACCCCATGGTTTATATAAGCTACCAAGGGCTACCTAAGGGCTATTTACACTCTTGGGGAAATCATTCTTTGTATATTTAAAAAAACACTTAAAAGAATTTTATTTTTTAATATGTTATGCAATTATGGAATATTATAGGTATATTCAAAATATGTTTTCATAATGAATTAGAAACACACCGTAGTGACATTCAAATAACATTTTATTTTATTTTATTTTAAGAATTGCATCTTAAATTTTTTTGCATGCCATTTGGAATTTTATGGAAGTGATTTTCTTAAGTGTGGGCTATCTAAAGTGACTTACTTAACAACTTACAACATTTAATCATCTATAGATCTACCAACATACCTACCTCTCTTTAATTACCTACAACCTATTTAGTAACAACCTCAAAACAAACCTATCCAATGTAATGAATTATTTCAATTAGCTATGAATTATATTTCAATAGCTAGTAGTGAACATGATTACATAATGACTATACAATGACATAATTTTAGCCAAGGCAAAATGAATAAGGTGAGGTAAACTTATTTCACTTTTAAAGCCCCATGGTGATTTAGGCTAGTGAACTACACCTCATTTTGAATTAGTGTTTCTATGATTTATTTGATAGGACAATCAAATTTGAATTGATGATGACATCACAAGTTGGACAAGTTGATATGGACAACTAGTTATATGGTTGTTTGGATTTTTAACAACTTTGAAAGCCAAAAATTCTTAGTATGGTGTTTGTGATGCGACTATGTAGGTTCATGTCATTGTTTAATGTGCAAAGTAGATATTTCTTGTTAAGGATTATTTTCATGCAAGCAAGATAGTGTGTGTCTAACACATGTTTATATTATGAATGTTTCTATAAATCATCTATGGTGTAGTAATAGGTCTTTATCCTTTTGATGTTGGTCCAAACTATTAATGCAATATGTCAAATCAATAAACTCCATCTATGAGCTACATCTTTGTGGTTGATTTTGAATACTTTGCTTCCAACTTTTGAATGTGGGCTAATAGAGAAAATCAAAATCTAATGAAATAAATGCATGGCTATAGCCAATCCACAACTAGTGTTTTGTTGCACATTGTATGTTGCATTTGGTTTAACAAAGTTGGTTGTTAGCTAAAAAAACGAAATTCCAACTTGATTGTAAGGATTAGTTTTTAAAAGTTATATTAAAATTAAGTAATGTTGTTTTGGTTCCTTGCTCCTTTGCATGTTTCCATGTGTAGTAAATTAACTTGTTAAAATTGATTTGTGTGTAGGTTTGGCAAGTTGTACTTTCATTGTTGTAAGGTGACTCCATGAAAGTCAATTAGAAACAAAGAAAGCTTAGGTTTGAAAATTCTGAACATTGTACAAGTTGTTGTGAAAATGTAAAAAGTTATGAATTTTGAGAACATTAAATTTTTTTGGATTAAAGTGATAAACCAAGATTCAATTCAAAATTGTTGGAGGAGAGGGGGAGGGGAGGGGGGGGGGGGGATATAAATGGCAATCATTTTCCATTGAGTTATTCCAGCAGACAACACATCAAATTGTAATTATAAAATTTGATGGTTGTTCAAAAAATGGTGGATATATCGAGAAGACAAAGTGGAAAGAATTTAATCCCCTAACAATGTTTGAATGGAGGTGAACTCAAGAATATGGGAGGTAGGTTCTATTGTTCACTCAAATTTCATGTAGGTTTTCTACTTGTAATTCTTCATCTAATAGCATAAAGATGTTGACAAATGTAATGAAACTAAATTAAGTTGCCACAAATTTCATTAATCATGTATACATGTCCATTTTGGGGTTCTTCCCAAAATGCATTGAGGAGTTTGTAAATTTGCATGAATCAGTAAATGACTTGGGGAGAATTGGAAAAACCTTGTTTATAATAATGGGAATCACCAAAAAAAATTGTAACCTTTTGCATGTTGACAAGAATGATTCCATGTCAAGTTATATTGTATGGTTTCATGAGAATGAGTTATCCAAGACCACCAAGTTAATTTCCTATGAATCTATTTGATAATTCTTTGAAGTTGAATTAATTTATGAATGGCTTTGTTATGTGAACAAGGATGGAGTTTAAAAGAAAAGACATCGATGCAAGAAGGGAGTTTGTGTTCCTAGAATTTATATTTTTAAAAAATCACAACACAATATTGTTTTATGCATGTAATCTAGTTGGGTTTACTATGATACAAGACAAAATATTGGGCATCATTGATCACTAGAACCATATTTGCGACAATCAATCCAAATAACAAAAGGTTTTGAAATTGATCTAAAATAGCCATCACAATTGGAATAAGGATGATTTAATGTCGTAGACCTATTAGAACATATTAACATTTCATCTATTATCTACATAATTATGTTTGAATATGTTTTCCCGTTGATTTTGTTGGATGGTTATTGGTTCATTGTTCAATCACATGTGTTCACCCAACAATTGATTTGTGCAAGATGATATCATATGTTTTCTAATAAATCTCATTTAGTAGGCAATTGGTGCTTTTTTTCTACTAGATGAATTGAAAAATGCATAGTGTGGGATGAAGTACTTATTGATTTTTTATTGAATGTCATGAAGACATTGAAAATGTAATGCATATTGACAAGGATGGTGAAATAGATTAGTGATTATGTGTTTTATCTAATGCATACAAAACAATTATTAAATATATTCTAAACCATGTAATTGGGCTTATTATTTAAAACCATATTTGTATACTAATATGGGTTATAATATCAATATGTTGATACATAGAAGGTGTTGAATATGCTTGTGTGTAAATGTGCAAAAACAAATTTATGACAATGGAATTGTTGGATTTGGTGGTTTCAAATTATTTTTTCACTTATTAATAAGTACCCCATTTTTATAAATGGGTATTATCATAGGTGAAAAATAGTGACAAACAAATGTAGAGATACAAGTTTTGGTCAATTAATGAGGCAACACAATGTCCGCTTAAAAGCCCCAACTTTCTTTGCTTTGGGGAGGGGTGAGGGGAGGGCAACCAAATAGGTGATAGTTAACTAAATTAAAAGTTCTAGTTCTCTCTCTTTAACTATAGTTTTAATTCTAGCAACTAGTTCTTTTGGTGCATGAGATGCAATAACATGCATCTAGATATAATTTAACACTACCAAAAATATGAGAGGAGGGCAACTAGGTTTAGTTAATTGAATATAATATAAACAAATTATCATTGTGTCTCTTAACACACACAAAAATATGGATGAAGTTAAAGTTATAATTATAGCAAGTGATTTTAATTCTAGTCCTCTTTGAGCTTGTAAAATGGCCAAAGGAGAAGAAAATTAATACTTCAAAATGGTTCATTGCAACCAAAAGAGAGAGAGAAAAGAACCTTGAAAATCACCCCATTTGAAATTCATCCAAAATTATTCATCCATTATTCATCCTTTATCCATCTTTTTCTAAAATCTTAAATTGTGAGCTCATCGTGAACCAACTGATTTATCTTTCTTTCTTGATTGGATTGATCATTTTTGGATTTTTCATCTTCCTCACGGCTTAAGGCTCATGTAGTTGCATTTTTGCACATTTCAATCTTTAGACCGAAAAGGTTTAAAACACCCAAAAATATTTTTAAATATTTTTTTGATTACTAAATTGGTTTTTATAAATAGAGAGTTGTTTAGAGACACCTAAAAATCTTTTCAAGGAAGTCTACTATGTTAAATTGGGCAATGGCAATGGGACTTTGGTTTTGAAAAAGGAAGTGAATGGGTGTCTCCACACCCATAGTTCCTTTTTGAAGGAAGCATCTTTATTAAGCAAAGTTTGGTTGTTAGATTGAAAGGGGTTTCAGAGTACCCAAAGAAAAGAAAAGGTTAGCAATAAGATTTATTACTTGAGTTACCTTTTAAAATAAATATCCAATTTTTAAATTGGTAATTGCAAATAATGAAGTTCTAAATAGGTTAATATTGAAAAGTGAATAAAATGGTTATAATTGAAAGCAAAATGAATAAAATATGAGCTCCAAAGTGATGAAACTTCTAATTTAATAATTTTACTTTAGATTAGATTAAATTGACAAAGATATTCTAGAACAAGGGTAGCTTCACCACATCTCTACCTAGTAATTAAGTAAATTTGAATATTTCATTTTGAATTAAATAAAAAATCCTAAATCTTTCAAAGGATACTTCATATTTTTTCACAAAAAATTTCAATGTTAGGCAGGTCTCAAAAAATGGCCGAAAATTGAGGAGGGTTTCAAGCCAGGTTTAAAGTTGAATACCTTTGTGTATGACCTTGGGCCAAGGTCATGCTCTATTTGAAACCCATTCATCAGTTCTCAGTGGATTGAAAATTGGCCACTTGAAACCATGTCCTTATTTTATTAAATTAAAAAAAAAAAAACCTATCAAGGTATTAAAAAGTACCAAGGTCAAGGTTTTTAATTTTCCTAGTATTTTAATATTTTCAATAATCATTTAAATGTTAGGTAAGATTTAAAGTCAGGTTTAAAGTTTAGGGTGCATTGTTACATAATAGCTGCCTTTCAAATTACAACTAAGTTTTTTCTTACAAAGCTGGTTGCAAAAAAAAATATCTATAGCTCGTGTTTTGAGGGGTAATGTGTTGCATTGTGCTCTTTGATTGGTTTTTTCTTTTGCTCCCTTGTTCATCACCACCTCTCCTCGTTCTTATGTTCTTACTTATGGTTTGTGTGTTCTTGCTCATTGGCACCTTTCCTAGTTTGCATGTTTTTATTTGTTGGCGTCTTTTCTAGTAAATGTGTTCCTATTCATCAACACCTTTCATGATGTGTGTGTTACTTTGCTCTTCAACACTCGTCTTGGTTCTATTGCTCCTTTGGTGCCTCTTATGGTAGCTCTTTGTTAATCCTTGGCCTTCTAATTCTACTATTTTTGTTCCTTTGCTCTTCCATGCATCTCGTGGTTTTGCTTTGCTCTTCAAATTGGTATTGCCTCTCTCTTTTGCTTTGTGCAAGTGTGGGAAAACTAGAGGTTTCTTCCAAATTCCATTCAATTTCAAGATGCTTTAATTTCAACTTGTTTTTTGTTTGTAATTTTTTTTTGAAGTTGTTTTGTAGTTTGTTGTGTGCAAGGCCAAAAAACACAATTATTCACCACACATCTATTCACAAAAAGCATTAATTGATTTTTTTTAATGATGAAAAGAGGGAGAGAAATGAATAACTTTTTAATAATTGTAAATGCTTTGATTTGCTTTTCATAACATGGTTGAAATAACTAAAAATTGAACCCATTATTTTTGGCCAAAAACATACTTGTTTTTAACAAAATTTCCTCCAGTTTAGTATCCATTAAAAATGAAAAGAAACTTAATATCGATGAAATAAATATTGACGTGGGAATATCATAACAAAATGAAAATCTCTAAATAAAAAATAGCAAAGTTAAAAAACAATGAAGAAACAATGCAAAAAAATCTTCACAATTTACATTCTCAAAGAGAATACAATAAAAATACATTATGTTGGCTCCTCTACTCTGTTAATGATGGAAAAGATGTTGAAGAGAAAAATCTTGAAATCATGATATGCATTCTTTATTATGCTAATCTAGTGAACAATCGGGAAAAGACCTGATGAACTGCGGTCACACTGAAGTGGGTTCTGATCTTACTGTCAAAAAAAAGCCCCCGCACCTAACAAAATGAGCCTTGCAACAGTAGATCTGAGGGACAAGTATTCTGGCAATATTCAGCACAGATAGGACACTAAAGATTCAGGAAAAGAAGGTGAGTACTTCAGGAAGATTGGGCAAGAAAGAATGGGAAAAGTGGAAGCTGGAGAGCCTCACAGAGGATTAGTACGATGAGAATTACATATATGAGGAGGCATGCTACAAAAGGCTAGGCATGTAGGAGATCATAATTTGAATCAAAGTTTTACAGCTTCACCTAAAACCCAATCCCATCACTCCTTAACATTCGCACCTCGTAGTCCCTCATATAGCTATATCCTGCATACCTGATTCGAATGCCAAACTATGGTGGAAGACAAATTTGAGGAACCAACTGAATACTATCAGATACCAATCTAGTGAAAGAATTAAATACCACAAGTTAATTGGATTTGAAGTACCAGTCTCACCTGTGAGCATACCCAGATTGGCATAGTAATGGAACACATAAAAATGCATACTCAGGGTGATTCAAGGCCTTAAGTTAGACCCTCTTCCTTGGAGCAAAAAGTCTCAATGAAATGAAATCTAGACTAATCAGCACCCACATCATAAACAAGGCTGTAATGTCAGCTTTCAGGAGGATTACCAAACTGTAGACTTATAACTCACAATCAGGGGCTTCTCTAGTGTAGCATGCCTGTTGGAATGGTCACTCCATAGTACCATTTTCAGGCTCAATAACATCCAGGCCAAAAATGTCAGGGCAATTATCCCAGTGTCCTTCTTTCCTTGCCTCCCAATAGCCCCCAATATACTCAAAAGTGTCTTTGCCTTTCTCTTTCCGGAACCATTTTGGCTGCCACCCAGTTTCCTGAAGCATGCGTGCCTGTTGAAAGAACCACCAAATGTCTTAAAAGTGGAGTTCACATATCCCATGAACAAAAGAGTCAAGGGCACCTAGTTCAAAGTATCTGGATAGAGGTGCCTTCACCAGATCAGAGCAGCATGAAACGAAGTTATTTCAAATTGTAGTTTAGCAGCCCTTCCATACGCTGATCACTTGTAGCACCTTTATCAGAAACATGGTAGTCCCATCAAGAATCCAGAATTATGCCTCGTGGATCTCTTCGCATCATGCCCTACAAAAATTGTACTTATTTGTGCATAACTAGGTTTGCTAGGTTAACCAAGTGTAATTAATGTCTTAACCCCCATGCCATTGCCAGCCATTTAAACATTGAAACATCAGAAACAGCAACAGCTGCTCAGAATAACTGAAGCAACCTTGCATATTGATCGATGTGGTTTAGTGAGCAAACAATGGCATCAAGATGTTGATCAACCTGTAACTCAATTGGCTTAATCCTTCCAAACAAACTGGTTGTAGAAGAGAACAAACTTACCCGCCTCTGTTTTTTCTCAAGTCGGAGTTTCTCAGCATTGGCATCATCATATTCCCCATTCTCCAGATGCCGCTGATCAGGCCGCAGCCTTGAATCTGTCGGTGGTAACTGGACCTGCCAATTTACAAGCAAAACACCATAGACTTATTTTGAGTTCTTTGCCCCACTCATTAATGTTGGCTCTGGGAGAATGAAACATTTGCAAAGATGATGGGCACAAGATGGCATTCAATATCACAAGATTTGGAGGAACATGAGGTGCACCTCAAGACCAGGCGTGAGTTCATTCAGAGTAGTTGCAAATGCTGTAAGGCCATAACGAGTCATTTTCTGGGGAGGTTCAGCACGTTGCCAGAGCTGGACTGCATCAGACATGGGGTCATAACTTTTGTGCCTCTCACTCAAGTCACCCATCACATAGTACATTGCTTCATCCCACTTTCCAAAAAGTGTAGCTAACTTCTCCCCAGTCTTGCTATGTACAAAGCCCTGCACCTGTTTCCAGTTTTGGAGAATATTAACAGCATAAGATAACATGATTAACTAACAATGGCAATCACTGTAACAGTATTGCTTAGCACTCCCACCATCCATATAGCAGCCAAGACCAGGATGAGCTGAAATGACCATTTTAGCATTTCAATGTGCACAGAGTGCCTTTGCCTTTCCAAAAACACATCCTTGAGCATTATCAACGTCAAGGCAAACTTATGACTCCAATTAAGTCCATTCACTGCCAAAGTCTATGGAGGTATCAGTGGTCTAATGTGTGTATTTGATTTATTAATTATAGGACAGTAGAGCATTTACCTGATGAGGGTTACGATCAATGATTGATTGCTCTTTGAACTTGAGCTTACATGAAAGCTCACAGTTGCCCTGAATTCGCATTGTGCCATAATGATCCACGTACAGCTTCCCCAAGATCAAATTGTAAATTGATGTTGTAACCTTCACCATAACAAGAGAAATGACATGTTCAGCTCACCACCTGATCATGTCCTTAAGAAATTACAAATCATGGTTAGGGTACTCAGGCCATCCAAAACACAATCTGGGTGGCTGTAATTCATCACCCTGCAGGGTGGTCACAGTAAATTGGCAGTTCTCCACTGTTGGCCAGATGTATTTACCCACATATGTAGTAAAGTAATAGTATGGAGAAGGCAAAGACTACAACTACTTTAGAGTACTAATATTTGGGCATCAATCATAAGCTGGTAGATCTGGAACAAGCAATGAAAGCTCTCAAAGCCACAAAACCCAGCAGAAAAGAAAGGAGAAAGTAAAACAGGTACCTTAGACCATTGAAAGGTTTCCCCATCATCAAACTTAAGTGTAAGGATTCCCACAGGGTCGACCTGAATTGAGCGCCCCCAAAACTTGCTCTTCAAATTACAGTCACCCCAGAATTTCCAGCCCCGGCCCTCACAATGGCATGCCACAATCATTGGATGATGGCTTACCTGTAACTCAATCAAGCCCATTAGTTAGAGACATACATGACCATCTCTGATTTGGACATTCTGGAGTTCACAACAAGTCAGTGTATCTTCATAAGTACTGAGAATTTCTCTATATTTCCAATTTAAGTCAACCTGAATAGCACCAAGAGATGACTTGATAATGAGGTTCTAGAGATTTCAGGTTTGACAAAACAACAAACCAAACAAGCATGAAAACGAGGGGAACCAACACTAGAAAACAAGAAAGAAAACAGCAAAAACAAAAGAAAGAAGGAGTGGTTTGAATCACTGCAACACTTATACACATGTTCAGGGACCTTCAACAGCAACACATTGGTATGGACCATCTACCATAACACCAAACTAAATCAACAATGGATCCATTTGGTTAGATGAAACAAATATATTGCTGTCTAAGGAATCGGGAGACTAAAACCAACTAAATGGCTGTAGAGCACCTAAAAGCAACAACTTGCACCACCCAGGCCCTCCGTGTTTGTCACTGCCAGCAAACATGTGTAACGCTGCTGCACAGTAGTAGTAGGTGCATGATTCAACTTTGGGAGAATCGGTGTTCTTAATAACGGTACCCCACTCAATCATGGTGAACATCAAAAACTGTAGGTGATGCAGAAGGCTTGAGGGCAGTGTTACTTAAGATTTGGAATAAAGAGATCTAAAGAGTCAGGGTCTTTCCTACTTGAAAAGCTGCTAGCAAAAATTCCTAACGTCTGAGAACAGATATGGACTGACCTTTTCTGAGAAGAAATGGAGGCCTTTGTCAGGATAGTCTGCCTCATAAGTCTCACCCAGTAATGGATTAAAGGGTTTACATGTTCGGCCCTCAGTAGAAGCATACCCAGAAACAGCAAAAGCTCCCACATACAGGAGCCGCATCAAGTTATTCCCCTGGGTGCACAAGCAAGTTCATAACATTCAGTTTTAGGTGGTGCTGAACACTGCCTGTGTGTGACCATTTTCTCCACCTATAGCCAACCTGCCTCAACCTACTGGAGACCTGATCAACAATTAAGTTCTTCAAAATTGTTTTATGGCTGTTATCTTGCAGTAGTCCTACAGCAGGGTACCCAGGAGATGAAGAGCTAGACGGTCGAAAACCATAGAGTTTGGACTACTCACATCACAGTCTATTGATGTGAGAATCAAATACTTTCGCCTGCACTGGCCTTCAGCCTCTGTAACTTATGTTCCACAGCACAAGGAGGGAGGACTCAAAACTAGAAGTAGATTTTCTTTGATGACTTGCTGAATCAACTTGCTGGGTCAAACACGTACCCGTTTTCCATATTCATATGCACGGTCAAGCAAATAAGAATACTCGACATCTTCAAAGCAACGCTGGAGTGATGAGATAGGCTCATTGAAGTATACTGGTAAGCAAACCTTGGTCAAATCCTTCCCAATGTTATCCTTGATCATTGACCATAAGCTTACACTCTTTTCTTTTTCCTTGGGATCTGGCAGGGCTTTCCGCCGTTGAACTCTTGGGTAGTCAAAGCCAATGAGCTCCATGTCAACTTCACCCTGCTCAGGCGCCACACAATCTGCAGGAGGATTATAGCGGCCTGAAGTCAAGCTCTTGAGTGAATCTCTGGTGTCAAAAAACACCTCATCTTCTTCATCAGTATCTCCATCACCAGCACCAGCTCCCTCATCTTTATCATGGTCATCATCTGACTCAGTGTCACTCCCTCCTGTTTCAAATGTTCCCAGAAATACATTTAATCAGATGAACCCTCTTGAAATGCAGCCACATGGTCAGCTGCATACTCAATCCACAAATCCAATAAAATGTGAACAAACACAGCAAGCTTTTGTGGGTCAAATTTGCAAGCAGGTCCAGGTGTGTCTGAATGCAACCTGTACATTTAAGAAGGGAGCCTTATCAAGCAATCAAGTCAACACTTCTGCCTCCTTTTTCAGGAAAAACAACAGCCCAATTTCAACAGACAAATCCATAAACTTCATGGTCCACAAGATTGGCCATGTCTCATTTTAGTGATATTTGCAAGTACAGCAATGCCACATTGCACCACCCATTGGCCACATAGACACACCTCATGGGCATGTTAAGGACCTCATTCCCTAACATAATTGGGTGATAAATGAGGAAATGAAAAAGAAGGAATGCTTAGTCACCATAGTATTTTTTGAGGCCGTGTATACCACCCCCACCATTTTGGCTTTGCATTTCATCCACAACTGTCGTCTCCAGTTCCACTTTCTCAGCCTGCCAATCCCTGGGTTACCTTACTACCAATCTTCTATATTTTTGCATCCTTTGATATACTAGCCCCACAAAAATCACAGGATCTTCTTGCATGGTCAGACTCTATATGCCAACAGCAAAATTTTAGCAATGTTACCAATATTATTTGTTAAGAAAAAAAGACATCCAATCAAATTACAGATCCCATGAATTGCTGCATTTTAAGAACAAGGACCAGAGCTAGGATTGAGCCAGAAACACAGTTCCAACTATGTTTCAGCTTAAGTTTCCACTCTGTGAAGTTTGAATGCAAAAATGGGGCTTACAGAATTACCTCGAGTAGCCGTAACCTGTCAAGCAAGTAAATGCGGCGATTCTGCATTAAATTAAGTTGCTCCTTAACCTCTGAGAATTCTGCAAGCATGACATCTTCACACTCCTTTATGGCATCCTCTGTCAAGCCAAGCTCAATCAACTTCAGCCGCAGCTTCTCTGTTGAGATTGTAATTTCCTCCGATGGAGTCATAACACCAACAAGTGTCGAATTTCTCGGGAACAAGTCCTTTGCTGCCTGCAAAGCTTCCATCCATACTGACCGGTCGGCACTTGTCTCTGCCCGAAGATGGAGAGTCTTTGTTCCAGTAAATATGTAAAACTTTCTGTCATCAGACTGGCTGTTACGAAGTGTTGATACCTACACACCCAAAACCTCCACAAATCTATTCAGTCACTGGATGACCTGACAATCAATCATAGATCTTCAATTCTGAGTACAAGTCATTTTGGATTCTGTTCATATTTTATTTTTTGGCAAAAGATTAGTCCTTAACACACACCCACAAGCTGTTTGTATGCATCTGCACACTAACTTCAACTGTTCAGATATGATCAGCTGTGAGCACAACTCTGACGAGTTCCAGTACTTATTTCACTGACTAAGCAACAGCTAAAAGCCACTGGTAGACCTCCACCAGAGGGCAGTCCTGCGCTTGCATATGAATGCCAAATGTTCACAGCAAGGTTCTTGAGAGCACAAAAGTTTGGGTGGGCCACATAGCCACTGAGGAAGATAGACCAACAACACACCAGTCAGGTCTGAACTGATTCTTTGATTTCCAAAATTAAGAGGAGCTATTGTAATCAAGACATTGATTTCAAGCCATCACTACAATCAGCAAAACAGGATGAGAGTCATGCCAATGGAACATAGGGTATTCCTCTGAACTAAGACTCACAACACCCAATAGGCATGAAGCTTTGAAGAAGGCCTGCATCAGATATTCCTTCTACTGGCCAATGCCAAGATGGGGCGCAGCAGCCATTGGCTCAAAGTCATCATGAGTGCACCATACACACCCTTTTAACTTTTGATCCCTTCAAGGGCAAGTGTATGTAAACTACAGTATTACACACTGCCAGTTGATCCAAGGATGTGAATATTTTCAACAACACTCCTGCTACTATTCACTAACACTTTAGTGCACCCAATACACCCAGTGCCCTTCATCAAGTGAACAACCTCAACATAATCATAGGTAACACAGCTATTCAAACAAGTTCCTTTGGCAGAACTGACAAAGCTTCATCGAGCTGCCCGAGTAAGCTATACACTTCCCATGCAATGAGACCTTTCAAGGGCAATATGCAACACACTGATTTGGCCACTGGACAGACTAACAGCAAAGTGGGTTTTCTAAACAATCACAGCTCTCTGATCTTTGGCTTGGATTTGCCAACTAAAGATATCATCATGTTCTCCTGTAAATCAGTTTGCAGTGTAAACATATTGTTGCATTTCTTCCCTCCAGAAGAATTGCACTTCTCATTGTTGATTGTGACAGAGCAGCATCCCTTTTACATGGACCATCTTTCTACATTTAACTGGTGGATCTGCCTTCTCGTCAGTGTAGGGCTGTTCCATCCAAATGTGTTGCATGTTTTCAGCCATGAGCAAAACGCCAGTTGGACAGTCAATTTATTAACAGCAAGGAAAATAGCAAACCTTGAAGGGGACCCCTTCCATCCATCTAGCAGCAGCTTTGCCACACAGCTGTGACGACGACGGCAAAGAGAAGTAGTAGTAGATTGGCAAGAGAGAAAAAAAGCAGCACCTTCAAATGGACCTCTCCAGTGACTTTGGCAGAGGTTTTTTCATCACTGAACACATGATGATGAGGTCTGTGCTTTTTCATTAAGCGCTCAGCATCATCACCAATCAATCGGAAAGTTTTATATCGCTCCTGGCTGACTGTCACCTTATCGGGCCCATGAATCTTGTAATAGGAAAATACCCCTTCTTGAAGAATGCACCATCGCGGTCGCCATCCTTTCCCAAGATTGACCCATTTGTAAAGAATTCCAGCAACATGACTCAATCCACCTCCTTGCAATCCACAAGCTGCTGCAGCTGCCGCATTCTCAATTTGAATAAGCTCACCTGAGAAGTTCTTCACTGTTTTCATCCCTCCTTCTGGAGTCACTGTAAAGATCTTCCCTCCTCCTCCAGCTGCTGCTGAAGAAACATCACAAAGAGAAGGACTAGGGTTCTCTCCTCCTCCTCCTCTCTCTGAGTCAGAGTGAGATCTTTTAGGGTTTCCTGCTGCAATCCCGTGGGATCTTTGATCCCTCGCCATTTTGTGAAGACCGTTGTTGGTAGGAGGCAGATCAGACGATGAAACCCTGCGTTTTGTCAATTCAAGCGGAGACGACGCTGCTGCTTTCGGATCATGCATCGGCGCGGCCGCGGCAACCAATTTTTTGTCTTTCTTTCTGTCCCTTTCCTGATTCTCTTCGAATGGCACAGGCGCTATGCAACACAGGGGATTCATTCAAGAAGAATATGCTCAACAAGATTGCTTGTTGAGCATTTACGTGGGCATCCCAACCCCCCAATCAAGCGATCTTCAATTTCCCGATCTGCTGCATCCCGTTCCTCCCACCTTCTGCTTCTTCTTCTTCTTCACTCCGCAAACGCTCCTCCAATCTTCTGCTGCTGCTGTCCCTTGCAATCGAAACCAAACAAATCAGTCACAAACACCCCCAGACCTAGAATGGAACGAATGCCACCAAATCTCTGCCAAAGACAGACAGAGGAGCTTCAACACACACACACGATGACAGCATCTGACAGTTTCTCCCAATCCAGAAGAGAAGAACATATCCCACCTACACATCGAAATCTTCAACAGAGCAAGATCCAAGGAATTAAAAAACACACCGACCCCAATAACAAACTTCTCAGTTCTTGTCCACAAACAAGACCGCAACAGCAGCAGCAGCAGCAGCAGCAGCTCCTCCTCCGGATGCTTGGCGGCAATGGGTGATTGGTTCTCTAACTCACAACGCTACAAAAAAGCTCCACAATGCAAAAGCATGAGTGAGGGAAGCCTCTCTTCTTCTTCTTCTTCTGCTGGTAATGCATGTGAGAAGAAAAAGAACAACAACAACAACAAACGTGGTGGGTGGAGAGAGAGAGAGAAGAGAGAGTGTGTGTGTGGTGGGTGGAAAAGGACGAGCAAAACACAACGAAATACCCCAAAAAAGGGCAAGTGAATCAACCAAAACCCCTTTTTTCTTTGTTTCTTTCCTTAATGAAATTTCTTTGATTTTCTTACAATTTTTCTTAATTTCTTTGTCTCTTGACTCTGCCCCTAAGGAAGAGATTTTACTTGTAGGGTTGAGCCCTTAACCATGGCTTTTAAGGGCCTGCATGAGGTATATAGTCAAATGCAGGCTCAAACTCAAATATTTCACCATGTTATTATAGGAGCACCTCCTTCTCAAGCTCTACAAATTCATCTTTGAAATGCCAAGCCAAAGGACCAGCCAAAAGGACCATATGTTTTCTCGAACTGCAAAATGCATTTAATTTTAATTTTTTTTTTACCCCTCTTAAAGACAAACCTCATAACGTTCTTATTTCTTATTCATTTTAAATGATTTAAAGTGATTTATAAGAGCACCACCTGAAGTTCTATGAATCATCTTTGAACTCTATAATAGCAACAGAGCATAATAAGAATTTTTTTGGGTGTTTGGGAATCGTCCTTTGTAATGTTTGGTGGTTTGTTTTTTTTTTGTGGAGTTCTTCAACTCCCTTTATTTTTGGGGGCTGTAACTTTCTCATTTTTAATCTGTTTTCGACGATTTTTAATGTGTCAGATGCACAAAGAGGAGAGGTTCAACTTTTGTTTCGACACCAGAAACAACAGAGCCCTTCCGTTGGATTGGATCCGGCCTGTCCTGAGCGCTTAAGTGTTTGATCACTAGCTGATCCTAATTAGTTAGGGGGTGTGCCCACAATTGTTTTTTTTTTATAAAAAATTTAGGGGAAGAAGGAGCCATTTCATTGGCCCATCACCAACATTGCATCCTGCCATTTATTATTTATTCATTGACATCCCAGGTGGCCCTTGGGTGGGGTCTTCCAGTTATGGCAAACTCTGTGAGTGAGGTTGGTGAGTCTGCCCTGCCTGCCCTTGAGTGAGTGCGAGTACCTTGACCCCACCTAAACCAGCTCCTATCTGTGCAACAATGGATGGAATCACTTTCATTCATTTGTGGCTGGATGAACTAACATTACCTGAATTGAATACCTATGTGATATCACACTCCACCTTGTTAACCTACATATAGATGGATGGATGGATAAATGGAACCCCATTATGATTTAGTTATGGTTGAACCTACTCCAAGTAACTTGGTGTGGTTGAAGAGCTCATTCAACTTGGTAACCTACTTGTGAAAACCATCTTCTCACCCTCCTCCCACCACCTACCTCTCCCATCACAAGATCAATTATAGGGTCTTACTCTTCCTTTCATTGTTACTAGTGGGTGCCTGTGACCTTTGGCCACTCTGAAGTCCCCCGGTTTCTTTAAACTTGGTTCATGTTTTAGTTTTTTTTAGAAACTTTTAACTTTTTATTTTTATTTATTTTTATGTGTTTTTTATTTTTATTATTATTTTGTATAATAAAAATAAAGTGTTTTTTTCACTTTTATATATATATTTATTTGAATGCAAGTTTGAAGTTTGGAGAAAGAAGACACACCTCATTTGTTTTTCAAGTAGGGTTTTTCTTCAATATTTATAAGTTTTATTTTTTCTTATTTTTTACTCTTTATTTGGTTTTTTCATTTTTGGAAATTTTTTTCTTTTAAAATTATTTTACTATATTTCCTTTTCCTTGTTTCATTTGTTTTCATTCCTTTTTTATATTTATTGCGTTTTTACCTTTTTTATTATTTATGTTTGTTTCATGTTTTTATTTTGTTTATCTTCATTTTTTTCTATTTTTATGTATGTATGTATTTATGTATTTTATTTTATTTTTTAAAAACGATTCTAATTTTTTAATATGTTTTATAATGAAAATAATTTTTTTTTAAAATTGTATTTTTGTTTGATTAGATGCAGCTCCCTCGGTTTTCTCCAAAGGTTTCTTTAATAGAAACGGCACCTCGCGCGGCCCCCCGCAACGGCTGCCCTGGCCGCCTTGCCCTGCCTGTCACCATAAACAGACAGACACCACCACAGGGAACGGGTAGTGATTGGAAGAATCTTCCAGGCACTGCCCATTTTTTGTCCACACAGACAGACACACACCACGTTTGCTAGTGGGTACCCGTGACCTTCGGGCACAATGAAGTCGATTTGTTTTTTGTTTTTTCCTATGGAATTTTGGGGGAAACAAAACCAAACAAAAGCGCCAAAGTCGCCATATTTACAGAATTCGTTCTTGGAGATCGCAAAAAAAAAAACAAAGCAGGATTTTATGAAATTTCTATTTTTTCGTCTCGCTTTCAACCAATTTTCACCAAGCTATGATTTTCTTCTCTTTTTTTTCCTTTTTCTTTCCTCCAAAGATTTTTTTTGTTTCTTCTTCTTTCCTCGAACAGATTCAAGCCAAAAATCCTAAATAAATAAACTTTAGAAAGGAAAGACATAAACCTCATAATAATGACTCCTCCATTTTTTTATTTCGAAATACACCAAAAGAAAAAAATCAAGTAAAAAAAGTTATATATACATATATATATATATAGACTTTTGAATATTTTTTTATTACTAAATAATATTATCATTTATTAGTAGTAATAAATATACATGTTTTACAAACTACAACTTCTTCCAGTGTCGTGGTAGAATATTCATTTATTTATCATTTATTTTTATAATTACTCAAACGATAATAATAATAATATTATTAATTTGGTTTGCTAATTTCTTATGATTTCTTTTGGAAAATTATAAAAAATCGTCAATAAAAAAAGCTAAATATTTTATTCTGTATAAATACAAATATCTTAAAATTCGTTGTTTTGCATGTTGGTTTGAGTGTGAGGTTTGCATTTTAAATAAGAAAAACCTTCACAAAAAGCTTGGAATACTAGCAAGTTAAATTCAAAATATTTTTGCGACCTCAATCAATTTGGCTTTTGTTCCACTTTTTGGTTTGGCCACATGTATGGAGTAGAGTTTGTTTCAAATCAACTTCTTTCTCCCAGTGTCCATCCTTTACACAACTTTCTTTTCTTTTTTGTCATATAGATAATTTTTTGTTGTTTTTTTCCATCCTTTATACAATTTCATTTTATTTTTCTTTTCATGGGTTTCTTTTCAAAGTGTTTTGGAAGCAGTTGTTGTAAATATTTATGCATGCGAGGTTCAAAATCACTTGTGTGTCCGGGTGGCAACATTTCCGAAATATGGCCACAGAGTTGTCAAGCCTGGCCCGCACCACTCCCCCCCTTTCCGTTTCCCAAACATTTTCGGAAAGTCCCCACCCATGAATCGGTCTTTTTTTTTTTGCAACCAGGCTTCTCCTATTACAAAACATGGGATGAGACAACCGAGCTTCTCATAATGTAAAACACAGGATGGGACAACCGAACTTCTCTTATTATAAAACCCTAGTTGTTATAGGAACCCTAGAAATCTAGTCTTCGCCACTATTGAAGTGACCGAAAACACCTCTCTTTCTACAGTACAAATTAGATTTGCTCTATTGCCTGTCTCGGTGATCCCTGCTTGTTCTATGAGACAACTCCAAATTATTTGCACTGCCACTAACCAGCTTAAAGCACTCTTGATCAACAAAACACCTATCTGATTCAACAAAACCATGTACATGAAAGGGCTGAAATCTCTGTTCGATCATGACAGAAAAATCTTTCCCATTCACAGGAGGGGACACATATGGGTCTTGGGTGTGCCAATCTCCAACATCTTTCACTCGATAGTCAATGCTGCGACTTCCATTGAAAACAGGACTGAGAACTGCAGCCCCTGACCTTACATGGAAAGAATCATTTTCAAACTTCCAAGCCAGATTGCTCTCCATAGATGAGGGAGCAACAAAGAAAGCTGTTGGCTCTGCACCTCGGGCTGCTAGAGTGCTGTATTCTCCATCGTCAGTGTAAAACCCATTCTACCGACCTACAGTTACAAAAAGCAACAAAAAGAAATCATGAGAAAGTAATTGTAGGTGTCCACTTGACATGCATCAAGAAACACTCATGACACAGCATAGATTGCATGTTGCAAATTTTCGTGTACTTATCCCACCACCACCCCACCTGTCTTCTCCCCATATAAAACATTGTTTCACTAAAGTAGCAGCAGCAGAACAACAAAAGCACCAGCACCTGGTAAATGAATACAAACAATATACCTACTTCTGTGATGAGCATCAGCACATGAAAACCCATACCATGTGCTTGCAGTGGCCTCACATATTACTGCCAAACTTTACCACACAAAACAGTGCATGTAGAAAGGACGCTTCCCCATTTTGTCTGCAGAGAAGAAAAACCTGAGTTTCTACCACTTGAAACATCTCTGAGGAAAAGCAGTTATACCTTGGATTCTATGCTTACTCCGGTGTCCCAAACCATTACCGTTGGTGGAGGATAGACCGATGCATGTTGCAGATTTTCGTGTACTTATCCCACCACCACCCCACCTGTCTTCTCCCCATACAGAAACACTGCTTCACTAAAGTAGCAGCAGTAGAACAACAAAAGCACCAGCACCTGGTAAATGAATACAAACAATATACCTACTTCTGTGAAACAATAATTGTTATTACTGTTGGTCACCGCTCTAAACTTAAATCAAGCTGAGTTCTAGTCGGGGTGATTCACAATTTGTGGCATCACTTGGGCTTATGCCACTCAAGATATGCATCAGAGCCTCCTGCAAATCTCTCTTGCCTTTTCTCCTTCTTCCAAAGCCACTATGGCATCATGAGTAAGAACTTCTGCTGCCTCTGACTCTAATGGAAGGCGTTGTGAACACTATACCAAAAAGTCTTCGTCTTTCTCCTTTTTTCCCTCTACTTCTACCATGCCCAAGTCAATCGTCATGCTATATCTAGATCCATATCTCACTAGCTTCACAAATTTCACTCCTTGCATTCACTGACTGTTGCTACAGTGCTGCATCTATTGAAACCAAAAGAGAAAAAAATCTATAATTATGAGACTTTCAAAGACCTACTTGCTTTAGTATCGAATTAGCCGAAGAGAAGAAGGATTGGAATCTTGCCTGAGCTTGGAACAGTACTAGCAGCAGCAACTTCTGAGACTCTGGAATCTGATGTTGAGGAAGAACATCAACGTAATAAGCAGATTTCCTCGGCAGCCAAGCTCCCCGCTGCAAATCCATCTGAGCTTAACGGCAAAGCTGCTACAGATTTATCTGTAGTATGATACACGTCTCCAGCATTGTCTACTGGTTCTCCTCTCGCAATCGAAGGAGAAGAAGAGGAAGGTCATGGCCCGCTTGACAGTCTCATCAGGTTCAATATCAACAATGAGAGTCTGCACAATCTCATACCTCCATTGCTCGCTCTGCAGACCACACAATTCTCATGCTGAATATGTGGCATGGGTGCCCTGGTTATCACCTCACCTATCCTATTTTGCCATCTACTACAGACCAACTCCACATGGAACGGGCAGTGACTAGAAGAATCTTCTAGGCACTGCCCAATTTTTGTCCACACAGACAGACAAACAGACACCATGTTTGCTTTAATATATAAGATGTTGGTGGTCTGAATGCTATTTGTTAATCACTAGCAACAAAAAAGGGAAAGGAAGAAATCCTAGGCTCGAGTTATCTTCAACAAGAGGAAAGGGAGATTGGGTAATATGAGGGTTGTATTAGAGTTATCATTGAAGTCATCTTCAACAAGAGGAAAGGGAGATTGGGTAATATGAAGGTTGTATTAGAGTTATCATTGAAGTCATCGTCAACAAAAGGAAAGGGAGATTGGGTAATATGAGGGTTGTGTTAGAGTTATCATTGAGGTCATTGCTAGTTTGAGCTTCTTTTTGTTGTTTCATGCCCTATTTTATTCTATCCTTAAAATCACCCACATTGGGGATGAAATTTCAAGACATCATGCAACTAATTTGCTTTTGCCCTTTCAAAATCTCATCCTCCCCATAAAGGTGGGATGGGTGTTGACAAATATTTTAATTTAATGTGAACAATTGAATTTTTTTCCCATAAGACACTTATTTGAGTGAACCATCAATATCTTGTGCATGGACTTAAAATATTCCCATATCAAAACATGCACTCAAATGAACCTTCAAAAGATGTGCTTATATCATTCCTTATGACAAATTACAAGGAATACTTGTAGATTTGAAATGCATACACAAGCAAGGCATCATCAAGCTAGGATGTGGCTAATTGGGGATTGAGTTGCAAATTAAAAATAAGAGGGGTCTTTGGGGGGGTTGGGACCAAAATTGGAATTGAGGCTTCGGAGTGATGTACGTAGTTTATGTTTGCTCTAAATGATTTTGGATGGCTCTAAGGGATAAAGAGAGGATTATTCTTCACATGGAGTTCATGATTGGGAAATGAAACCATGTTCATAAAAGTTTGGAACTTTATTGTAATTCTATGTGTACATTTTCGAATTTGTTTATAATGTGCATGAAAACATATTGTTAATTATTGATGATTTTCATGGATGGGAGTTTTATGTTTTTTTGAAACTGAATTAAATACTAATAATAATAAAGTTGTAAATTGATATTGAGAATTATTGTTCAAGGTGCCCAAGATTGGTTGATATTCGAAATTGAACATATAAAAATGGTGGAAATGGAACATATCAAATTGTTTTGGTAACATGTCACAAAAGTGGCTTATTACATGAACAATCACTAGGGGGGAAAAAAAAGTCATTTAAATGACACATTGCAAGTCTTCTTGCAAAATTCCATGACATCACGACTAAGCCTACCAACCATTATCATGACCTTCACAGGCGAGGTTCGTCAACAATGACATTTTTTCAAAAAAAATTCATATTCATTGCTTCTTTTAAAACATACAAATGTGATAATGTTATTAAAACATGGTTTTAATTTGAGAATCCAAAATGAATCATGAACCCGTAAAGTTACAAAAGTGACACAATAAAACACATGTGTTATCCTTTTTTTTTGGGAAGGGTATGAATGTCCAACTCAAACATATTTGTATGTTGGTCCATCCTTCAAAGCATGTCACCAATGGATTCAAGTTGTATGATGATTATAAAAGTAAAATGTTTGGCATAAATAATATAAAAATGTTAATTATCATGAAATGTGATTTCTATCAAACATTTCTTGTGAAAAATAATTGGATATTTCAAAATATTAAAAAAATGTTAATGCATTAATATTAAAATTTTGCAAACATATGTCCAATGTTATGAATTAAATACAGTTATTGGATAATATGATATGGTCTTCATAAAAACTTTGAACAAATTTTGTATTACAACAAAATATACAAAGAATATTCAATTTTTAAATTTAATTTGTAATCAAGAACCAACCAATTTTTTTATTATTCCATATTTATTTTATATAAATAAACTTGTGCACCAAAAAAATGAAAATATGTTCGTTAATACATTAAGTTTCACATTTGTTTTCAAAACAATGGGCATTTATCATTAATCATGTTCACCAACTTATAAAGTTTCAAATGATCCAATTAAAACTATAGGTTTGCATTTTACAATTCATATAAAGAAATATATGTTGGCTGAATTATGTGTTGGTAACTATGCAACATATGGTGGTTTTATGAATAAAACATCAACAGCATATTGTAATAAAACCATTATATGGGTAATGTTTCAAAGTTCTAAAATTGGAACACTAACAAGAAAAAATATAATTATTAATACAACAATAACATTGAATAAAAACGGACACCAATTGAACCTATCATCAAAGATATAAGAGTTGATAAATTTTTAATTATTTATCATAACATGGATTCAATTTTCAACTTGCAGTAAGAAGAATCATACATTATCATTAAAGATTATCATTAGATGAATTGGCTTTTAAATCTCTTATTAATGTTAAAATATAAGGGTTAACATATATAACATTATCTTGCATTTGAATAAAAGAAAAACGTTTTTTTGTAAAAAAACAATTACAACTTGGATAACATTAATTCCTCAATTAAAAAAGTACATAATTTTCATGTGATTATACAAGCCTTGAATACAATTTCTTTACGCTAACATTACAAATACATTAACCATGATCATAATTTTCAAATGTTTCATATCTTATATTTTATATAAAAATAAAAATATACCATGCATCAATAAATGTGCACAAATTTATAAATTCATTGAAATATTCATATATTTCAATCCATAATGGTCATGGATTAGGGTGCCTACAATGTAAAGTAGACAATTCCTACTCCTTGTCATAAAGAAAAAAAAGTAACTGTAAACACGTTTGAATGTATTGAAAGTAAAAATATTTTTAAATTTAATGATCAACATGAAGATATTTTTAATTTTATTACAATGATATTGATTAATCAGATATTTAATATGCATTCAAATAGACTAAAAAAAACTATATATTTTTCCTATTTTTAAAGTTGTCCAAACTTGTACAAGTAGGTGAAAATAGGTGAATTATTGAATGTTCTCCATTTTCAACATGATGTAACTTTAAAATGTACTTGTAAATTCTCAACATTTAAATATTATAATAAATACATCAAAGTTTCAATGGAAAAATATGTTTAAACCAATTCAACAAATCATTTTCAAACATACTTGTTATTTATTTCATTGTGCCAAAGTTTCTCAAATTTTGTAATCACGTCATTATAAATTCAAAAAAAAAACCATGTTTTTATTATGTTATTTTAAATTTACTTTTTTTTATTTTTGTAAAAAATTGGACCAATTTTTTATTGTCTTTTTATACTACTTTTTGGGTTTATTTTACCATGTTTTCACCCATTAATGATGATTTATTACATACAAATGCACTTAAATTCTTTTGATACAATAACTAGTGATGGTTCAAAATGTATAATAAATTCTTAAAACTTTAATATTAACATTAAAATATATATTGTATATGTGTATATGTGTATAGAGCTCACTCATATTTAATTTTTACAATCCTAAACAAGTTTAAAATTGTAATTCAACAATTTTTTCAAACATTGTCCAATCATCATAATGGAAGATTTTAATGTTGACATTTAATTAAACCTCATAAATAAATTAAAATTAAAATCTTAACTTAATAAAAACATCACAAAAGTTGAATTTTAATTAAACCATACATGGACAAATGCCTTTGGAAATGAATGTAAATATGGTGTAACATAAGCATATTGGCCAAAATTTGACAAATTAATTTATATTGCATTCAAATTACCAAACACATTTTTTATGTATAACAAAAAACCATTAATGTCTCCATTTCTTTAATGTGTAGCATATGAATATTGCATTTTCCATCTAATTAATGGCACCCAAAATGGTGGCACCTTGTGGCTTACGTTTATATATTTTGATTAGTTTTCATAAACCATGTGCAAACAAAAAATCATAATTATCACCAACAAGACACCAAAAGAGTTGGAACTTTTTTTAATTCACATTTACACTCATAAAAAACACAACAATTAAACACATTTCATGAAAAATCCTAAAACCAAAATGTGACAACAAAAATTACAAGAAACGTCAAATTCTTAAATTTGAAAGTGAAATGAGACTAAAAATTAAATGAAAAACTTTCTCAACTCTTTTCATCTAAATTATATCCATCCATCCATTACTAATGTTTTTTTCAAACATCTAAATATTTAATTTTACCTTGTGCACATTATGAAAATTGATTTTACATTTAAAAAAAAAAAAACACTTGGATTGAATTTTCACACAACATTTTTATTTAGAACTTTATGTTCAATTGTATAATTATAGGAAAGGCAATGGAAGTATATAACCAAAATATGGCTAAATTATTTTCCAGATGATCACCACTTTGACTACATCACAAAATCCTGCAAAGAAAAAGCCTGCAAGTCCAAAAGCAAAGATTTTTTGTGTTTTTGCTTTCTACTTTCATATCTAGTATGTAGCCAAAATATGGCTAAATTATTTTCCAGATGATCGCCACTTTGACTAGGTACCCTAAACCCTAAACCCCGAACCCCGCCCAGAAAAGCCTTGTCAACGTCGGAAAGCGCAACGAAGATAATGGGCGCGGCGAGTGGAGGAGGAGTGCGACGTCGCAGCACCCAACACAAAATTCGTCGTCGGATTGCAAAATTCCCGATCCCATGACCACGTAAGTAACGGGGACCGTGTGTGGTTGACGCGGAGATTGAGTGTCCAGTCTCTCTCGGACTGCAGTTCTCAACAACCAACGGACGGACTGACTGACTGACTGAAGGCATCGACCGTTCGTCCTTGCTCCACCACCAGGTCCAAGAATTGTAGCTCCAGGCATTCAGGCAGGCAGGCAAGCAAGCAGGAGAAAAACCCAACCCAGAAAGACAAAATAAAACTCCAGGTGGGCTATTATCTCTTTTCTTGTGTTTTTGTTTTTGGAAATTGGGGTTTTTGGTCCTTTGGGAATTCGCTTTCTCTGCTGCTGCTGCTGCTGTCCCTCTCACTGAGATTGGTTTTTCTTTTCGGAGAAGCCCTCAGAGCTCTCACTACTTCTACTACTGTCACAATTGTAATCCAATTTCGTGAAGAAAGTTGTGCAAGGATTGTTTGTTGGGTGGGGGTGTGTATGGGGATGGGGTGAAGGAAGGATGGAAGCTTTATTGCCAGACTTCTGTTTGTTTCTTTTCTTCCAGTTTGCTATGTATATGTCTATATCTTGAACCCTGAACCAATATAACTGACAACGTAAGTCACAAAACTCAAGATGTGTTGCAATATGTATATGTATGAGAGCTCTATTACGTTCAGAATTGAGCTGAATTGGCATGTCCACGGATGATGGCAAGAAGAACAAAGGCAAACCTTGATTGTGCAATTCTTCCTCCTTGTACACAAAAGCAGTCAATCAAGCTTCCCACAGTCATGAAAAATCTCTTCACCTCATTTGATTTGTTATGTACAGCTTGGAGTTTTTTTTTGGCTCTGCTGGAGAATTCTTATGCATCTCATCAGAAGAGTTTACTACTGTTCTTGTGCCACAAATTGTGAAGCTAGGAGGAATGATTTGTGGGGCTCCCCACCTTGACCTAATTTTCGAAGCAGCTTGCAACGAGCATTTTGTCATTAGGGTTTGTCATTAGAGTGTCCCTGGTGTAATTGGGTTAACAGAAATCTTTAGAAACCATGTTCTCTCTATGGGTTGGCATGTATCTGTTGATCACTGATTTCATTTTGTAGTAAAAAACCTTTGCAGGATTTGCGGGTTGGGTGAGCTCAATCAATTGATCTCTGTGCCTGCCATTGTCAAAGGGAGTTCATCTTCGCTGCTGCAGTTTATTTTTAGTCTTTACTCAATGGCAGCTGCTCAGTTTAAGTCTTCTCTTTCAATTCCCAGTGCGACCATAGCTTCATCATGCTCGAGTCTTGACGACAGCCGAAAAAGAAGAAGAAGCAGAACAGAAGTGAAAGAGGTAATTGGACTCCGGGGGCCAAGTTTGTTGTTGCCACTCAAGTTGTTTCTGAGCAGTTCCTCAAACCAGGTACAGAATCCAGCAAGGAAGACTGGTGTCTTGGACCCACTGCTGGGCATCAGGTGTGCATTGGCTTCTTCTCCATCTCCTGGGTCAGACAATGCCAAAATTGGTGCACCACCTTCTTCTAATGGAACTGGTGCATCACGGATGGTTCCTATTGAAGTAGCTCTGAAAGGCCGTGTCAGCACACTTCCCGTCAGCAAATCTGAGTATTCTGGCAAAGGTTCCACTGCTGCCACTTTGAGTCTCCAGTCCGAGTCTTGTCTTCATCATTGGTTCAGAACAATATTTATTGGATTGATTGGATCTTCATCCTTTGTATGTGAAAACAGACCACCGGTCAACCACTGAGAGCTAATTTCTATCCCTTGCTTCAAAGTCTGTTGTACTTTTTCCATCACAAGAATGGTTGTTTCTCTGTAGGTAAAGTTGGGAGCGGAGCTGCAAATGGACCCAGCAATGGTGCTGCAAGGAAATCCTCAAAGGGTGCTGCAAAGAAACTCTCAAATGGTGCTGCTACTACTGCTGCTGTGGCCATAAATAGCAGCATGAATGGGAATGCCAAGGTGTTGACACAGGATTTGAAAGCAAATTCCAGTACCGGAATGGTGATATCAACTGCACGTGCCAAGACAAAGCTTGTACAGGCACCCATAGATGTATCCATCTCTAAGGATTCTGTGAGGGTTTTGCCTTCAGATGAGGGGTTTAGCTGGTCAAAGGAAAGCTATAGCGCAACACAAAGGCAGATTGATATATGGAGTTTTGTGCTTGCTTTACGAGCCCAGATTTGGCTACTGGATGCGAAATGGACATACATTGGCGGGTTCACTGAAGATAAACAGGTCAATACTGTTCTTGATTTTCATTGGATGTCAAACTCTTTCTCCTTATAAACTGCTTTCCCCTCATGTTTTGCATCAGATTTTCTGTGACTGCAAAACCCTGACATGATCACTTGACTACAGAAAGTACGGAGGCGCAGAGCAGCAGCATGGGTAAGGGAAAAAATCTTGCAGCTTGGACCTACATTCATTAAGCTTGGTCAACTATCGTCAACGAGATCAGACCTTTTCCCAGCTGAGTTTGTTGAAGAGCTTTCCAAGCTTCAGGTACTCATCCCATTGATGCTCATGTGTTGTTGATGAGCTTGATGGATTTGTTGGTTTTGGATTTTATTCCATGCCCCTTTTGCACAGAAAAGAATGCATAACAAAGAGTGTTTGCAGAGTGGGGGGAATTGAAGATGCAAGGCTTTTATGCATCTAAGTTTCTAAATATAAAAAATTTGTAATCCCACCTGATGTTATTTATAGCATTTACAAATCTGCTGCCCCAGACTGTGTTTGAACAAGGCAGAAGTTTTCTGATTAGGGACTAATTCATCCGTGGCTGTTGGGTTGTTGTTTTTATTTGGTTTTTGAAGGATCGGGTTCCAGCTTTTTCAGCTGAAAAGGCAACAGTGTTTATTGAGAAAGAGCTAGGACAGCCAGTGGATGTGCTGTTTAGACAATTCGAGCCTCAACCCATTGCTGCCGCAAGTCTTGGCCAGGTTCTTAGCAAACAAACCCGAAAGAATTAGTATTGGTTATTTCTAGTCATCTCTGAGAAACAGGATGAGATTAATTGAGGTCCTTTCTGGTTATTCTTGTCATCTCTGAGAAACAGGATGAGGTTCATTGAGGTCCTTTCTGTCTCATGCTTACATGAAAATTGCATACAGGTACACAGAGCAATACTGCCTAATGGGGAACAAGTTGTGGTAAAAGTTCAGAGACCGGGTTTGAAGAAGCTTTTTGACATTGATTTGGGTGAGGAGCTTTTGGTTGAAGCTTTTTTCATTTGGGTTTTTGGGGTTTGAAATGAAGTTCTTTCTCCAAGTTGGAATTTTGATTGCTTGATAAACTGGGGAGTCTTGATGTTGAATTGCATTTTGAGAGATGAGTTTCACTCTTATGAAATCTCTCATATTGTGACTAAAAAGGTGGGTCTGTTGTGCAGGCAATATGAAGGTGATTGCTGAATATTTTCAGAACAGTGAGTCAATGGGAGGTCCGACAAGAGACTGGGTTGGCATCTATGAAGAGTGTTCAACGTAAGAAGCACACAATTCAACCTCTGCAATTGTTGCAAAAGATTTTGTCTTTCTCTTATAGTGAAGGAGGGATAGCAGATGGGGTTTACTGAGTGTTGTCATCATCTTCATTGAACAGGATTCTGTATCAGGAAATTGACTACCTTAATGAAGCCTCCAATGCAGATAGGTTTAGACGTGACTTTCGCAACCAAAAGTGGGTCCGAGTTCCTGTAAGTTTCTCTTTCGAAAGTGGGTTGAAGTTCCTGTATTTTTTCATTTTGTCTTGCATCCAAAAGTGGGTTCAAGTTCCTGTACATTTCTCTTTTGTCTTGCATCCAAAATTGAGTCCGAGTTCCCATACTTTTCTCTTTTCTCTGGCATCCAAAAGTGGGTCTGAGTTCCTGTACATATTCTTTTTCTCTTGCATCCAAAAATGGTTCTGAGTCCCTCTATGATTTCTTTCTCTTTTGGAAAGGCTAGGAATATTGCTCATGCCTTTTGAGCATAATCACAGCAAGTCTACTACCGAGGAAGATTGAGTGTTTTGTTTGTTGCATATTAACCTTGTGTTTCACTGTCATCCTGAAGAGTAGCATCAGGGAATTGAAAAGGGAATTGCAGTGTTTTTTTTTCAATTCCCTGATGGTAAGCATCCCTAGGCAGATTTCAACTTAACTGGCGACTCTTTTCTAGACAACTCATAAATCTGTAGCCAGTACACATGAATGTGGAAACACCCTTCCCAAAAAACCAGTTCTCTGCCACAATTTGACAAATTTTTTAATAAAAAAGGGGAATTTGCAACAGAATATTCCCTTTTCAGAAAACTGTGTCACCTTTTTTCGATTTGTCTCCAAAAAAAATTCACTGATGAGGTGGTGTCCAGAACAGATGTCCAATGGAAGACTTTTGTCAGGTGGACAATGTTCCAATTGTTTTTACTTTGATATTGTGTTGAGTTTGCAGCAAGTATATTGGGACTATGTATCTGAAAAGGTGTTGGTACTTGAGTACCTGCCAGGTATTGAAACATATCCATTTGTCTCCTGTATCCATTGATTGAACCACAGTTAGATCTGTTAATGAATCACAGACAAGTCTCAAATCTTTTTTTTCCTGATTCTTTAGACTATCTTACTGCTGTTATGTGTGCCTTATGCTGCAGGTATAAAGATCAACAATCTGGCAGAGCTGGATGCAGGTGGTTTTGATCGTCCAAAGATCGCAAGTCTTGCTATAGAGGCCTATCTCATCCAGGTTCAGTTGCTGATCCAGAGCATCATCAGACTGGATACTTCCATAACTGTGTTTGTTATGGCTCCCATGTATCGACTCACTAAGACGCTGTCTCTCTATCAACTTTCTTTGTTTTGACTGCAGATATTAAGGACAGGATTCTTTCATGCAGACCCACATCCTGGTAACCTGGCAATAGCTGCTGATGGCTCTCTCATCTACTATGATTTTGGCATGATGGGCGAAATCAAAGCTTTTACAAGGGAAAAGCTACTGCAGATGTTCTATGCTGTTTATGAAAAGGATGCAAAGAAAATCATTCAAGCACTTATTGAGTTGGGTGCACTGGTGCCGACTGGAGACATGGGATCCGTAAGTGACCAAAAATGAAATAAAATCAGCTCTTGCCAATTTTTTTTTGTGATCTTCACTTCACAAAACAGTGGCCAATGAAGGGAGGTGATGCAGGTTCAGTACCAGAGGGTTGAGAGATCAACACTTGAAAGATGACCTTACATTCCATTTCTTCCTGCTCTGTAGGTGAGAAGATCTGTGCAGTACTTTCTGGACAACTTGATGGATCAAAAGCCTGACCAAGCAGCCACATTTTCAGCAATTGGGGAGGTAGGTTGCTAATACTTCCACCTGTGCATTGACCACCTGCTGCACTTTTTGGGGAATTCAAATGCATCTGTTTCTTCTATTGGAGGGTGGTATAGAGATACTGTACATTGCATAGCTAGTTGATGGTCTTTGATGAAACTGGACTGAAAGTATTTTGTCGTTGTCATCGGTGGCAGGACTTGTTTGCCATTGCAACAGATCAACCATTCCGTTTCCCAGCCACATTCACATTTGTGCTTCGGGCATTTTCCACTCTGGAAGGTGTGTGCACTCACTCTCTTACCGTACTCACTGTTCCTTGTCGCTACTCCTTGCTGTAGCTGTCCTTCAAGCCTCATACAGTACCCACTGCTCCTTATTGTTTCTCCTTGCTGTACCTGCCCTTCAAGCCTCCTAGTATATCTTGCAATTCTGTAGAAAATGGATGCTGGGTGTTTTCTTAGGATGTATGTTATGGTTGCATAAGCTCCAGAAAGGCTGTTTGGGTTTTGTGGGTTTCTTTCTGCTCCAATCCATGTGCTGTTGTATGATGCAACTCCAGGTAAAGCTTGTGAGCACCTTGGTTGGATTTGTGGTTGAGATTCCACCAGAAAAGTTAGCAAGTTCTTTTATATAAGTGAATGGCAAAATGGATTGTGTGTTCTACACACCTAACTGCTTTTTCACACATTTCATGTAGGAATCGGGTATATACTGGATCCCAAGTTTTCATTTGCAAAAATTGCTGCTCCTTATGCTCAGGTAGTCATTCTTGAAACCCAGTAACTCTGTACTTGCATGAATGTGGAAGTTAACTTCAAAGTTCGGATAAAGAATTAGATCACCTAAGTCTTGAATCTGGCACCTTGAACTTGAGAAATAAGTCTTTGCAGAATGTGATGGGACTTTGTGCAGTCATTGTACATGTATGAAAAGTGATGTTGTTTACCAGATTGGTGGTCTCTTAGCCTTCTGTCTTGTTTTCCACCACAGGAACTGCTGGATGGGCGCAATGGGCAAAGGAATGGACAGTACTTTGTCCAAGAGCTGCAGCGACAGGCAACTGATGTATGTACACATCTAAATCACCTCTGTTAAAATCAATACTTCTGCAATCATTTTCATAGAAACCCATCATCTCTTTGACATGACTTAACTGCTTGCTAGATTTCATGTGGGCTTTACAGGCAAGAGATGCAGCAGTGGCAATGCCATTGAGGGTGCAGCGTGTGGATGAAGTCATCCGCCAGCTTGAGGCTGGTGACCTCAAGCTCCGAGTTCGTGTCCTTGAGGTAGTTCAGTTTTGAGCACCACCGTCTTGAAGAGAATGTCAAAATTTTAAGATGTTCAATTTGGAAAACTTCACAATTGAATCTAGCTCTGCTGAGTGGGACGGTTCACAAAACTGTAAAGGCTGATGGGAGAATGTGTTGGGGGTGATCCCACAGGCAGAAAGGGCAGCACGGAGGGCATCAATTATGCAAATGGCCACCATCAACGTTGTTGCAGCTGTAGGCTTGCTTAACATTGGAGTCACACTAAGTGCAGCACAGGGAATCACAGCAGTCTCCAATGGATCATTTCTTGGGGCTGGTAAGCCACTCACACTGCATGCATCTTTTTGAGTAGTTTACACTAGTGTAGCATCATGGGTGCTAGCCAACATCATGACTGAATCTTCCCATCTTTTCTGCAAATACAACAAAAACTTAGGATGCAGAGTTCATATAATTGTGTTGGGCTGATTGTTACATGTTTTATCTGCTCCCACCATCAGGAGCTGATGAAGTCAGTTTTTAGTCATGGCAGCTCCTTACTCCTATTTGTGATCTAGGTTGATGATGGTCTGACACTTTGTCAGTGACTCTCATAAGGTTATGACTGTACTTATTGTCATGTTATCTTCAAATCATTGTCGTGGAGATTTCTCTGTCATTTCATAGATTTAATATTACTGTAGGTGTGATGAATCTAAGTTCAAAGACAGCTATCGTTACATCCTATTTTGATCGGACAGGTGATTTCATAGGAGAAAAGATCCCCTGCAACTAAGTATGTACCCATATGGTGCAAAGGGTTCAAAAGGTTTAGGGCTTAGGGTATGATGCAAAAGATGCAAGAGCTATGGTTTAGTGTTTAGAGAAGAGCTAGGCTTTAAGGTTTAGAGAACTTCATTACATATATTGAAACATGTTGGGGGTTCATGGGTGGGTGGTAAAATCAGGTGTTTTCTTGCTTCTTCTGGTGCGAAGTGTGAGGCGGATACAGAACCTTGACAAGTTTGAGAAGATGATTTAAAAAGGTATAGTGTTCAGCATGTGGATATAAAAATACCCAATTTTAGTTTTCTGTTCAAGACAAAGGCTTAATTTATTTTTTGGCAGGGGGTTTATATAAAGAGGTTAAAGCAGTTCATATTGAGCTGTGTACCATTCTTTTCATTGCACATAGGATACCAACGCAAGCAACCATGCTTGTGTTTAATGAAAATTATTCTGATTTTCTATGTAGCCCTTCCACTTCAAAAAGTAGTCCACAATGAGACATGCATTGTAAACATGTAACATTTATTGTGCTCAAATCTGAATTTATGATTAAAATGGCCTTCAAATTGTGCTCTTCAAAATCTGTTCTCAGTGCTGCTCCATATCCCGTAGTATTGTTGTGATAATACTCATGGTAGCAAACCTACCATGTGGTGAAATTTTGACGCCCATTTTCATTCCCAACTAAACCCAAGAAGAGTGGCTCAAAATAAACACTTGAAATGATATGAAAATAACTGACTGTAAATCTGCCAGTTCTTTACCAGTTCATTCATGAGAACTGCTGGTTCTTTCTGAAGAAAACCAAGCTATAAAAGAGAAAAATGCATTGCATACAGGTACACAGTGATGCACAAGATATTATCACGTAATGAATAGTATCATGTAATGGCAGCAAAATTGTGCATGGAAATACACGAAAGTTGTTCTCTAACTGTGCACGCCCTACCACATTGTTCTAGCACTGCATAGAAAGAAGTAACACGTTGATCAAGAAGAGCACCAAAAGATAACGAGTCCAGGGGCGTTGCACAAGAAGAGCACCAAAATATAAGCAATCCAAGAACGTCATTGAGGAAACTAAACAGTGGCAGATAAAAACATGCAGTAGAGAGGGTAGTAAATTAATTAGTGGTGGAGAAAAATATGCAAAGAAATTGTAAACTAATTAGTGGCGAAGATCAGTGCTGAAGAAAAACATGCAGCAGAGAAGGTAGTAAAATAATCAGTAGCGAAGAAAAACATGCAATAGTGAAGGTAATAAACTAATAAGTGGTGAAGAAAAACATGCAGAGAGATTGTAATAAACAAACACAAAAATCCAATAAAAGATTGATGGCTGGAACCATCACATGGGAGACAAAATGGGAAGGCCGAAGAAAGGCCAAAAGATGCATAGCCCATAGCAACCAAAAAAATAGAGAAAGAATTAGTCTTTTTCATGGTAGGAAGTTATTTCACCCTCGGCCTCTCTAATATCACCTACATGCAAATCATGAAATCTAATAGTAGTGGGAGGTTTAGAACAAGCATTACTTGCCAATGCAATTTTTCTTTCTATAGCAAATGTTAAAGCATGTTGAAAAACAATATTAATATATCATCTGAACAATTGAATGCAAAAATATAACGATAAATGATCTCCCAATTGTCTATTGTGAAAAAAACGGGCACACTCCTTGATGAAACGGTCTATATCATGTCTGAACGTGTTGTGCACCTCCATGGTCATCAGAATAAAATGGTGTCTCTCATGAAGCATTCTATATTTACAGATTCTAACAATGGTGTTAAGTTTCATAGTTGCATTTGCTAGTTGATTAATGACATCTGAAACTATTGTCTTTTGCATCAAGTTAATAACCATTACATTGACGACAATTCATGTAAATATTGGCTTGTAATGAAACTCCTAACATAAAGGTGTACCATCACTCTCTCTATACATTGTGCCCACTTTTTCAAATGAAAGCATACATGACATTTCAAATGGTGTCATGTGTGACTACTTGTTAATTTTCAAACGAGTAACGAGCTAAGTGCATGTTGTATGTATCCAACTTGTGTTCACACTCACACATGAAAAAACTAAATCAAATCAAGACGAAAATACAATATTAAAATGAAATAGAGTGTGTGATACAAAACGAATAAATAGATGATTTAGCAGCCAACCATAGTTTTGCTCCCTTGCCTAAACAACAATGAATATGAACTATAAATATTAAAAAAATGGAATCATCTTCCAAAATAGACCTAAAAAATATGTCATTATGTACGTACATCAAAGATAATTGTAGACCTGAAACACTAATGTAGTAAACAAATCAGTGGCAGAGATCAGTGACAAAAAAACATGCAATAAAGAGAAAGTAATAGCATCAAGTAATCATGCCTATCAAAACACCTTGCACTAGGTACATGGATGAATGAACTTCTTCACTCCCACTCATTCAGGCAGTAACGAGTGCAGGATGCTATTCGTCTTCTTCTTGTGAGAAAAACCCAAAAAATGCTCTAAACTTGAGAAACTCTAAGAAGAAGCTCTAATTGCCTCTCATGTTTCTGCTCTTAAAAGGGAATAGAAAGAAGCCTTTGATGCAATCCCAAACTGCCTATGTAAGTAACGCGTCTTCTCTATTGACAGTGCCTTTGTCAACAGGTGAGCAATCTGATCTGCTTTAGGGATATAATGAACATCAATCTCCTTGGATTGATGTCTTTCTCGAATGTAATGCTACTGTAACTCAATGTGTTTAGTGCGGCGATGGAATTCCGGATTCTTCACCAAACGGACTGCACTTTGGTTATCACAGAAAATAGACGTAGGATTTATTTGTGGCACGCCGATTCTTGACACTGGCCGTCGTAACCAAATAGCATCATCTCTGGTTGCTTGCTGCACACGCTAAAAGATATTTGGCCTCTGTAGTGAAAAAGTGTTGTGCATGTTTGCTTCTTTACTGCACCACCACACTATGGCTCCATTCCCAAATGTGAAAACATTTCATGTGCGAGACTTGCAATCATTTTGATCTCCTGCAAAGTCTGCATTACAAAATACTTTCAAATGATTGTCAGTATTTGTGCCACTATACATAAATGCCACAATCTTTTCTCCCATCAAGATAACGCAAAATGCGTTTCACTGCTACCCAATGAACTTGAGTCGGTCGCTCCGTGAATTGCGCCGCAAGCTCACAGCATAGGCTATGTCTGGTCTTGTGAGCGTCATGGCATGCGTAAGGCATCCTATTGCCTCTTTGTATGGTGCTGAAATTGGTGCATCTTCCTCCGTTGCTACTATTATCAGATGAATGTTGGGATCTGCCGGAGTTATGGCCGGATTGCAGTTTTGCGAACCAAGATGTTGGATAACACCAGTTATGTATCGTTGCTAGTTGCGGGTGTTGCGACAGCGCTGCACATCAAATCCAACGCAGTATTCGCCAACTCCTTGCGCACTTCAAAATGTTTTCGCAGATACTGCAGCATATCAGTGAGATTCGACTCATCAATTGAGCAACTGATCCCATCGTCGACGAAAATCCCTGTGACTATTTTGACATGTCCATCACTATGACAGACACATGAACCCGCACTACTTGCCAACCAGATTGTATCTTGTAAGAAAGGAGTCAGAGGTGCGATTCCCATTGCCTTGCTGATTGCTTCAGGCCATAGATACTTCATTTGAGTCTGCACACCAACATCGCATCCTTTTCATATCCCTCCGGTTGCTCCATGAACTTTTCTTCATCCAATTCTCCATACAGGAAGGCTATGCGCACATCATACTGAATCATGTGCATATCACGGGTTGCCACTAAGGCAAATATGCTCCGGATTGAATCATGCTTGATCACAGGGTTGAAAGTTTCGTTGTAGTGAAATCCATGCACTTGGGTGAAGCCTTTCGCAACCAGCCTCGCTGTGTACTGCTCTGGAGTCCCATCCATCTTGGTTTGGATTTTGACGACTCGCTTGGACATCGTTGTTTTCCGCCCTGGAGGTAACGCTACTAACTCCCATGTAGAGTTGAGTAGCAAAGATTTATACTCAGCATCCATTGCTGCATTCCATTTAGATTCATCATCTGATCGAACAGCCTCCTGGTACGTTCTTGGTTCTATTGGATGAGAATATGTAGAGCACACTTGTGATGCGTATAAATTACCATGGTCCCATTCTCCGTATCTTTTTGGAGCATGTCAGGCTCTCTGTGGTCGTTGAACTAGTTGTTCAACGTTCTCAATGTTGGTAGACTCTTCTTGCTCTGCAAACAATCCCAAATCTACAAATCAAATTGTGCCTTTTCTTCTAAGTATTCATGCTCTGGGATAGCCACGGGAGCTATTCTGTCTTGTGCCCCTAAGTCATCATTTGAGTGATCAGCTCCACCTCTAGCATGATGGTCGTCACCAACACCAACTACACTTCCCTCGTCTCCATTTGGTGTAGATTTATGCCTGGCTAATGGTCTTGTTCCCTAAACCCTAAACCCTTTTCAGGGTCCTTCACAAAACTCCTCACTCTCTTGGCCTTGCCTACCACCAAGGCAAAGGATATTGTGTTTAGATTAATTATAAAATATAGTACCTTAAGGATTTTGGCCCCTTGGAAATAGTAATAATAATAATAATAGGTCTATTTTTATATGAGGTTTTTTTATTATAAAACATGATGTTTTTGGCTTGTGTTGAAACTTGAGATTAATTATATCTAGTTATAATCTCTTGAAGGATTTTGGTTTCTTTTACAGGATTTTTTGAAGATTATATTTTTGCATGGTGAAATATTTGAGTTTTCCATACTTCCTCTTCTTTATCCCTTAACATACTTTTGTTTAATGCAAATGGCAAGGCCACAATGTGGCACATCCCTTGTTTTTTGTAACAAAAAATACTCATGGCATATGCCACAACTAATTGTTTGATTTTTGAGACAAGACTTGCAATAAGACTTGCCCTGGATCAATAAATACCCTACCTCAAGGCTTGGACCCAAACCAGACTCCTCGGGAAAATCCAAGGTTAGTTAGACCTAACCCTAGGAATAGCCCAAGGGTATTAAGGCCCCCCCTAAACAAGGTTTGGGTCTTAACTCAAGGTAGGGTTAAAAGTAAGGTCAAGAATTGAATCAACAATTGACATTTTTGCATTTTGCAGTCCCTTTAGGAGAAGCTTTTCCTTTGTAGGTTTCCTTATTGCAAGCTTGGGCAAAACATGTAAGGTACAAGTGTGGTTCTTCCTACCATGTTTATACCTTCCTCATTACAAGTTTGGTCGAAACATATGGAATAAAAAGTGTGGTAATCCCTTCCATTAAACCAAAAATGGTGATTAACACTTCTAATAATAAAAATTATGCTCAAGCAACAAGATGATGCAATAACACCTAAGATCCAATTTTTTTCACCAACCTTTTATCATGTAGCATTAGCCCAATTGTATTCTTGAAAATTATAAAGGTGTAAGCAAAGGAAAAAGCTTTTATATTGTTTGAATTCAACTTGTAACCTACAAACTTCTTATACTTGGGGATTTTCATGAACGTGAATATTACCATGACAAGGGGATTTTAAAAATGCAACGAAACTAGGATGAACTTCAACAAGAACATGTTTAAATTTAAGTCCACATATGAAACACAATAATTAAAAACAAGAAAACGAAATGAGCAAAAAAAAAGAAGAAGTTAAATTTATTTATTTTGATGATGAATGAAAACATTTACATAAGAAAAATTAAAATAAAATTATGATGCGAAACCACATTTCAAATTGGTGTTGAAAAAATTAAAAATAATGAAAAAGATAACTTTTAAATATATTTGTTTGTAGATCTAGTTCAAAAAAACTTCTATGCAGCTTCTTCCGTACGGCCCATCATTTAAGGAAAATCTTGAACACCTTCCTACCTACACATTATCGATAAAAAGTGGCCAATGATGTATGATTTCATACATTATGGATTAAAAGTGGACAATGGTAGATGAATTTTATTCTTGTGAATGAAATTAATCCAATTTATGAAAAATGATGAATGAACTTCATGCATTATGGATGAAAAATGGATGTTCATAAATGAATTTCATCCGTAAATGATGATGTGATGATGATGTTGGAGACAATGAATTATCATATGAATTATTTTAATCAAATTACTTAAGATGTCTTGCTAGGTGTTTAATGAATTATTGTGGAAAGTCATCTATGACAAACAAGGAGTGCTAAAATTTTGATATTTTTAATGGTAGGCTAATCAAAAAGGCTCATTGCAAAAGAAAAAAATAACTTTGTGTGCAACCCTCTTAAATAATTAATATGAATCACACAATACATATTAAAATTGCATTAAAATATTGGCCTATTTGGGTGGGTGTTTTTGCCATGTTTTCTACCTCATGTCTATTTTGTGGCCATTTGTCACATCTCCCAACTAAAGGGTAAAAACATCAAACAAGGGATGAACCCACCTAAAAAAAACCATGGATACTTTTCAAGTCCAACTTTTGCAAAAGAAAAAGCAATGCAAAGAGGTTTGTCTTGTGATACAAATGACAAAAAAGGATAGAGACACAAATAGAAGAAGCTTGAACTTGCCAAGAGAAATTCAAGTTTTTTCTTAACATCAAGAAAATATACTGTATTAGGAAAACAAAAAAAACAAAAAATAGTCAAGCAAGCAAGCAAGCAATGATGTGTGCATGCACACATAGGGTGCATGCATACACATGAACACATGAGAGCTCCTAGAAAACAACACGAGCTCTTATTGAAAAACACAAAAAGAGAGCGCCAAGAAAACACTTGCTCAATTTTTGTGTGCTTTTGGAAAACATGAGAGTAGACCTCTTGGTTGAAATACATGAAAAAGAGAGCTCTTCAAAAAGCATGAAAAAAGATCTTTGAAGAAAGCTCCTAGAAAGAAATACATGAGAGCAACCTTTCCTCATGCTTGTTGCACTTATGAACAAAAGACCTCCTCTTGTTCTTGTAAGACACAAATGTCACACTTTTTGAAAACACATGAAAAAAGAGGTATGTGTGCATATTCAAAATGCATGGGAAGAAACACACCTCCCATTGAAATGTAAAGGCGTATGTCAAAAAAACCCAAAGTTAGGGTTTGTCCCATGGAGTTTTATGAAATCAAAATCTACAAACACAAAGTAAAACAAGAGTGGAGAAACCTCATTGTCACTTGCACAATCTCTTGTCATATACAAGACACAAGGTGAAACTTGTTTGATCCCTAATTTCAATGGAAAATTGAATTTCACTTATCTTTCTTTCCTTTGTGAAACCTTGGTTGCAAGCAAATTTCCATGTTCACCCACACACCCTATTTGGATGAAATTCAACTTGTTGGGAACTTTGGGAACCCATTGACAAATTAAAGAACTCAACGGGAACACCATGAAACCTTTTAGGAAATTGATGAAATTGTTTTTCTATATATATATACACAATATTCCCTTTTTTCAAAAACATTTTCCATTTTTTTGCAGAAAACTAAAATATCACCATGTTTCTACAAATAAGCAAGTAGCCATGATTCAAATTTTTTTTAATAAATTTCTACTTTCATAGCTGATCTATAGCCAAATGTGTCTAAATGTCTTAGTGTGGCAACATCACAAAATTGAAAAAAAGAAAACACTGTTTCTAGCCTTGTTTTTTTAGTTGGTTATGTATAGCCAAAATGCTAAAATCAATTTTTTGGAGACTTTCAATAGCTAGAGTTTGATCAAAATTTAAGAAAAATCGCTAGATTTTTATACATGGTTCAAGTATATAGCCAAAAATATAGAAGGATGTTTTCTAAAAATTATTTCATATTTAATTTGTAGTCAAATTTGGCTAAATCTTCTTGTGGATCATCGCCACTTTGGCTATAAACACAAAATTTGCCAAAAGCAACGCTTGCAAGTTGCGCGGCCCAACCCTCGCTATAATTCGAGCTACCTCTTTTAGGGTTAGATTTAGGGTTTGAGTCTTCCTTGAAGGAAGGAAGCAAGCAAGCAACAAGAAGACGAGAGGTTTGGTAAAGACGTTGGTTTGTTGCGTGGATTTGCGGTTTCGATTTGAGAGTTTTTGTGGAGGAGAAGGAGAAGAGCGAAAAAAAGGAATCAAGCAATCAAGCAAAGAAAAAGAAAGTCTAGCAAGCAATGAAGGTGAGGGCAGCAGTACGCCGTATGTGCGAGTATTGCAAAGTGGTGAAGCGGCGCAACCGCGTGTTTATATTGTGCACTGTGAATCCCAAGCATAAGCAGCGCCAAGGCTTTTCCGATTTGGCATACGACTCTGGTCTGCCTTCCATGTAATGCGCTCTCTCTCTCGCTCCTTTCCGTGTTCTCATCGGTATAATACACACCAATTTCCACACTATATGATTGCTAGGTTGGGAAGAGAGATAAAGACTTCCAGGCTTTTGTTCTATTTTTGTGAAGAAGTCAAACGCATGATTGGACTTTCTACTCGAAACACAAGGAACACTCTAGGATTACGATATTTGATCGTCTGTATATACATTGCATGTGTATATATTGTGTGTGTGTTTGTGTGTGATAAGAAGAGGTACTTTGGAGATGTGGGAGAAGCCATAAAGTTTTATGTATGAGCTATGTAGCACTTTTTTTTTTGGCACACAATCATACGCAAGAGTGTGCACACATGATGCACACAAGTATGCACACATCATACATGCAAGTGTGCAAGTGAGCATATCATACACGCAAGTGTGCGAGTGCATGCTCACAAACACCAGTTGAGACAACAGCATCAAGCTGCAATACCAGTCAAGTTATTGGTGTCCCCAGCATTCTTTAACCCCTGACCAGTTTGGTTCTGTAATTTTCTTGCAGGCCCTTTGAACATTTCAGTCAGATTCCAAAGTTATGCTTACCTAGGCAAAGCTTGGAAGCAAGTGAAAGTGTGTCAGGTTTAGGAGCTGTGCCAGGAGTCGGCGAAGAAGGTGTGGGGCTTGCTTCCCTTCTACCCAAGTCTTAGTATCTTGAAAACAGCTTTGGATACCAAATATGAAACAAGGGATTTCTTGCTCCTGACACATTATGTCAGTAACATGGTACCATTGACGTTTCTGGACAAATGGACATATATGCTTGGTGTATGCCTTTTGGTTTAAGACCTGTTTCATTCCCTTGATGAGAGCTGTTATTATAGAGGTTGCTAGCAGACACATGAGCCAAAGTCTGTGCAGATATTTGCAGCAATGTGTACATGCTTTGGGTGTGAGACCTATATCATTCCCCTTGATGACAGTTGTTATAGAGCTGGCTGGCAGATGCATGTGCTGAAGTATATGCAGATGTTTGCAGCAATGCACCAACTTTCTGAAGAGCAATGGAGTTTTTGGACTCATCTAATGTGTGCAAAGTTGGCAATTGGAAGGTGGATTGTTTCAGATTAAGTACTTACGAAGAAGTTATGAGAACAGAGCAAAAATGTGCACATATTTGATCAATTCAAGAGTTAAAGAATTCCTAGGCAAAGTGACTGTTGAAACCAATTTGCATTTCAGCATTGACACAACAAATTGTTGTCCTCTTTTATACTATGGAATGATCAAGCCTGTGATATTTATGCTTTCCCATTGTTTCCAAATGTTGTAATGATGGTTGTGTTTAAGAAACATTGCAAAATATTTTCCTTGCAATATTTTTTAATCCAAACATTTTCTTAAAACTGACCACCATTACAACTCAAACACTTCAGTCACAAATGTCCATAGAACATATGAGAAGCATTTATAGGTAGATGAGAATCAGAGAATGGAATAAACATGAAAACATCTTCATTCCATATTTAGACTATGTGGCTGTCTCAGCCCATCAAAGCTTGGATCAGAAAATGGAGGATAGATCCCCATATCCCAGCCAATCATAAAAAGTCATTTCTTTATTTACCAGGCATTGTTAGGACAACTATATCCTTTGCAAATTTACAGGTCCAAACTCAGCCCATTTTTGCACTATTCGAAGGCTTTATTTCATCCAAAGTACAGAGTACAGTCCATGTTGGTGAACCTACTCCAACATTGTAAACTTTAGCAAGTTACAAAAGTATCTAGAGTGGTCTTCTAGATCCTATTACAACAAATTGAGAATAGGTACAGCAGAGTTCAGATAGGAAACGGGTCTTGGGTCACAACCCAATGTAGTCCTTTGCCGGAGTGTCACAAACTGCTTGAGCAGATGATGCATTTGAGGGATCTTTTGTACCTTGTGTAATGTGAAGCCACAAAGAAATCAACTGTGAAAATTTCACCAGAAGATCCTTGGTAGGTAGGGAAATTCAAGAAGGTAAGCTGGCTTGATTGGCCACAGCTTGAACCATCTTTTCGGTAGATTGCTTGGTGAATAGCTTCTGCTTGAAACGGACAACTGGATATCCAACAGCAGACAAAAAATGAGCAGGCTTAGAGAATGAGAGGATCTCATACCATACACTGTCATCCTCCCTCCATTCGATGCCAAACCTCTCTTCTCCTGCCTGAAGTCATGCATCACCACTCACAAACACATATCCACCAATTGTTAAACAGTAGCAGCTCTACACTAATGGGTAGATAATGTATATTCACTACCAAATCCCATGGAAACTCTTTCTCCATTTTTGGCCAATTTCCGTAATGCATTTGCACTCTTAGTTCAGAAGAATCAGTTGTGGAAAGGGACACGATCACCTACCAGCAAATGGCCTTGAAGGGTTCCACTTCCAAAGGCAAAAGCTGCCTGTTGTGCAGATGTTTGAGTCTGGGCTTTTGAGAGTGGACAGAATGGACTGTCCTTGGAATCCACATACAAGATCTGGAGTGGGTTTATAAGCCACGCTACCAGCTCACGACTACAAATGCAAAATTTGTGCCCTTCTATAACTGGTGTGTTTGCATCCACAGATGCCCATGGCAGCTGAAAATGCCTGCACCCAATTAACAGTCAAAACTATTTGTCTCCTCAGTCTCAGCATCACTGCAATTCAAGCTAATCATCCCATGTGCATAAAGACAAACAAAATATCATGAATGGCTGTAATTTTTTTGGTAATGGAATTCAGAGACAGAAGAAAGAAAAATACCCCCAGTTTTGCAACAACTGCTTTCCTTTCAAGAATGCATCATGTCCAGATCCAATCTTGACCTGTGCATGATTCACAAAATAACCATCTTTCTTCAAACTTTCTTTGCAACTCTCCAACAGGGGTGTGTCTCTTGTTGCTCCCTCATACTTCGCATCATAGTTGAAGCTTCTTTCTCTGCAAATTTTTTCCATTTGCCACAAAGCATTCATGGTCTTCCAAGAAAAACCCAAAACAAATTTTTAAAACATAGCTCCTAACCTCATTCACAAAATGCTAATTTTCATCAGGAAAAAGAAAATCTCTCCTCTTTCATCTGACATGATAGACGACATTCACAAACTCCACAGTAAGATTGAATGCAAATGATTTTGCAAAACCCTAGAACTCCTTCTGCTACAGCTTTCGAATCCCTGTGAACTTCCTCTAAGATCCATGGCCCCTTGAATTCTTCCACATTTCAGAGAGCAAAACAAAAGAAGGGGGGGGGGAAATTCTCAAGCAAATGAGCAACGAATCATCTTCCAATTCAGTCGTTCCTGTGACCTAGCTAGTTGCACATGACCTAAAACCCAAAAGACCCAGTCAAATAAAAACTCAAGGAGATGATTCCTCTTTTGTCTGTGCTGGTACCCAATTGAGACCAGTAAGGGATTAGGGTTTAGGGAAAAGCACTGGAGCTGGAAAAAGAGCTGGAGAAATCAAATCACCTGCAACGAGAGAGGCAAGAAGCTTCTTGTTTGGAAGAAGGACGAGTCCATGACAAGCTGATCATACTCTCTCTTTTTCTTCCGATTCCTTTTTGATATCCACTTCTGGAAAACACTTTAGGATGTTTAGCACTTCACCTGAATTTCTCCTTCTTCTTCTTCTTCTTCTTCTTGTTCTTGTTGCGAGTGTCGTCGCCTAATCATCTTCTTCTTCTCCACAACCAGATCCGGACACACATGCGGTTCCGATTCTACCTGGGCTTGTTTTGCAGCCCATGACCATGTTCGGTAACATTTATGGACGTCGCAAGGGGAACTGTCAGAACTCAAAGTGGAACCCACCACAGGGGCCTTAGTTTTTTTTCTTTTGCGTTTTTGTGGGGGATGGGTATGGGCAGATTCTTTTTGTTTTTTTTTTTGTTTTTGGGTCGGTTCCCAATTTGTTCTCATAAGATTGGATAAAGTGCTCTCCAAGTTCCCAATGTGTTCCTTAAGACGTTCCCAATAGCACCTCAATTTTTAATCCCATCTTCTCTCACCATGGCTCCACTTCCAAGCATATAAAAGTGGGGGAGGGATAGGGTGCGAGTGTGACAAAGCATGCTTTTGTTTTGGGGGACGGAGGTATACTTAGGCTTCTATGTTAGGGAATGGCCCCATGTTCCAAAAATATTGGTGATGGTCCAATGAAATGGCTCCTTTTGAAACCCTAAAAGAACCCTTAAAAAAAAAGGTACAGAATAATAAGACACCACCAAAACTGGTTTGGTGCTTAAGTTCAATGAGCTCCTTCATAGTCATTTAGATTAGGGTTTCAGGTCAATTATTTGTGCATCTGGAAAGTGGATCTTAGCAATTCAATTCAGGCCCATTTTAGACAAAGGTCGAAGTACCAATTTGAAGCAAATTGAACCTTAAATTGGACCCTTCTTCATATTTTAAGAAACACTTTTTCTCAATGGTACAATGAGCATGTTTAAAGGCTTGGGGTCCAATTTGAGAGTTTGATTTGAGGGTTCAATATAAAAAATGTGTGATGTCAATGCAAGAAAATTAAGTTAACCTTTCATTTTTTATTTTTTGAAATTCATGATTTTTTTTTCTTTTGGTGCTTCAACTTTTCTTCAAACCATGAGCTTTCCTTGAAGTTCTTTTCTTTTTTTTGGTCCAGACCAATTAGCTTTCTTCCCAAAATGATGTCATAAAGGCTAAATCACAATTTGATTTGTCTTGGTCGTAGGTCCTCATTTAAAGACTTAGGACCAATTTAAAGCTCTTGGACCAATAGGAATGCTCGTTGGACCTTACTCCTTGGACCCTTGTCTAAAGTGACCCTCAGACTTTTGATTATGCCTTGTCCTTCATTACTTCCACTTGCCCTCCAGATTAATCCTAAACCCTAAACCCAACTCCAGACACCAAAAGTTGATTTTTTTTCCTTTTGTGATGGTCTTTTTCTGGGCCCATCACAATTTTTTTTTGATCAAGTCCCAAAATAGATTATTGTGATGTCCTCTTTTTGGGTTTGATTATTTAGGTTACAAGCTTAAAACTTCCTTTACGTTATGGTGAGAGATCGTGACCATGAAGACATTGAAATATTGTATCCCCAAAATAGGTTATTAGAGGTTAAGCTTTTAAGTTAAAGATATCATGGGGCCCAAGGGTTAAAAGGAGGGACAAGTATGAAAAATAAATAATTTAACTTATGGGCCCTATCTTGAGGATCTTTGATTAGGGGCTTTCGAATATGGAGCCAAAAAGGGACAATTGTAAATTTTTATTTTAAACTTGATGTTGTATGTAATTAAAAAGTGATTGGTTTAGGGTTTTCTTTTCATCATTTTTTCCCATCCAATTTTTCTTCACTTTATCCATTTTAACAAAAAGGATGACCATGGATCATAGAACAAAAAATATATATATGTAAAGAAAACTCAACTAAACACAATTTTTTTTGGCTTTGTTTATTGTTTACTATTTACAATTTTATGTCTGTTTGGGACCAGAAAGTCCATTAAACGAAAGACAGATCATGGAGGATAGATAGTCCTTTGGTATTGGCAGCATGCCATAAACTTGGCTAGGGCGACCGTGGTCGTAGTCTACATGAGCTCAATAGGAGTGCTAGTGTGGGTGAGCATCTGAATAAAAGCGTTCCCTAACTTTTTGTGTATTTGGACACAAGGAGCAAATGCTTTTCATCCTCAACCTTCCCCAAGTCGTAACCTCGGCAAAGCTTCTTTACATATGGCATGCCCTTCCACGCACCTAAACAACCTCAAGCTGCATGTTGCAACACCAAAACCGAGCTAAAGCTTTCTGCATCTGAACATAGTTGATGTCACACAAGTAGCTTTCGCTTTCATACGACATACCCTTAAAGCGCAAGTATCTTGTCTGCACGTTGGTCCTGATTTCACGATTAATAAAGAGTTTTTCAATGAAAGCATGTTGCATATTATCCTTCACCCTTTTTACACTCAACATTGTGTGGGGAAAACCTAGGGGGGTGGGCCCCCAGCCTCTTGTTGCAGATCTAGCACCAAGCTGCATTAGCTGTAGCGCGGTTAATTCAACCATCCGATCTCCCACCCATATGTTGTTCGTGTTGCACCAAAGTACTTGGCTCTCTGCCTAACCTCTCACCCCTATTAGATAGGTCGGATGTATGTGCATTGTCCTAGGAGCTGTTCCTAGCGACGGTTGAATAGCCCTCGCTTGTAGTGCGCAGGTTGCTGTAGGCTAAGGCATTGTTTCCATTGACGATTGAACCGGATGCAAAAAACCTGACACCTTTTTGGGTTGATTCTTAAATAGCCATTTTTTCACAGATCTAGCCCAAAATTTCTTTTTTGCAACAAGCATAACAAGTTGGGCTTCCCATGCCTTTCCCAAGATGCAGTCTTTACTGAACATGCTCACACGGATATAATACAGTAACAATTGTCCCCATGCAAAAAGTTCAAAGGGGAACTTGCCAAATTTTGTTAGCACGATGGATGTGCTAGTTGTTTTCCACACCATGCGCAGGGACATGAGGAACCCTCAATACACTATTTCAATAGCTTCTATTTTCTTGGAATCCACCCAAACCTCACAAGCATAGCTTGCTATGGAATGCACCAGCGTGTTGAAGAGGTCACAGTGTATTTTAACGTCCATAATACGTAGCTCTGCACAACGGCAGTTAAGTGCGAACAATGAGCACCTATTGGCAATTGCAAGATGCTCCATTGCATTGTCTACGTTCGAAGTGGTCTCGAGCAGAATCCCCAGGTATTTGAAGGTCTGCACATGCTCAATAGTGTCACCTTCAAACACAAACTCTTGGCATGGGTTAATAGAACTGAACACCATGACTTTTGTTTTTTTCACGTTCACCGTAAACCCATGTTCAACACATAATTGTTAAAATGTGTTTAATTATTATTGTAGTCCCACCTTTGACTCCAACATTAGAGCGAGTTCATTTGCATAAAGTAATAGCCCTACGTGCAAGTCTACTAGGACCGATGCATCGCATTTTCTGCCGTCCAAGCACACTTGTAGGGCATCCAAATATAGCCCAAATAATAAAGTGCTAAGAGGACAACTTTGTTTCACACCTTGCTGGCACTTGAAGCTAGACATGACACACTTGCTTGGGTGGTTGATGCATACAGTATCCTTGACATACATTGCTTGCAGGCATTGTAAAAAACATCCTTCTACCCTGAGGCCAACCAACACTTGCTATAACACTTCACGCAACATAGTATCGAACGCCTTTTAAAGTTCACAAAGCAACAATAGAGTGGCTTCTTTCTTGCCTTGTTTTGTTTTATCAAAGTTCACAATATTGATGTACTCGTAAACTCCTCAATGGACTCAAATGTGAGTCTAAACTGAAAATAGCGGAAGAGCAAGGAGTCGAAGCACACTCTTTAGTTCGCAACACTTTGGAGGGGTAAAAGGGCGCATTGGAGCTCTAGGATGGGACTAGGAAAAATGACAAGCATCAACTATTCACACTGACCTGCACAAAACCAACATAAGGTGGTTAATGCATAGTTGGAACACATTTAGTGCTAGGATGAGCCATGGGCAATTCGGACTCACAAGATTCACCACGGCCTGGACTTGGGGGAAGCCACCACCTTCCCCTTTATAGTATACTATGTGCCTCTCCATGAGGCCCACATCCAAATGACATTTTTTCCTGGGACTCCCAAGTGGGAGTTTCAAAATTGCCAAAGTTGGGACTCTTGCAACTTTGGGGCCCCATAACTTTGCATGCAGACCTCCAATGGAAATGAGGTTTCAAGATAAGTTGTATATTTCCTTGAGAGCTTTTCAACGGTATGTCACAGGCCACATGCATGCAAGTAAATCAGGTTGATTCTTGACTTTTAATGGTCGAGAGTTAAATTGCCAATTTGACTCCCGACCCTTCTTTTGGCCATAACTTGTGTTTTAGATGTCCAAATGGGTCATGCAAGCCCATTTTAGACATCTAATTTTTAAGAGCTTTCCAATGATATAAGGAACTCTTCAATCCATTTAATTTTCACCCCTGAAATTGCCTTTTAAAAATTTGGTAATCCATCGGGACTCCAACTCCCAAAGTGGAAACTCCCTTGGGAGTGTGAGGGTTCATTCCCCCACACTAGCTTACACTCCCGGGAACATGCAGTGTGACCCTTGAGTTTCCCTCTTGGCTTGCAACCTTGCAAGCCTTTGCTTTGGTGAAAAGTTTAAAGCTAGGGTTGTGACAAATATGAAGAGTTGGTTAGTAGTGCGGTAATCTTTACGAAACTCAGCTTGACCCTTGGCACATAGCCCATGTTGTTCAGTCCACTTGCTCAACCTTTTGTCAACAATCGTAACAAACAATTTTGTTAGGATAGGCCCAGTTGTTATCCCTTTATAGTTGTCAAATTTGGAGGCATCACCCCCGTTTAAAAGCGCATGGACCACCCTAGTGGAAAGGGGTTTTGGAAAACCTTTCATTAGAAAGTAATTGAATGTTGTCAATAGTGGCATGTGTAACAGCTATCCTGCATCCAAAATGAACTTAACTTTCATAGCATCCAAACCAACAGCTTTATTCTTTTATAGTTTTTTCAATGTTTGAAATAGTTCAACAATTGTGATATTTGTGTTTAGGGTGTGGTTAGGCGGAGGTTTTGTCACCTAAGCTGAATGATCAACTTGAAGTCGTATGGATGGTGGAGATTGGCCAACCAGCCTGCGGAAGCTTTTTAGAAGCATAACTGCACTAATCTTGTCCACGACGAGTGCCTTTGGTCGGTACTTTTTCCAAAATAAAAGTGCATCCACCTTGGCAAGCGCACACATATGTTGTACTTTTGTATTTTCCCAAAAAAATATTTTCCTTTCTAATAAATTTTTAAGTTTACTTCTTGATGTTTAGCAACATGCAAATTGAGGTTAACTTTCAACCAGAGTTTCAATTCATGTTTCATTGTACGATAGTTGGCATCAAACCAGGGTTTATGGTGGTGTCTTTTTCTGTAGCTCCTTCCTGAAGGCTTGCTGTTAAAAGTAGACTTTGCTATAGCACCCATGCATTATTACAACATGTCAACTAACTTGTCTACCCCCAAATGCCCAATCGAGTCAACAACCCACAGGTTTCCAAAATTTGCTCTGAGGGCAAGCTGATCCTTTTCGACTTTTGGTTTATCATATTTGAACCTAGGCAAAAAAAATTTGTTTCAATTATATGTTGTGGCTCAACAAAGTTACAATTGATGTTCAACCATATGCAGGATGGCCTATGGTCAAAGTCTCCCCCCACCGCGTTATAGTGGGTGTCATCTATTATCACCTCAAAGTGTGTGGCAACTTGCCAAACTACAGGTGAACCAACAATATAATTGACAGTGCTGCGCCCCCCATTTGCCAAACAAGTGAACTCCCTTGATTCATCACCAGGCATCCGACCATTAAAGATTAGCAGCCCAATGTCACAACATAGGTCTAGGAGCTCGCAACCCCAACCACCAACATTATCGTCACGGTTTTGATGTTTCGCCATAGCGCTTGGTTGTTTAGTTTCAACGAGCTCAGGCGCCTGTAACAGTTCACAAAGGTTGTTAGTGTCAATGGTATTTAATAGCGTTGTAGTACGCCCATTAAAATCCCCTCCTAATAATACTATGCCCCCTAGAATTTGGATTTCAATAATATCTGCTGTCAGGTTTTGGAACAAGGATTCATTCTCATGTTTGGAGTCAACAAGGGCAGTGTACACCACACATACAAACAAATCAAGGGCAACACTCATGTAGACCTGTAACCATAGATAGGAATCATGGTTTCCTTCCTTCCACTATGATAGGTTTGGGCCATGAAATGGTGCTTAAGATTTTTCTACTTTAATATTTTGAATATCGCCAAATTTGGCTAAATATTCGAATGTTTATTGTTTACAATTTTACATCCGTTTGGGATTAGAAAGTCCATTAGATGAAAGATAGATCATGGAGGACAGATAATCCTCTGGTATTGGCAGCATGCCACAAATGAACTTTGCGTTCACAATTTGTTTTAAAGTCCTTAATTTGTTTATATATATATATATATATATATATCATCCAACCAATCATGGCCTTTTAGGCCCATGGGTTAACAAACGTCACCCCTATTTTGAAAAAAAATTGAAAAAAAACCATGACAAAAAAATTATAGACTAATAATGACTTTTTGGACTTATCATCTAACAATTGTTCAACCCATCTCTAAAAATAGTTGTAAAAACAATTTGAGTTTGGAATCCAAATTTTAAAAGCTTAACAAGGAAGCCAATTAGATTATGAAACATTATTCATAGTGCATTTAATGCTGATTTTTCATCCATTTACATTTCCCTAGTCCTTGGTCATTCAAAGTGAACTTAAAACCTTAAAATTAACTTTCCTCCATCATAAATTTTCTATTTTGAGCATGGGCTTCCACGCTCTAGTATTAAAGAGGCCTAAGGATATGTGACAAAGTGAGTAATATGGAGAACACATTGGAAAGTTGGGGAACACAATGGGAACAAAAAAAAATCCCTACTCCCCAGCCCCGCCCCCCCCCCCCCCCCCAAAATCAAAGACACCAATTTAAACAATCTCATTGGCTATGTTTATTTTTCTTGACACCTTTAAGTGCCAATTTTCTGAAGAGAACTTGGCAAAACAATACAAGGCTTTCCATTTCTAAGAATCTCATTGGCCAAAAAGGCTTTATTTATTTTATGTTTCATCCTGAGGCACAAGCCTATTTGTATATTTTTGTGTATATTTTCACTAATGTATCATAATATTCTTTACTCCATTGAAGAGTTTGCAATACATACATTTCAAATACCATAGTGCCTTGGCAGCTTTGACACAAAGCATATTCTTTATTTAAATGTTGAAATTTTCCAAAAAAAGTGTGAAAGAAAGTATTGAATTTTCAGGACTATTCTATTTGTTGAAATGAAAATTTCAAAATCAATTCCTCAACTATATACTGTGATTGGCCACTTCAAAACACGTGTGTCAAATAATTAATTCATTTTAAGATTTCATTATGACAAAATGATATATTCCTAAATACTCCATCAGATTCTTTAATTTCCTTCAAGAAAAACAAACATTTCTGACAAAGAGATATTTTTTGAAAATTTCAACATTTCTGAAAATAATATAATTAGTGTCAAACTGGCCCAGGTATTACACTAGGTCAAGTACATCCCAAGGATTACAACTACCAAAAGCATGAACAGGTAAATGCCAAGGAACCTTAAGATTCAATTTGTGAAAATTATACAATAGATGGGGCTTTCCTTTGTGGAGCTCTTGTCAACTTTCTTGATCCATGGAGTGGGTAGCACGCCCAAACATTTGTTTCATTGTGAATGTGTTTTTGAGGTAGTTTTCATTTCCTCATTTGTCCATTTATGATAATAAGTACCTAATAACATTATGCATGACCTTTGTGTGATGTTTGAAACTACAATAAATACAAGTTTGGAAGAGCTAAATTCACATGCACACCTTTCACAAAACTAAAATGGTAAGGTTTGTAGTTTTGCCAATTGAGTTTCCTTGATAAGAAGAAAGGGCCTTGTTCACAAAATAGACACACCGTACTGTAAGCACCTTTGCAGCTTCGACAATAATTATATTATTTGTAAACGTTGAAAGTTCCAAAAACATTTTTCAAAGGAAAAAAAAAAAATTGTGAAGGAAAATAGAGAATCTTTTGGAATAGCCTAGTCACAAATATTCAACATGGAATGTTCAAAATGAATGAAATATTCAGCAGACATTTGTTGAAGCTGCCCCTTGTACTTCGTATAAGGCACCCAGCAACAGCTACTGTAACTTAAGTAAAATTTAGAACTGAAAACAGACATTTGTAAATGTACTAAAAAAGCATTGTAGTACCAAATTATTGTCAATGCTGCTCGAGCTTTTTAAAAAAATGACCTCTCAAAGGAGCCAAAATAAAAAGCTTGAAAAATCCATTCCTCAAACACACCTTCGACAAGTCTCCTCAACACAATGCATTGCACAAAGGAAGGAAGTTTGCTGCAGGCTGAAAATTTGTAATATACCTTATACCAAATAAGCAAATACTGAACAAGATGTGAGGTCATTGTGGAAGGACATATGCCCATATGCACCGAGTATGAGTATGGACTACAAGAACCTGGAATGATAAAAAGCTTGTCATTTCTGGTTTTTGAAAGCTCTCCCATGTCCATGAATAAACCTCGCAGAGTCCTCTGTGAAAATATGGGTCTCACCTGCCAACCTATCACATGCACCCATGTTTCTTATCATCTTGAAAAGGCCATTTTTGTGGACTAGGTAGCCGGTGATAGCTGCCAGGTTATCATTGCACCTAATCTTATACCATTCTTATGGCTCGATTATGTGTGATAACTCAGTAGCTCTCACCGATTACCAGACATAACAAGTTGTCTGCAACAAGTTACGGCGGCACACTAATGGTGCCTCATGGTGCTTCACGTGTCTAAGAATTATGTCTTTGCACATGCGAGTTATGGCTTCTAACTCATGTGCAGCCATCGAAATGGTGCCTCTTGAAAACTTCTTATGTGTAGGGTAAAGCCCCACGGTATAGGGATTCCCAGGATAAGGGGCCTAGGACAAGGCAGTAGCTGAGTCTGGCCCCATGTTTTTGGCAATGTCCCCTCACCCATCAGCTTGACCCATGGTAAGCACAATGTGAATGGTATCATGAGCCTCAATTAAATCAGAGGTGTAGAACGGCAAGGGATCTTGCCCCTAAGTATGTGTAATATAGGTGCATGATTTGTCCCACTCCTTAGGAGTGGATGTAAGAACCCTCCACTTTTTTAGAGGGATATTCATGTATGTGAAGGTGCCCTCTAAAAACACTAGAAAGCTCCTCCAAGTGCTTTACAAGATTTAATTCCAACCTTTGAATTATCTTTAGGTTTTGAAGAGATAAGAGGGTAAAGAATTCATATCTCGAAGCCACTTAAGCTATATACCAAAGCAGAAAATAAATATAATTGACAATATTTTGCCCTTAGGTTTCTCCTACCTAGACCATACAAGCCAAAATAAGAGAGAACATTCCATACAAAGGAGGTCAAATCCCACAATGGAAGAATTTGAAAGTGTTGCAATATAGAGTTAAGATATATATTCACTCACGTTTTCCAAACATGTTTGTTCAAGGCAAGCATAGCACACAATGTCTGGCCATCCAAAAAATGAAGTTCCCCTTGAATTCGGTTTTGGATTCTATAGTTAGTCTCCTCCATCTTGATCATGGGAAATGCTTGATCCGATGCCTACACATAAATCCCAACCATTGGATCATTCATTGATCCACAACCAATCCATGTGTGCGAGTGCATGTTTTTCTGCCCCTCACTCCCCTTGTTGAATTCAAACTTTCATGTTCGGCCATTACCAAAATTCATCCCATGTCTTGTATAAGTAGATACAGTTGGATATGAAGTTCCTCATCCATTAGACAATCAGAAGAAATGTAAGGACATATCTAAGCATGAAATGATCTCTGGTCAAATTCAATGTATTTTTCCTAAGCATGGAATGGGGTATCTATCCAGCCACTCCATTTTTTGCTGAGGAGGTTGGGAGGGATGGAGTGGGTTTGTAAGAGGAACTTAGGGTAAGGTTATAGGTGAATACAAGGGTATGTTTGTTTGTAGGTAAGTAGGAAGGCTTCAGACATATACCATTAATTATATTATATAGATTGAGACTCTAGAGTGTCAAGTGTGAACCTAAATCTGCTGGGAAACGATGTGCTCACCATGACCCAACCCCAGGTATCAGCAAATGATGGTACATGTGCAGCATAGGGCACTACATCTGCAATATGGGTAAAAAAACTCATTAGATTTCACAAACCATCAAAAGTTCCAAAAACAAATGAATTGGATAGCTTACTATAAAATTGAAGGGTTTTCATTTATGTGTGCTGTCTTTTTCAATTTTTTAATTAAACCTCAGCCTCAATGAGGTTTTTTCATACAAAAAATTATGAATTGATATAATTAAAACATTTGATATTGAGAAATTGGCGATTTTTTTTCCAAAAAATAGAAAATTTAGTCAAATTTACACTTGTAAAGTAAAAAACCATTTTTTCCCCCAATTTTATTGTTAAAATAAAAACACTGATTATAATAGATCTGTATTGTACACCTCAAGCAATGCAGGGTCTTGTATATGTTGTTGTTGCAAACACTGGCAACCTAATGAGCACTTGAGACTTACACTTGAAGGTTTGTCTTAACGTGTTGTAAATTGATGAGTACACCTCTCTGTGAGACAAAATTCCTGCTGGACCAGCCTGCATTCTCCATACATTCTTCCTGAGGCTTAAAATTCACACAAAAGTCTCAAAAGTCTCTAAACCATGAATTTGGAAGACTGTAACTAATAATAAGTATATTGCAAAAAACAGATGGGCTATATAGTCCACAATTGATGGTTTCATCTGGAATTCTAAACAAGTCTTACTTTCTAGATGGAATGGGGTTCAGCTTAGCAAGCATGGTTTCCCATGGTGGAACTCATAGAGGAGAATGGTGATACAAAATTAGGTAGGGTTTTTAAAAAAGCAACTGAGTTAACCAGGTGATGAGCTTATTACCTGAGTGACAAGGATTCCACCAAAATTGAGTTTGGGCTTGAGAATATTCATGTAAAATGACTGGGTATATAGTGTAAAGCAAGGGCCTCCATCCACGGGATCATTCAAGTCACCTATTATGACATCAAATTTTTCATTGCAACTCTCCAGCTCGGCCCTGCTATGCACATACACACACACACACACACACACACAAAGTTAATCATATGATTCTTCATTAAGAAAAGAAATGCAAAACTATCAATGAAGGTAACAAATTGAATTGTTCTTCAATATGTGTGTATGTCTGATGGTCATGATCAATTACTAGACATTTCAAGCTCTGCCCTAAACTTTTAGACCATCCCATGGCTATACACAAAATAAGTTGTAAGGAATGTTCATGTACTCCTGGGTTCTCCTGAGGGAAGGCCAAATGACTCTGTTTATGGAACATCGGAACCTATAAAAATAGGGGGGACTCTCCCCCTGCGCCTAACACCCTAGGGTCCTTCTCCTGGGGACGATCCCTCAAAGTACACACAGGAAAAAAAAAGACAATGGGTTATGTTCATTTGGGTCAAATGAGTTGCATATGATCAAACAAGTGATCACAATGATGAATACCAAGATGTCAAGGCAGATCAATTTGGTTCACTTTTCAATATATATTTGGCTTTTTCTTCTGATGTTTACAGGTTAAGTTAATGATCAAGCCCACCTTATTAGAAAAAAACATTGGTGTAAATTAGTTATTCCTTAATGCTTCAATGGATTAGAGAAATATGATGACCAGCCTTTTATTTTCTGGCCAACAGGTGCAAAATTTCAGCTTCCGCTGGGTAGGCACAATCATCATAACATGAGTTTTTACCTCCAATGGGGGGCAGACACTGCGATTGGATGAGGATTAGGGTGCCAATTTGCATCAGGTCACACGGGAGTTTTCACCAGATTTTGCCTGTTTAGGGACTTTTTCTACTAGTTTTCTTCTGTTATGACAGTTTCCTCAAAACTTTTCGCCACTAATGCTAAAATATTTATGTGGGATCATTGCCACTCGCACTACACCCCTTGTGGGATGATTGTCACCTATATATGCTACATCATCAAAATGGAAAAAGAAAACACGGATGGGGGACTAACAAGGTTCAAAATGTGCTGCCTATATGACAATTTGGAAATACCTGGCATCATTAATCACGAGCTCAAGGCGGGGGCTGCTAAAAGCTTCAGCATTTTCAGTCATATGGTGCCTACAGAAGTCCACAACTTCCTGCCAACCACAAACCCACTCTCAATGAAAATGCACCTAGAAAAAACCAAATTCCGTATTTGAAAAAACCTCCACCCAGATTTGTGGAGTATCTGGACACATGCTTACAGAGTGGAAGAACCCACAGGGTATTTCAAAAAATGAAATGCTTGCATGTGCGAGCATTCTGGTTTCTGAAATGTCTTGCCCATGCGTTCTTTCACATGATACCCAGAGGGTACCCACCAGGTTCAAGATGGTTAACAAGGAACAGAATTTGAGGAAGGACAAGCATAAGAAAGCACCAAGAAGTGAAGATCAGCAACTTCCATGAAGACCATTGAGTGAGTTTCAATCTCACTGTTTGCAAGTAACACCTAGTGAACATTCCTGAAAATGTTGCAGCAAATGAAAGTCTCTGCATCTAATCTCTCCCTTAACACCTAGTGAACATTCTTGAAAATGTTGTACCAAATGAAAGTCTCTGCATCTAATCTCTCCCTCACGAGCAGGACCAACAACAAAGCTAGGTAGGAGAAAGGGATGGATGAAAAACTGGTGTGCATAGAAGGAGAAAGGAGAAGAATGCTAATACAGTAGTGGTACCTGATCAATGTCACACATGACCACTTTTTTGACACACGAGTGCTTCAAAGCCTCTCTTGCTGTTGAGCCTTCCCCACCACCCATTATGAACACGCTCTTCGGGCTGCCACCATTGAAAAATTGCAACAAATTGGAAAAAAAAAGTTGGTGCATAATTTCAGCTTTACCAAGGTTCCACTTTCTTGAAAAGGGTTTAGTACTTAATTTTTTTTCAAAAACTTGTAACAAAGTAGGTTTGTACATTTGTTGGTCACAAGTGAAATATTCTAAACAACTTGGTTATATACAATACACACTAGTGTTACAGATTTTATAATCTTGGACTGGTTCAGCAGAAGTGGAACTGACTATTGTTGCTAGGTTCTAGGTTTTATTCAGGTTAAGGTCAAGGTTATAGGTCAGATTCTAGGGTCTTTGGTTCCCAGGATTTGAATATTGTTAAAATCATCATTCCAATTTAACCAGATAATTGGTCTTTTCTCAAAATTGAATTCAAACCTGAACTAGGAGTGCTGTCCCCATTTAAAATAGGTTCAGGTCCTCTAAGTAAATAAAGTACAACTTTTTGAAAATAAAAGTTTTGTCTTATATTTTAAGCAAGTTATTACATTTGATTGGTTGTACATAATTAATATTGCATAATTTTTATTTTAAATTGTGAGCACTATTTGAACATTGAATAAACTATATTAGACCATTTGTGTGTAATGGAGATGAAACTGGACTTACACTTGAATCAGATCAGCTCTAAATTCTTTGTAAAAATGACTGGGAAGTGAAACTCTTAGAAATTCGCAGAATCAGATCATGACTCCAAATTCCATTGGAATTGAATTCACTTGAACCAGAGGTTTAAAGTTTTGAGAAACCTTTATTCTCAGAACTGCACTTGAGGTTCTATCAAATCAAAAAATTAGTTGAAACTGTAGAAGTTGGGAACTGAAACTGGAGCTCAAACTCAAGGTCCTCTTCCAAACCCAAATCCAGACACTGCTATTTAAGTACAGGCACCGGTTCTAAGCTTTACAGAAGGTTTACAAACTGCATTTAAACTTACATAAAGACATGTTGAATTGGGAGTTCTTTTTAGGGGGCTAGCTAAAGACTTTAAGTACTTTCTTTAAATTTTCTATGACCTATATCTGCAGCATAGGATTTACAGGCTTGATCTGCAGGGTTATGAAAAGGGATTACTCAGTACTAACTTGGAGTGATAAAGGAGAGCAGGGTGCACAATGGACTCATGGTACACAAACTCATCCAACTCTGCACTCTGAAGCTTTCCATCCAACAACAGAACCTGCAAAGCAATCATCAAAGTATAATGTTGTGTTAGCAAACATTACAACTGATCATTTTGTGAGGATTATGATTGATTTGTGAACATTAAGGTCTGAGATGGCAGATTATCTTATTTTCTTGATCACACATTAAAGGACGTAATCTTCTGGGGGTGGTAATTCACTTGTAATAATGACCATGATTTTTTTCATAAAATGATGAATCTGCCACCCCAGAGCACCTTTACCCAACATAATGGGCAGGGGATTGACCGTTCCATGGTATATTGGTGACTCAAACACCACCAAATTTATTATTCCAATAAACAAAGTGTATGCTTGAAATTTTTCCACAAACTGAAAACATGCTTGACCCCAAGTAAAAATAATTAGAAAATTTTAGATAAACTTCTAATTAAAAAACTGAAACCTGTATAAAATGGGTTGTGTGAGGTTGGGTCCAAGTCCGATTCTAACTAGAGTTAAGTGAAGGGTGGTTAATTAAGAAGAACCTGCAGTAGGTAGGTAGGTAGGTAGGTACCTTGCCAAATGGTACGCTCTGCACAAGCTCAATAGTCTGAAACTCGCTTGCACCTATGTGCAAAATCCTGTTCGAACATAAATTCTCAAATGATCATCAACTCTATGTGGAAGAGACAAACTTTTTCAGGGAAAAAAAAAACATGTGCAGACATGGATGATGACGATGATCTCGTGAATAAGTATGCTCGTGATCACCAGCAAGCCTGCTGTTAATTCCTTCCTGCAGATAGATCTAATATTGCACTCGCAGCATCTCCAGCTGTGCTAAGTATGTGACCCTGAACATTAAAATTTGATGAAGAAAAGTCAAAATATGCAGGTTTGGTTCAGCAAAATGGTTTTGGCCCAGCATTTTTGCAAAGTGTGATGAGGTTGGTAAGAGGGAAAGAAATGTTGTACAGTGCTAGAGAAGAGTGTAATAAATATGATCTGACTACTGCTCTCGGTTTCTGATTGGCCAATCATAATGATTGTTCCAGGTAGTTTGCTATTAGTAATCTCCCACTATTTGCAGTCCCAGTTTTAATTTTCTGGGCTGGGTTGCAAACAAGTAATAACTAAACTTGGATGTGAGAAATAATTCTTGCAGAGTCACATACTGATACTGATCATCGCTGGGGATGCTCTCGGAAACACTGGTAGAACATGAATACCATCATCTGATCCATGACGACGCCGACATAGTCGTGTAGTCACTTGATGCGTGGTGGGTCATGTCTATGAGCTTGAAGCAAGCTCTAAATTCAATGATGCCTTTCTTCAAGAAAGAAACAGGGGTTAAGTATACAATCGATTGTTATATTCTTGGGACTAATTTCTCCCTCGATGCTGCTCAGAGAGAGTCGATCCAGACTTTAATTTGTACTTGTAAACTGCAGAATTCAAGTGGTTGAATTACAAGTCGAGCACTGATCATCTATGAGCTAGATATTCTCAGATTTTCGAAGCGATCAGCAAGTAAGCAAGTTATACGTAGCTTGAAACACTGATCTAGAGCATGCAGTAGTCACATGACAATCATGATCAACATCTGATCAGGAGGAGTCTCTCCTAGCTATACTAGCTAGTATCACAACAAAGAGGAAGTATAGGTGAATGGCAGGTCCAGAGGGTTTCTACTGGTAGGGGGCATGGGAAGTCAGGCTACCAAGCCGAAAAACAACAGAATAATACCCCGTGTGACCTGTCATCATTCACCTACTTAAAAACCTGACCTAATTTGAAATTGTGCAAGAATTTCAGGCTTGGTAATGTTTTCCTCGGTATCTACGACGGAGTTTATGCTCGGTAAGGTGCACCTCGTTATCTACGACCAAGGTTATGCTTGGTTGGTAAGGTGTGCCTCGTTATTGACGATTAAGGTTGTGCTTGTGCCTCGTTATTGACGACTAAGGTTGTGCTTGTGCCTCGTTATCTACGACCAAGGTTGTGCTTGGTAAGGTGTGCCTCGTTATCTACGACCAAGGTTGTGCTTGGTAAGGTGTGCCTCGTTATCTACGACCAAGGTTATGCTTGGTTGGTAAGGTGTGCCTCGTTATTGACGACTAAGGTTATGCTTGGTAACGTGTGCCTCGTTATCTTCGACCAAGGTTATGCTTGGTTGGTAAGGTTTGCCTCGCTATTGAGGATTAAGGTTATGCTTGGTAACGTGTGCCTCGTTATCTACGGCCGAGGTTATGCTTGGTTGGTAAGGTGTGCCTCGTTATTGACGACTAAGGTTATGCTTGGTAACGTGTGCCCCGTTGTCTACGACGAAGGAAGGTTCTACTGGGAAAGCAACCTCCAAATACAAAAGAAAAATTAGGTCAGATTTTTAAGTAGAAGAAGAAATTCAAAGAATTTGCAGGAGCAGAGAAGATATCATTACTTGGAAATACCGTAGACCCATCTGAGGTCACGTTCCACCTCCTCCTCAAACCAGAGGCTACAACGCTGCTGCTGCTGCTGCTGCTTGCAGTTCTTTACATGCTCCTCCTCTTCCTCCTTTTCCTGCAGTACCGGCGGGGTAATAATTCTTCCATGGGCACCGGCAGCTGCTGCTGGCGAAGAATTACTGCAATATGCAGATGATCCATTGTTGTAGCAGCTGACGTTGAGTACTGGGTGATGATGATGATCATCCTTGATCTTCTTGTTTATTGCTGCAGCAGCAGGAGGAGGAGAATCATGCAGGACCAGATGCAGCTCCTGATCATCGTCAGTCGCGACTCTTCCTCCTCCTGGCATTTTTCCGTTGCTATATAACAAGGCTAGTACCGTTATACACTAGTGTAGAACACAGTCTTCTTCTTACCTTGAAAAACTTCCACGTCCCTCCTCAAGCTATCATGGGAGCATGCATGCAGCAGCAGACAGCAAAATTTAGCACATCTGAAAACAATCTATATCTCCCCAATCTAAGAAGAAGAAAAAGAAGCAATGTTCAGGGAGCTGGATTCCGACTGCAATTACAAAGACAGCAATTGATGATGAGTGCAAGATGATGCAAAAGAGATGAAATTGTTGTCTAGAGATCTAGAGCAGCTGCAAATTTAGCTGTGAAAGCAGCAGCAGCAGCAACTGGATCATGAACTGTGCTTTGTGAATCTGAGAGGTTATTGGGGAGATTTGGTAGGGGTATTTGTAAGCAGAAGAGAAGAGAAGATGAGAAGAGGGAGTGGCGGTGTGCACTTGTCGCTAGCAATGTTTTTTTTTCTTTTTTCCCGGATTTTTTTGTGTAATGGAGATTTTTTTTTCAAATTGGAATGAAAAATCTAAAAATCGCCATATTATATACTTAGTTCCCTCTGCAGGAATCCAAAATATAGAAGATGCTATACATTTTTTTTAAAATTTTCATATTTTGAGGCCAAGCAGCTCCCAAATGTCATAAATTCCCCAAGCTTATTCTCTACAAGTTATCAAATTTAGCTGCTATTTTTGGTTCACTAATTCATGAATTCATTCAACAAGGGTAGTGCTTTTTGGTTTAGTTTTTTTTTAGGGCGAAATTTCATCAAATGGCAAAACTTTTTTTTTCAAATTGGATAAAAAATTCGTGTATTTTGAGTTTCTTAATTGCCAAATTTCTGAAGAAAAACCTTCAAAAAAACTAAAAATCACCAAATTCTATCTTAAGTAGAGCAAGTAGTCAAAATATAGAAGGATGCTAGATTTTTTGTTTAACTTTCTTATTTTCTTATTGCCACTTGAGCAACATCACAAAATTGAAAAAGAAAAACACAGATCAAGAGTAAAATTTCCCCTCTATTCTTCTCTCTCTCTGTCTCTCTCTCTCTCTCGCTCTCTTCTTACCCACTAACTATTTTTGAGCTTTGCAAAATTTAGGAGATTGCAGATTCTTTTCAAAGTTCAGTTGGGTTACAAATTGAACCATGATCTGTTTCCAAATCAAGGATAGCAAATGTTTATTATTTTGGGAGGAAATGTTCTTGAGTTCTTCAAATGTCCATTGAAGACTTGGCCTGATTTTTGGGGTTTAGAGACAACAATGTACATAAGTTTTTTGGAGTTTGGGGACAAAGTATAAGTTTGGAGTTTGGAGACCAACCTAGCATTTAAATAACTCTCTCTTTTTCTTCTTTTCTTTTGGGGTTTGGAGAGAAAGCTGGCATTTAAATCTTTTTCTTTTCTTTTTTTCGGGGGTTGGGGGAGTTTGGAGATGAGCATAATTTTTGGAATTTGAGACAAGCATGTTTTGAGTTAGGGGACAAACTTTTTTCTTGTAAGGGAAAGGGGGGAGTTCTCATACAAAAATTGCATGCACACAGATTTTAATGAATATATAGTTTCAAAAGTGAATCCCCCAAAATGAATTCCTGGCCAGTTTTTTACAAGTTTATATGGTCAAAAAACTCCAAAGAAGTTAATATGATGACATTGAAGAGTTACACTACTACCTTACCCTAAGGTCAGTTTCATCATTATATGATTCTCAAAATAGTGAAATGAAATTTCGTGAAAATATGAAGTTGACATGTTGGAAAATCATCATAATTATCATAGGCTACACTCTGAATAATTTCACTACTCATATCACAATATTATAGTAGATGATGGAAAATTATATAATTTCAAAATTAAAAAACGAATTCATTTTTTTGAAAAATGATAATTATTCATGTTCTCAATGTGGAAACTGACCCTAGGCTACTGTAGCCTAGAGAGGATCTGAGAGAGAAAAGAATGATCAATGAACAGGCTACTCATCTGTGTAGATAGTGGGATTGTTCCTCTGATGAGGGTATGTTCAAACACAGTCATGGGAAATGATCTGGAGTTGTGTAAATGCAAAGATGGTTGGGACATTCTAAATGCATGATGACCTTGGTGAAAAAGCAGCCTAGAGAATACACAGATGCAAGGTGGGGGAAGAGTTGGATGCAAAAATAGAAACCTCTCCAAACGTATCAAAAGAGGAAAGGTTTCTTTTCCCTTTTTTGGACCTCTTTTTTTAATTTTCTGAACTTTATTGCCAAATTTGGCTAAACCTTCTTATGGATGATTACCCATTTCAAATACATCACAAAAATTGGAAAAACAAAAGGAAAAATAAAATATGAGATTCCACATGTAGTCCGTGATGAATATGCTTTTGGGGCGTCCACACCCAAATAACTAGGCTCTAGATTTTTGTTTGGTTTGAACTTAAAGAGGGAAGGTGGGGGGGGGAAGGAGTACAGAAGTCACGTAGATAACCATCACCTATGATTTGCTTTATGATGTCATTTATCATCTTCCCATGCAATGCAACTTATCTCCTTCCTCTCTCTTATACATTGTGTCCATACGATTTTTTGAGGGAGTACGGATATTCCAATGGATAATGGTCATGATGAATTTTTTTTTCATTGAATGTTGAACCACTGATGTCATGTTCGATACGGTTAAAATATTGTATGTTTGGATTCTGGATCCCACAATTGGGCATGTGTTTAACCAACCCTCTTTGACAAATTAGCTCTCAGCCAGAATACAGTTTTTAGTTTTGTTGAAGACTCCCATACGCCCTAAACCCTACAAAGTTCAATACAATACAACGGTCCAGAGTGAAATCAGATTGCACATCTTTCTTCATACTTCAATCCAAACTTATCTGGCCAGACTTATTCCACTTTTAGCTTATAATATGCCTAGTCTTGTTGCCTTCAAGCCAATGTTGTTCAACATCCCTGCACAATTTCCTGGACCCTGTTTCCATAGCTTGCAATTTTGACATCTTGAGTTGCCGCCACCTTATGGACATTATCAAGATAGCAGCAGAAGGTTGATGAGTTCCTACTTCATTACCCCATCCATCAAACAACTTTCATACTTTGCAAAAAAATTTGACCCATCCACCCCAAAAATCTCATTACTTTCCAAAACTTTGGACTTTGTTGTTTGGGGCCCTCTTTGTTGGTCAAGAACTGAACTTGTGCAGCACTGGGCGGTTGGTTAAAATGATAAAATAGAATGAAGATCAAGGCTTTCCATTGGACGTTTCCAAACGGATTCTGTGATGTCATTGCCAGCACCCCACCGCCCAATCCTTGCATTGGACGGTGGGATGCAATGATTGGGCGGTGTGGCGTGACCATCACAAGTTTCATTCTCATTCCCAACACAACACATTCAGAGACAGTTACAACTGGTTTGGGTGAACCAGCACCCACACTCAAACATGGTTTTTGGAAAAATGACCCAGCTTTTTTGGGTTGGCTTAGAGAGGCCTTGGGTAAAGCAGCACCTACAAGGGGTACTACCCTCAAAACTCCAGATTATTTTGGGTTTCCTCTAAACATTGCAAATATCCTGTCTCAAGATAAAATCAGAGTTTCCTAGTACAAATTTCACCTCTTCCCGGAGGCTTATAGCCACTCCCTAAGGACCTCCCTCAAGAAGGTGAAGATTTGAGTGTAAGTTCGTGACCTCTATCATGGCCTAAGTATTTGTTACCTTGATCATGGCTACAGGCTATAGCGGACCATCTACCTAGCAGCCATGTTTTGGGGTGGAAAATAGACAAAAGACAATATCAGCAATGATCGTGCACAGTGGCGTAGCCACGGCATAGGCACACATAGGTGCTGCCTATGCTGGGATTGCCCGGAGTGCCTAGGCCTATGCTAGATTTGCCAAGGGCTTAGCCTACTCGTACAATCGTACTCGATCGATCCGATCAATCAATGTACTATTCAATCTAACAAACACTTCCGTATCTTCTCTTATCTCTTCCTCTCTTAACTCTTCCACTGCGATCAGCTTGCCAACTTAGCCGCCTCTCAGTTGGCTTGGGCACGCAATTCAAATTTCAAATCCGCCTTCATTTTCACTTGTCTTTTGCGATCCTGAGTAAAACAGTTAGAATTTAGAACAATGTATGCGTCATCATCTTCGATCGTTGCGGGTGCCAGGGCAGCTTCATCGTTCAGTGATCCCCCGTCTCCCCAGGGTCCATCGGTATCAAGGGACACGGGGGAGCACTGAACGACGAAGCTGCCCTGGCACCCGCAGCGATCGAAGAAAATGACTTTTTAGGGCAAGCCTATGCTGACTTGAAAGGCTAGCTACGCCCTTGACCGTGCAACATGTCTAATTACAAATTAGAGAGGCCCTAAAAATGACACCATCATCACAACCCCAAAACCTTGGAAGGCGCTAAATACCCCCTAACGAGCTCTGCCCGGTGTTGTTTCAGCATCTATGCCCCACCACCTGACCCCACTTTCACACCTTCCACGTCCAAAGCAAGCCTCGCCACTAGACCCCATCCTTTCGACCTCCATGTCATCTAGTGACCCCACCTTCACCTTTTCCATGCCATTAAACAAACCCACTAGTTTTTGTCCTCTGTCCACCCCTACAAACCATCATCAACACTCATGTCACATTCGTCATCGAACTTTACTTCATCGGTTGTCATCGATTGCAACACCATCAACATGATCTGTAAAATGATTTGCGATTTGCAACAAGGTATGTGTTCTACAAGAAATGTTGTTCGCAAATCATGTTTGAAATTTCCCTTTTTTAGATGCAAAAGGATAAGCTGCATGTCTGTGTCTAAAGCAAAAAATGAAGGTTTAAGGTTTAGGGTTGAGTTTCAACATTTTTGTCAAGTGCTTTTAGTACTATGAGTGTTGCATTGAGTAGTGAAATGATGAGTTTAACAAATTTAATACTGAAGCGCACAACAATTTCATGTTGCATTTACTTATGTTGCATTATTAAGTTTGGCCAATCATGGAATGAGCCCTCCCTGGAGAGAACACATAGTCTACAACTAGAAGCTTTGTTGAACAAAATAGTTCAATGCCTTCTAAAATCACTACGGATTTCACACAAATTGAATCGAATATTACAGTTGTGAACATTGCCCATGCCATTGAGTCCATTGTGTTGGGGATCAAAGACATCCTATAGCTTGACAACCTTAAAGTCATGGCGATGGCAACAAACAAACAAAGAGAGCATAGGTGTTTACTTCAAAAGGTTTTGCTGATAATTGCTAAAAACGACCCCTACATGATTCGCCTCCTTGGTCAACATAAATACATCAATATTGTAAAGTTAGTAGCAACAAGATGACTAGAAGGGTGAGTCTCCCATTTCATTTTATTTTTTCCTTTTCATTGTGTGTTGGAATGTAGTTACTTGGAGCTATTGTTTCATTATTGGAAATATCCAAGTACATAGCATACCTAAAAACCCCGATTCACCAACAATCCATATAAAATCTAAAAATATTGAATGACCAAGAGTTAATGGGTGCTTGATTTCTTTTGTTGTCTTTTTTGTGTAAGTTGTGTTGTAAGTTGTTGATTGCCATGTCCAGAATATGTGATGAGTGAGACATTTGGTTTTGAGTTATGGAGCACAAATAGTAGCTATTGTTTGTTGTTATATTTTCTTTTTGCAAGTCAAATGAGTTTAGAACTTTTTTTATTCATTAAGGTACATGGTACTTTCTACTACAATTCATAATTGTAGCGATAAAACCATTCCTAGGCTTTTCTTAAACATGCCTAAACATACTAAAGTTAATTTCTATTGTCAACAATTTGTTGATTTCAGCAGAGTCTTGGTTGAAGTTCAATTTTAAGCATTTTAAGCATAGTAAAACTTTGTTTATGGTCTAGGATTTTGGTATTCTACTTTTAGTATAGGAAAATTCAATGAAGGTAATAGCTTCTTATGACTTTTTTTTCCTTTTTAATTTGAACATAATCTCTTAATTACATTTTGATAAACAATTCAATCACATTAATTGAAAGAAGAATCTCACCTTTTTTCATGCAAGGAATCATGTTTAGATGTTTGTGCATGTTTAATCTCTATTTTTGTATGCATTTTTGTTTGTTTTACCACTACCTCCAATCCCTTTCAAATCCTAGAAGGTACCTACTTTCCTCCCCTTTGTCTACACTTCTTATTATAGTTAAATTTTGTGAATTTTTGTTATAGCTGAATCTTGTGTTACTACAGCAATGTTGTGGGTATTGATCCAATTTCCCTTCAAATTAGTAATTGTAATAGTTATTACTATTATAATAGCAATCCATCGTGCCCATGATCCTCTTTGTCAATAATTAAGAACCAATCCTTACAAGAAAAAAGAAAGAAGCATAAGGAAAACACAACCCAGTTGTTTGATTAGTGTGAAACTGATGTGATTACATGTTATGATGGAGTTCAATTAGGATGTCCATGATAGTGGAAGATAACTAAACTCATCCTATACTAGCCCTCAAGTTGTGTGAACCACAAAAGAACTACAAGTTTTTTAAAATTAAAAAAGAGCTTTGGAATTGTGTTTTAGTAGCTCTATGGAAATTGACATGTGTTGTACCTATGATGAGATTTGTGTCTCATTGCTTTTTGTTTTAATATCATGTTGCTACAATGTGGCTGATCTAGAGAAGTCAACCCATTTTTAGTTTATGTACAAAAGAATCCAACAAAACATGTGGATGAGATATTGTGTGTCAAGGTCTAATGTCACCTATGAAGCACAACATTACCATGTCCAAAGTAAATATAAATCCTCGAGTGTCATGAGCGAAACATATTGTTTGTTGTTGGAAACCAACATGCATGTGATCTAATCTAATAGAATTTCATGCATACGAGATTGCCATGTCTAGAATATGTCCAACACAATAATGTCCAAAAGTTGGTTTTTGTTACTTCATGGAGAACCAAGTTTAGTTGTGATGGTTGTTTTAATGAGTTATGCCCTGAGGTACTATGTGTGTTGTTATGTCAAAATACATAATTATTGATGTAGTGGGAAATGATAACCAATGATCTTGGCATTGTAGGTATTTTGAGGTCCACAAAGGAACAACAAGATTTATAATTTCACAATGCAACAAAGTAGACATCATTGTGTTACCTTATACCTTGAAAACAAATATGAGCAATTGGCCTTGGAAACTTATATGGATATTTGATGCATTGATGTGCTTATAAGTAATAGGCCATCATTTGAATGCAAGTTCTATGGCAATCTTTTCAAAGACAAAAATATTTCGCCTTACCACAGAATGATGAATTTATGCCTTAATTACACAAGCGGTGAACTACTCAAAATGTATCCAACAATGACAAAAGTTAAGCTTAAGGAGTTCAATAAGTTTGGGGAAAAGTTTGGGAAAACACTCCCAAACCAAGGCAAACGAACAATTGATGATGTGACAAAGCAGACCACAAAAAAGGTTGCACCACCAAAAACTACAAAAGCAACCATCTGGTATGCCACCTCCAAGACCCATACATCCAAAGGAAAATGAGGTATATGAACTAAGTACTAATGAAATTTTTTCTTCAGGTTGTAATGTGAAAGCATGTATAATTCTTCATCTTTCCTACATTTTATTTCCTAGTTGGAAGTTGACATTTGCAATGGCAACTATTGGCATGTTTCTTTTCTTAAATATTCCATGAACTGGATCTTTCTAAGTTCTGTTGCAAACAATTAAGGAACAAAAAATATTGATCCAGAGAAACAATCGTTAGAGCATGCAAAACCCAATAGTAAATCATTTACTAAGCAAAATAGAACAACCCAAGCCCTTTATCATTATTTTCATCTATGTTTATGCCACCAAGGAATACAACCCAATTCACAAAAGCTGATGTAAAAGCAAAAGCAAAAGCAATTGTAGAAAGTTTCATAGTTGAGAGCTCTTGTGAATTGCCTTTTCCCTCAACAAAAGTGAAAATCAATGGACTTTATGCTCTTCTATCAGAAACAAACATTGTGATAGACAAGAAGATCTTGGAAAAGCCTAAAAAGACTGTGGCGCTTTCAATGAAATGGAAACAAAAGTTGTTTTGGGCAACATGCCGGTTTCTACATTTGGCCAATGGTACTTTCATCCACCTGTAAGTATTATAAGGTTTGCAATATTTTATTTTCTTTAGTTTTGTTTAGATGTGTTTTCTTACCTGTTTTTTTCCATGCAAGTTGGTGGAGGGATTGAAAAGACAAGCCACATTAATGACATTGGTAAACAATCCATCAATGCATGGACATCTAAAGGGGGTGAAGATAACACAATGAACAAGTTTAATCAAATGAAGTGCCTTTGGGAGTACCTACAATACCTACAACTCAAAAAAGAATATGATGATAAGAAGGTAGGAGCTGTAGAAACTTTGAAGAAAAAGGAGGACAATGTTTAACAAGAATTGCACAAATTTGACAAACATGTCAAGGCCACAAAAGAAAGGGCAACATGGGGTTGGTCACCATTATACCATTTGTTTAAATGATTTCTTGTCCAAGTTGGACCTCAGTGACCTTGGGAGACTATACAAAGGAGCTATAGAACATCATGTTAGAAATGGATAAGGAATCACATCCATTGTCATTTAACATGGAATGCCTTCACATCATCTACACATTCAAGTTTTGTTTTATAGAAATAGTTTTGGAAAACTACATCCATTTGTTCATGCAAATATGAGGTTGATTCATCGCAACATCCTTCATTACTATCAAGATCAATCCCATTCCATCCAACTAACCATAGCAATCCAAGACATTTTGGATTACATTTTTTTATGGTTTCCAAAACAACGTAAGTGCATTGAAAAAGTCAAGTAATGTCGTCAAAACTTGGCCCTCTTGGATTTGATCTTTGGCAATAAGAGCCAATTGTTGAAAAAACTCTAAGGTTCATGTCGAAGATTACTCATAGAAAGCAACATTGCAAAGTTCCCTTGCATTACAGAAACCTAGTCTTTGAACTTGGCACCTTTAGGTGGTTTTTGAAGATTTGTTTGTTCCAGAAGACATAGACATTGGCTAGGTCTTCCCTAGGAAGCTTTCCCTTACATCCAATAGAAGTATTTCAGACATGCATCTTAAATGCACCAGTACATTGGTTGAAATCATGGATTGTCAAGTCCTTGCTTTGCATGTGAAGTTTGACAAAGTCAAACCCCTTTTGGCATTGCAATAGATGTGAACACCACTTCCAAAAGAAATGACAACTCCACAATAGGTATTATTTCACCATCTAAGACTATGTTTTCCAAATTTATTGTCTTTAATGTTCTTTCAATCCATGGTGAATACTAACTTGATTGGATTGTTAAATATAATGTCCTAAAGACATTAATCATGGTTCTACCATGTTTTGTAGGTGTCAGTTCATGAAATGCGTTTGATCTTTTGCCCCTACAAGCTGAAGATTCCATTCTGCCAGATGTCTTTTCTTAGGTGCTACAAAAAAAAAATTGTGAACATACGCCACTTGGGCTATTTGGTAAGATTATCAATGAAAATCATATGCAAGGCATGAAATAGGAGTTTGAGTTTGATCTATAATCTTATTTCAACAATCCAAGCCCGGCCATTTTGTTGTAATCAACAATAATGTCAACAGCTTAGACTGGATTTAAACATACACCTTCACTATCCTTAGGATTGTGACCTCATAGGGACTCCTCTCATAGCCCTCTGAAAACAATAGCCAATTTGAATTATGAGACGTGAAACCAAAAAAAACCTGAGTTGCAACCAACCTCAAACATGCAAGGCATAGTTAAAGACAATGACCTTAATAGTTTGTTGTCTTCCCCATTGCTATTGCAAAACATGAGGAAGACACAATAGTTGAATAAATAGACATTCTAGCTACAACAATTCATGCAAAACAAAAGTAAGTAACGATTTTGTGTTAAGGATTTAAAGTTTACTTGCTTCAGTCCATGTATTGAATCTCTGTAGGATTGCATACCTTTTCCCACATAGTTAGGCCCAACTAACAGACATTTCATGAACAAGATGTACAACATGGTTATTTATCAAAATTTTAATTTTATAATGCAATTTTTTGGGTCTATAGGTTGGTTTGTTTGTCATTGATGGTATTTTTTACCTCCAAGCATAAACATTAGGTTGTATATGTCAATTGTCATTCAAGTGATTATTTGAAATTGAGAATCGATACAGATGTTACCTTCCTCAACTATAGTGAGGGCCACCTTTCCACTAACGTTATGGATTTCTTTAGGTTGTGGTTTATGCACAAATGTTTTTCATTCTATGATTTATACATCACACACTCCCATATCTGGGACATTGTCAAGAACTAAAGAAAAGAATAAGGGGAGTTTGAGCATAGTCACTCATTTCGTCTACAAATAATTTTAGTTGCTTACAACAATGAAAACAATATTTATCCCAAACCAAGATGCTAATCACTAGAGTCTTTTGATCTTGAGTGCAGAACATTTGTTTCATTACAATCCTCTCAAATTTACAAACCTCTTTCACAATGCCATGTTGCACAATCTTTTTGCAAAAGTATGGGCAATTATAGAAGGAAATTTTTCAAGGTCACGTGCATGGAAACGAGCAACTTCAAAATCCAGTTGGGTGTGGCTTGATGGTCTACATCAATAATCACATTGGGAATGCGACTTTTATGTTATAAAATTCATACAAAAATTTTGCGACTACATGGCAAAAGACATGGAATCATCCATTGAAATATGTGCATCTAAACCCTTAAGTGTAGAATTGTTTTATGTCCATGCGCAAGTTTTTTTGCAAACGTACTAAACACAATTATATGTTGTTCTACATGTTTTTCTGCAGATGACCCTTTTAATGGGGTTTTTCTATTCCCATTAAGGTTAATTCACCTTTGGATTTTTTCAACAATAGGTTCCTAAAACAACAAGTACATACAACACAAAAAATAAAACTTAAGCTACTACAAATCCTAAACTAACATGTACACAAATTGCTCAAACTTGAAGGAAATAGGCTAAAACAAAAATGATCCATGTTCCATAATTCAAAAGTGGAAACACATAATCATGAATGAGATCCAAAAGTCTTTCAACAAGTCTGTCCTCCTAGTCTTATACTAGTTAATTCAAAATATAATAGTAATAACTAACCATTATAAACAATCATTAGCTAGTACCTAGACTAAGAGACCAAAATTTCAAAAAAAATACACCTTGCCTAACTACATGTCCAACTACCGATTCTATTAAGTAGAGGTTCTACATATTACCTATTAATTAACTTGCCAACCTATCATTTTAACCCAATCATTACTTACCAAATTTAATAATTGGTTAAGTTAATATTACAAGTTAGTTTAAATAACAAGTTATGAGAATGTTAGGTTTAGTAACCTACTTATATTATCAACCTATTAAGTCACTTATTACCAAATCTAAGTAACGTTATCCCCCTTAGAAATTTACATTTCATTTTCAAAATGTTAGTTCAAAGGTCCAAGTTAAATTTAGCCTTCTGTAATTGGTTGAATGATGACTTCTTGGATAGGTTCAACACTTATTGCTTCCACAAGTTTAGCTTGATTCAAAATTTGAAGACCGGTTGGCGTTGCAATCTTCTATCGATCAGGTGTGTCCTCAAAGGTCACTATGGGTGTTGTGTATACCTCTGAGGCATGTGGGGTATTTGATATCAAAATAACCTCCTGACCTATACCTATTTGGTGTGGGTTCGGAGGTACACTAATAGATAAAAATTCTAAAGACTTGAATCTACTATCTAATATAGTATATGAAGGGGTTTCTTGTCAAATCTCTCATTACCTTCCACAAGTTGATTGACAACAATGGTTACAAAAATAGGTATAGTAAAAATCGAAATAGGTAAGGGTATGATTTTAACCTAGTCCACCTCTTAATGCGCTAAATGGTTTAGTAATAGGTTGTACCATAGATGGCATTGTTGGAACTTTGCTACTGGTTCCAATTTCAACAAACATAAAACTTGTAGGTTCATATTTCAAATTAGGGAAAGCATTTTGGTAAATTTATAATTTGAATTTATAACTATGTTCATTAAGCAAACCAACTCCATATTGTCCTGAATCTGCTCCTCTATGAACTCTTGAAAAATTTGCCAGCATTCCTTCCACTTGGGATTTTCATTTCCCAAGGCTTGGTTTTGCACTTTGAATAAGGTATTGTCCAACAATAACTCCTCAAACTCCTTCAACTTGTTGTTCATTCTAACATGTAGAATGGGGGGCTAGGTGTGAGGTAACTTTTGTCCCTCTACCCCGGGTTCTACAAGGTGACTATACTTGAAAGTATAAATGCTACCGATGAAAGACAAAGCGAGCGTACTTCTAGATACTAGATTGCGTTTGTAGTTGAAGTTCAAATTTCTCTACCGCCTATGCATCTTTCATAACTTAACATTGATGGCCATGTATTTTATTTTATTTTTATTTTGTTATTATTATTATTATTACTTTGATCCCCACAATCCGCTAATCCTAGAACCTTAAGTTAAACAACTAGCTCTTTAAACAAACTTTTGTGAACTCAACACTTCCTTCAACATGGCTATAACCAGCAATCATTTAAAGAATTGTTTCTCACTCCCAGATTGTTCAAATTCAGCTTGCTATAGCTTTTTGAAAAGCTAATTAGTAGACGCACCTTCTTACCAAGTTTCAAGATCTGCAGCTAAATAACTAGGAAACCATGCTATAAAACCCGAGAGGATTTTGAGGAAGTAGTTGATTCAACCAAACTGCAGACCACCAGTCACTTGGAGAATTGTTTCTCCCACCCAGATTGTCCAAATTCAACTTGCTATAGCTTTTTGGAAAGCTAATTAGTAGACGCATTTACCTACGAAATTTTGGGTTCTGCAGCTAAAACAGCAAGGAGTTACACCACTAAACCCGAGAGGGTTTTGTGAAGTTTCTCTAAATCCTAACCTTCAAATCTATCCTTACTCACATCCCTTACTTACAAACTCTCACGCGATCTCCACCCTATTTTCCTTCCTCTCTTCAACTCCAAAGCTGATCCTTCATTTCCTTCTCTAAAACCTTGTCGAAACAAACACTTTCAAGGTTCGATCCAATTTTGTTTTTTCGAGGAAGAAGAAGAAGAGAGCTCCCTTGACCCACGTCCGCCTTTTAAAGAGAGGTGAAGGTTTTTGGCTTGGTGGCCAATGGAAGGAGAAGATCCCTTTGCTCGGTGGTCAATGGAAGGTTCTTGGCTTGGTGGCCAATGGAAGGTGAAAGAAAAGATCCCTTTGCACCTACTCCCACTTCCCCCCAAGCAAACTTACCTTAACCCTCATTTTTCATCCTTTGACACAAGGGTTTTACCTTACCATGGTCCTAGGCCATTCTTTACCCACTCCCTTCCTTTCCTTGCGTATAAATTACGAACACATGACTTGATGTCACAAATCCCCTCCACCTTCATTGCAATTTGATTTTATTTATCTCTTCTTCTTTTCTTTTTTTGTTGAAAATCTTTCCTCTCTTCCTTGCAAGCATGGCGTTGCGCACAATTACCTCCTACGGGCCCCAAGCCACACAAGTGAACGAGGAACCGCCTTCGAAATTGTCTTTAGATTTGATTCTAACGCAGCATCCCCGTGACGAAGAACTCCAACCTCGAGAGGTGCGCGCTCGTCTCGAAGTTGAACCTCCTCGAGCTTGGTATTACTGCATTTCGCCAAACTTCCGCACCCTGGTGATCTTGCTACAAGTCGATCCTGCTTCCGGTGACGAACCTGAAACCGTTTGTGAAGGTTGTTATGAAACCGAAGACACCTCCATCTTCGCTTGGTCTTCAGTTCCCGGCATTGGACACTATCGTTGGTTGCGCGGTCCGATTCGTCGCCTCCCTCCTAACAGCAAGGCGGACTACCTAGTTCGCACCATCCGACGCATCTTCGACTTCTTGCAGTTGTGAACTATTACTAAGGCACAGCTCCTGATTTCACATGTACTTGCAGCTTCTTGCTGAGCTCAACCTTATTATAAATAAAGTTTTCAGTTATAATCAGATTCCTATTGCTGTTGGCACACTATCATACTATTTATTTAATTGTTGAATTGTCTCGAGTTATCCTCATGTTCAACGACTTGAAGATTGCTCTACTTCTATTAACCCCTTCATCGACATCCCTTTGACTGCTTCAAGAATTTCTAATATGCTTGCTACTTCCTACATACCGTAACAAGACAAATGTAGTGTTGAACATTGCAAGTTTTGATGCCTACTTCTACCCCAACCCTCTAGAGATTTGTCACCCCTAATTACGCAACAAGGTTTCTAAAACTATGGCTATTAACCTCTGTTGAAGAAAAGAACTGACCTTCCTCCTTACCCACCAATAACGCATTCCAGAAAACAAAACCCCCTTCACACCAAGCACATGCATCACTCCTTGTGAAGTTGCTAAAAGCCCTTAATAACTCTACCGCACTCAAATAACCCCAAAGTAACTCTTAAAAAATCGAGACTACCGCACATGGTTGTGTCGGTATGACTCACACTAGGTTTGTTTAGTTGTACCTTGCATGTCTCATATTGACCCTTCCAATCTTGGATTTGAACAATAAGATTTTGCTTCTCCCTATCAAATTCTATGTGGGTAGGTACTTGTTGTCCCTAAGATCTTGACAAGTATGTTCCAAACCGGTCATAATACCCTCTTATTCCAAACTGAACTCTTCCATTTTGGCATAATCTTTCGTCATCCACTCCAAATTAGCTCGGAGACAAGTCAAATCATTATGGGTTTTCCAATTGAGCCGGTTGAGTTCAACATATTTCTACTACAAGTTCTCAATTTTCCTAGCAGACTATTTTGCTTCATTCAACTTATGGGACAAGTTTTGGTTTTCATGTTGGACTTTATTCAATTGACCCTTGACCATGACTATTTCTTCGTCACAATTCTGCAAAGTATTCTACACTATTTCTAGCTCTAGGCTAGAGGTTTGAAGGTGGTTATGGGTCTTAGACATATTTTCCTTGATTTGTTCAAATTCAACTCTAAGGTTTGACAATTCTTACAATGTCCTTGGCCAAATTATGGCATTTTGAGCAACTTGTTCTCAAAACATGTTAATTTGTTTAAGAGTTTATGTGGAATGACCAGAAACTTGGACATGTTTAAATTTTAAAAACTATAGGTTTTTTATTTGTACATGTTCAATTACAAGTTGAATAGGTTGGAATGATTCTATAACTACAACTACATGTTTTGTAATTGAAAATACAAGTTCAACAGGTACAACAAAATCTATTTGAATGTTGTCAATTACCTGATCCAGGATGTCCAAAAACATTGGTTTAATATGTTAGGTTAGGGCATGGTAAAATTCATGCATGTTATTTTGTTGGAAATTATTAGAATTTTATTTGTAAGTGTATGTACCCTAAGGTGGCTCATTTTTTGAAAAACAAAGAGTTCACAAACATCCATTCTATAATGTTAAATTTTATTTTTTTTGGGTATCATGGGTTCAACGGTAATAATGTCCATGTATCAAAAGTAATAGAGTCCAAATTAATATGAACACACCTACATGCTCCAAATGTATACACCTTTCAAAATGAATTCAGAACATGAAAACATCAACTTAAGGACTAATGAAAATATGGCTCAATTTTGACCATTCGAAAATCCCTAACTACACTTTGGCTATGATTTTTGAAGGAAAATTTTCACATAAAGTTTATTATTTGATGTTACACCATATGTTGAGTCATTATAATAATTTGGACCTTTTATTTTCTACCATTGTACTATATTGACTAGTCCATATTTTTGTATTTCAAAAATCCCTTGTGAAAAGTGGTTTCACTTATATTGAAAAAAATTACATATGTATTTTCATAATCAAGTTTGTAATGTATAATTAATTTCAAATTCTCAGTTTGATATGTTTTATTATTCGTTATAGGTGTCCAAAAAGAGGGCACTCTCCAAAAATGGGCATTATGACTCAAAAAGTGAATCACCTTACATTCACCCTTGTTATTTCCACTTTCATTATTGTTAATGCATATGAAGTTATGGCAATTGACAACACTCAATGAATCTTAATCCACTTATATGTGGTCCATGAGTGGAAAAAGATTCCCATCCTGCGTTGTGTTGAGACAATTGGTATATATTTCACATCTGACAACATTTTATTTTATGCTTAAATCTTTGCATGACTTTGGTGGGCTAAGGTTTGAGGATTTGGAAGGAGTGATGGGCTATGATGGCATCATCTTACAATGCAATTGAACCAATGCCATGCTACAATTGAATGATAAGTTTGCCTATTTTAAAAATGGAGTTCACTATTTTGCACACAAAACAAATCTAGTTGTGTTCACACTTTCAAAAATAAATTTGGTGTGTCAATTTGAATATCTAATACAAAATTTCTATGCATTTTTTGTTTATAGCTCGAATTTGTTTTGGAATTCCAAAAGCTTGCTAACCTAATTAACATTAAAAGCAAGAAACTACTTCAAAATGTCAAAATTCGATGGATTTCCATGTTTTCTCTAGCAAAGGTGTATGTTCAATATCACCTTTTGATCATCAACATGCATGTTGAATTTGTAAAGAGTGGGGTTGGTTTAAATACCTAAATTTATTATGTGATGTTGAGCTCATTTTAAGGCTACTTTATATCAAGCCTTTACTAAAATGTATGCATATGTTGATAAAATTTGCACAAAGTACGGACATGTTTGTTTTTGACTTTGTGAACACTATTAAACTAACCTAACAAGAGTTGTTCATGCTTCATTATGATCCTTTTACTAAGTATGAAAATTCAACATTTGATGATTTCAAAAAAAAAATCTCTATATCGAATGACATTTTCCCCATGAACTAGTTATTTGATCTCAACGGTGGTGAAAAAGAAATGTATAATGCATTCTTATTTGTTGTAGGCAAGTATCTTATCTATTAGACTAACAATGATGGTTTTGTTGGTCTTGAGCTTGTTACCAAGGATGTTTTCAAAAAGGTTGTTACCAAAGTTAAATATGAGTGTGAAAGGGCATATTAGCATCTTGTTGCAAAGGTTGAATGACACTTCCTAAAGCATGAGTTTATGATAATGCTTAGTGTGGTTCATCCAAAATTATGGGTTATGAATCCACAACATGAAGAAGATAATTATCACATTCACTTGATTGTTTTCAAGGCCACTTTTTATACCCTAAACAAAAGGCGGGTGCTAGTGGCAAAGTTGTGTTAGCCTTATGCTTTATTCACATGTTTGATTTGTAGATGTTTTTTTTCAAGGTGAAAAGGGTTTCATAATTCCGAGGAAATATTGCATGAAGAAAATAAACTAAACCCAATTACTAGGCTTTGGCACAAGATTTTTGCATTTGGGATCTTCAACCATAAGTTCTTGGAATACATTAAACTAGTTGAAATTGTCATTATCCAAATGCTTACATCTATTGGATATGAACAAAAATTTAACACTATCAATTTAATGAAAAATAATTTATGAACATTCATTTGGATTTCTACACTAGGTTTTACATTCAACATTTTTTTACTTTACAAAATTTTCCTTATGACCAGGTCATTGCCAAGTGGCAAAGCAAATTGCAATGTTTTGTGAATGCATAGGGCATTCCAAGCTCTTGGAGGGTTACAATATGCAAAGTGTAAGGTGAAAAATAAAATAGAGTCTTAGAATTATGCCATAGTTTTGATTAATAACTTTTTTTTGTTTTAACAATTGGATTTTTTCCTAGGTTAATATAATTATTATTTTTATCTTTTGTTGATTAGATTGTAAATTTGTAAGATCATGATAGAATTATGGAATTGTGGCATATGTTTTGGAATCTAAATACATGTTCCCAAGGTATGGGCTTGTTTTCTAATTAGTTTTGGGTGCAAGAAGGCTTGAACTGCATTGAACAACACTCCTTTGGGCATTGGGGTTCAAATCCTCTTCAAGCAATTAGGATTTAAATCTTCCTCATTTAGGCATAGTTCTTATGTTTACTACTAAGTAGATTAATTTGTCAATTGATTCCTTCCATCCATATGCAAGTGTGAAGTTTGTTTTTCATTTGTAAACTTATAGGTTGTGACTTGTAACTTATAAGTGATCACTAGTCAAACTTACTAGAGTCTAGAATTGCACATTTGCTTACGTTAGCTTCTAGTTGGTGCTTTGGATAACGAAATCTACTCTCTTTGCAATAATCTTGTAGCCAAATGCATTCCCTTGTCAACCAATATGTTGCCAATGTTTTTTATCTCACTTATTATGGTTGAAGCCAATTTGCAAACATTTGCAAATGATAATTTGTCAATATAACCACTACTTAAAATTTAAAAATTGCAAAGGCAGCTCTAGCTCAAGAGAAAAATAAGTAGCCAACTACAGTTAAGTTAACCTTCAGTTGTGTAACCACATTTGCAACTAGCTAGACTTGAAAACAAAATTGATTCCATTGGTCAAGCCAAAGATGACAAATATCATACATAGACAAAGTGGTTACCTAACCTTTTTAGCGATTTAATCTAACGAATTACTAACCTTATGAACTCCATAACAAAAGTCGATATACCAGGTGTAACTTCCTTGCTCAAAGCCAACAATGAATGCCATATCAGCAAATTTTCTCAGAACCTTGACTACGTGTTGTGAAGAAAAAGCACACTGGTTTTGGCATACTACAAAATTGAGATTCATTTCAGTCATTTTACCATTGGCTTGCGTCCTTTGAGCATTTCCCCGAATGTGGACAAGAGACACACAATTTTCATGATGATTGGCATCTTTTTGTTGGGACGTTGTTCCTAGAGCCAAGTACTCTTCATTGAAAGAACAATTAGTTTGCCTCTGTCTGCATGTAGGAGGTACAAAAGAGAACCCGGGTAACATTTTCCTGGCCTCTATCTTCACCGCCCAATTGTATCTACATGTTTGCAACAGTGTGCCTAGATGAAGGCCCATTCCTCGAATCATATAACATCCTTTTGGGTATGAAGAATCGGTAAGAAAGAGCACATGTAACATGAGATTTAGTAATAACTAATTAACGTGAGGTACACGAACCCAAGAACATTGTTGGATGACCACCCTTTACATTCACACAATTTCCTTTCCCCCAACAATTTGTGCACATTGTTAGAAACATGTGTCATGCATGAAACACCTCCGTACATGAAAGCCCGTTTCCTAATTAAGAAGCAGAGGGAACAATTAAATAAATCAGCAATGTGGTTGTGGCCAACCAACTTGCGGTGACCAATTTTGCCTTGGTAATGACTTAGCATAAGCACTGGGCATTCGGGTACAGCCCACAATTGCAGGGCATTACCAAGTGTAAAAACCTGCTTCGATTTCCCTTTTCCTTGGGAAAAACAGGCAAGCATTCAATTTTTTGAAACACCTTGCATGAAAATACATTGGTAGGCTCGGCAAATGCAAACCTTTTTCATCATTTTTCATTATTCATTGTCCATAATTGTATCCACTGGTGCTCCTAGATTTCAATTGTTTAGTTCATAGACTTTTGGAACCATCTTTCTCGGCTTCCATTTCATTCATTGTTTATTTTTGAAATTTCCATTTTTATGCCTTCATTTCTTTTGTCAAGTCTTTTCAATTTTCAAATTAGCATGGTACCCATCATCCCAATTTTCAAGATACATAATATTTTATCAATAGAGTGAGATTATCATTAAGTAGCATAATCTAGAAACAATAGTATACAACAACACCCATTAGTTAGAACCTTCAGATTGAATTTCTAGAATTGTGTCAACCAAATTTAACATGGTTTGAAGTTCATTGAACCTTGTGGTTGTTCATTCACATTATTAAATTGTGTTGCCTTCTTTAGTATGTAAGGGTATGTTGATTTATCCTTCGTTGAAACAATTCCAAGTAGCATTTTTTCTCCTAGCAAATTTCACCAAAAAGATAAATTACAAATTACAAATTTGAAAATTCAGTGATTTTGGACGTTTTTCAATTGTCAAAAGTGAAGGGGGTGGGGTGGGGCGGGGCGGGAATTGTCAGATTTCTATACTCGGTTTTCAGTATGTAGCAAAAATATAGAAGGATGATTGAAGGTTTTTTAAATCTCATTTCTGGTTTATAGCCAGATTTGGCTAAATCTTCCTAGGGATGACCAGAACTTTTTTAACATCTTCCAAATAGCTATGGATGATAGCCACTTTGGCTACACACAAAAATGCCTTAAAAATAGAGTGATCACGAGGTTAGGACTTTCTAAATATCTCTATTAGCACATAACCTAGACCCATGCCATATATTTAATTGAGTATAATATTCTGAAGCCATTATGATTTTGTCCAAGGCATGAAATCTCTACAGCCAGGCTAGGATCATGCCATCCCAAATGGCCCAATTATGGATTTATCATGAAGCCCAAAAAACCCTCTCTTCTTAAGATTATTTTGGTACTATTGTTTTTTCTTTATGATACTTGTTGTTCCTTCTATTAATGGGGGAGGGGGTTACCTCCCAATTTTGTTTCCTTTAATTTTTTTGCAATGAGTCATTTTGATTGGCCCACCACCCCCAAAAGCAAAAACAAACAAACAAAGAGACTAAACTGAAACTTTGGAAGCTCCCCACAATAGAAATGTCTATCAAATTGGCATGTTCTTGGATTTTAGCAAGTTCAAGTCAGGTTATAATTAAAGGTTCTAGGATCTTTGGATGGAAAGTTCCAAGTTACCCTACTGACCTAGTTATCGTATTGACCTAGTTACCCTACTAACCTACATCTAGGCCCTACCTACCAACTAATAACCGACCTCTCTCTTACCTACTTATCCTCTATTTTTCATTGGCTAAACTTTTACCCTCTTGGCAAAAGCCTTTATCTCTTCTTGGCTAAACTTTGCTTCTTGACAAAACCTATATTTTTATGGCTAAATCTCTATGTTTCTTTTACCTTTCAACAAAACTTTTATCTCTCCTTGACAAAAAATTTATATTTTCTTGGCCAAATTTTTATATCTCAGCAAAATCTCTCTCTACTTCCTAGCTAAACCTTTAACTCTTGGTGAAACCTTTTTATTTCTTGGCTAAACTTTTACCTTTCGACAAAACCTCTTTATTTATTGGCTAAACCATTACCTCTTGGCAAAACTTGTACCTTTTTCTGGCTAAACCCCTATCTCTCAACAAAAACTAATCTCTTTACTTGACTAAATTTCCACCTCTTGTCAAAACCTCTTTAATTTCTAGCTAAATTTTTACCTTTTGGCTATCTTTTCTTGGTTAAACTTTTACCTTTTGACAAAACATCTTTATTTATTGGTTAAACCACTACCTTAATTAAACCTTTATCTTTCAACAAAACCAAATTTTTTCTTGGCTAAATTTCCACCTTTTAGCAAAATCCCTTTACTTCTTGGTTAAACCTTCACCTCTTCACAAAACCAATATCTTTTCTTGGTTAAACCTCTATATCTTCACAAAATTGATATTTTTGGGGGCTAAACTTCCACCTCTTAATAAAACATTATTTTCCTAATTGAACCTTAACCTTTTAGCAAAACCAATATCTTTTCTTAGCTAAACTTCTACCTTTCAACAAAACCTTTTCTAATTTTTGGTTAAATAACTATCCATTTGGTTTTGCTCACACATAAGAAAATCTAAAGGTATTGTGGAAGGTGATGATTATTGTCAATGAAGATATTGCAAAAATCAATGCATTTACATTGAATGGAACTTCAACACACTTTTGAAACAATTTTGCGATACCTTTTTTAAATGGATAAATTTCATTATCCTACCTTAAATCACAATGCAATACCTTCACTACACTGAAACTTGAAATTTATAATTGTGACAAATATGACTAGTGACAATTTCTAATCATATAATCATATATGCCATGTTTTAGTGCCTAGTCATATTTTTGTAACCATGGATATTTATGACTATATGATTAAAAGTCTCCATGGATAGGAATATGTGACTAAAAATCTTCTTCATGAACACCATATAATTATTTCATAATATACAATTTCAAACATTAAAAATAACTAAAAGCAAAAAAACCTAAAAAGTACACATACGCACCTAGTAAGCATATTATAAGCTTATACATGATCAAACAAATGATTAATGCATAGCTAAATAACTAATAACATAATTTTTAGAACTTTTTTGTTATAGTCATTAATTATTTAATGTTAATTTATAGATAATTGTTAGAAAACATTTTGGGGAATGATTTTTCATTTTTTTTTAAATCCCAAAAACTGGAAAACAAATTGCCAAAGTTCTTGAAACCATAAAATTAAATAAAAAATTGATGCTTAAATATAATTTAAAGATTTAAGTTAAGACTCTTACTCAAAGGTTTATTTAAATGAATTTATGGGGGGATTTTTTTACATTAAATAATGAAATATATTTTTATTACTAATATCCAATGAATTTCAAAAGAAATGCACATGCCCAAAATGGCATTTTTTTTCATATTTCCATATAATGGGTAGCAAAGAATATAAAGTTTGATTTTTAATAATTTATCAAAATATTTGGTCATACAAAATGGAATTTTTTAATATTTCATATATATTAAATCATGTTTAATGAATTGAAAAAAAAATTTTAATAAGATCAAAATTTACTACTCATAATAAAATTTCATAAAAATAATGAAATTAAAAAATATATGTGTATAAATTATTAATTATGACATTTTAATCATTTTAATCGTTTTTATAAAAATTTTGAATGTTGAAAATAATATTATATGTTTCATAGATAACATATTTGATTTTTAAATATTTTCAATAATTACAAATAAAATATAACACAACATTTATACCATTTTTATTGATTCATTTTATTTTTAAAAGGTGGGAAAATATTAAAAAACTATATTGGTATATGTATACCAAAAAAACCATGTTGATTTTAAATATTTTTATTTATCAATTGTTTTATGAAACCAAATAAAAAATCTTTAAGATATCATTCTTGTTCAAATGTATGAAATAGTGAAGATTCAAATGCATTTTCAATCAAATTACTTGATATATTTGTTAAATTTCTTTTTATAGATGTGTAGATGTTGGAAAAATCTTTAAGAATGAAATTTATTTATTTTCATTTGGACAAAGCATGAAAAAATATATAGTCAAAATTGGGTACTTTTGTATGCAACAAAAGATAATGTGAGTTATTGTTGTAAATTTATCCCATATCTTTTGTCAACAAGTTTAACTTTGGAAATTATATAACTAGGTGAAAAAGTATTGGCCTACACACACAATACATGCACCAAATACATTCAAAGTGCAAATATTACTTGTGATGAGCCAACATTACACTAGAACTTGACATTTATGATTATTGACCATTTTTTAATCATACAATCATATATGCCATGTTTTGTCCCTAGTTGTATTCTTGTAACCATGGATATGACTACATGACTAAAAGTTTATGGATAAGATTACATGTTTAAAAATCTTCTTCATGAACACCATATAATTATTTAATAATATATAATTTGATACATTAAAAACCTATGAAAATTCTTATAAATCTTTTAAAAAGGGAAATAATTTAAAAGTAGACATATGTACCTAATAAGCATATTATAAGCTTGTAGATGATTAAACACATAATTAATGCACAAATAAATAAATAAAATTTTAATAATGGCTACAAAAAATCCCAAAAAATGGAAAACAAATTGCCAAAGTTCTTGAAACCATAAAATTAAATAAAAAATTGATGACTATAATATCTAAGTTGAGATTCTTGTTCAAAGGTTTATTTAAATGAATTTTTTATAAAAAAATTTGACATTAAATAATGAAATATATTTTTATTAATGATATCCAATGCATTTCAAAAGAAATCCACATGCACCAAAATGGCATTGTCTTTCATGTTTCCATGTGATGGGTAACAAAAAATAACATATGTTTATGAACATATTTTATTATTGACAAATCATTTTATGAAAAAAACAAATCTTCAAGATATCATTGTTGTTCAAATGTACAATATAGTGAAGATTCAAATGCATTTTCAGTGAAATTATTTTATATATATATATATATATTTTTAATAGATTTGTAGATCTTGGAAAAATATTTTAAAATAAAGATTATTCATTTTCACTTGGACAAAGTATGAAAAAGATAATAATTGTAAAAGTTGAGTACTTTGTATGGGACAGATTATGATGTAGGATAATGATGTAAATTTATCCCATATCCTTTGTCAATAAATTCAATTTTGTAAACTATAGAAGTAGGTGAAAAAGTACTAGTCTACATACGACACATGTACTGCATAGATTCAAGATGCATATATTATTTGTGATGTGCCAATCAAAATGGCTTGTCACCAAAAAATAATTAGGATCCTACTTACCTTCCTACTTAAACCTACCAACCTAAACCTACCAAATGGCTGGATTAAATTGAAATTAATATATAATATATTCAATGGCATTTACGACTAGAAAAAAATACAATTAGTGGATAAGTGACATGTCCATATTCACTACATAGTCATGTAGTGATGAATGGCATTTATGACTACAAATCGAATCATGGGTGAAATCATATTTGCCACTTTTTGGTGTAGTGTTTCATTTACCATTAACAAGGTGTAGTAATTACCCAATTACACCCAAATCTAAAACAACTATGAATTGAAAAGCCAAATGGCTATTACAAAATGTATTAATTATCCCATATGTAATACTTGCATCACAAGTCATGTTGAAATGAACATTTGTTAATCCAAGCTAACCTTAGGTGGACCTTCAACTTGAAAATGCAATATTCACATTGGTATTATGCCAAAACCACATGTTGAACATGACACATGCAATATTCACACATAAATGAATTTTGAATTGTGAAAACATGTAGGTATGCAAATATTACATAATTGGTTACAAAACTAATGGACATTGGAAGACCCATATGCAAATATTACATATTTAGCCAAAAAACTTTTGAAAATGTTGGGAATGTAATGTGCCTATTATGAAGTGGCAATGTTGAAAAGTGTAGTTTAACAATTATGGATGTCGGTACTATATAGTTGACAAAAAAAAACCACTAAAGACTTTGGGAAGATGATGCGAGTATTGTAGGGTGGTAATGTTGCAAAATGTAGTTTAACAATTATGGATGTGGGTACTATATAGTCGGCCAAAGAAAACCCCTTAAAACTTTGGGAAGATGATGTGAGTATTGTAGGATGGTAGTGTTGCAAAATGTAGTTTAACAATTATGGATGTGGGTACTATATAATTGGCCAAAAAAACCATTGAAGACTTTGGGAAGATGATGTGAGTACTATAGGGTGGTAATGTTGCAAAATGTAGTTCAACAATTATGGATGTGGGTACTATATAGTTGGCCAAAAAAACCATTGAAAACTTTTGGAAGATGATGCGAGTATTGTAGGGTGGTAATGTTGCAAAATTTAGTTTAATAATTATGGATGTAAATATTGAATATTTGGTTTTAAAAAACCAATGAAACATTTGGGAGGATGATGTAGGTATTATGCGGTGGAAATTTTGTAAAATGCAATATGAAATACTCATATGTGAATATTGTATGTCCAAACAAATGTTATGTCTATTGTTAATTTTTCATATTCTTTGTTTGACTAACACAATAAAATTTGAATTTGTAAAAAAATAATATTTATATGAATTAATGCAAAATTTGAAGTAAACTTGAAATTCAAAAATTCACTAAGATATTTTGAAATACATTCACATGTCATTAGTTGGCATAAATTAACTTTTATTTTTATTGCACACATAAGTTGCATGCAAAATGCATTTAACCATAAAAGTTGTGTTCAAAAACTACATTTCAACATGTTCATGCTAATACAAAAGAGAAGTAATGACATTCTACTCTTTATTGACAAAAGATCCCTTTCTATCACTAGCATGTTCATTTATAATGTCATGTTCTTGGTGATAAGTTGTAGCCCTTTTGGTCACTTTTGTAACATGATGATATGTGTACAATTGTTGGTGTTAGATGTGAGATGAATTATGTTGATCACAAATTCATCCTTGATGATTCCACACAATCTAATTCATAAATAAATAAAGGTTTTAAGTTTTTTGTTAGAGTAAAAAAAACAACACATAAATTATTTTTTAATTATAAATAAATAAACTGAAAGAAATTGAAAAAGTAAAAAAACATAAATGAAAAAAAACCAAACTAAACACACAAAAACGCGAAAAATAGATTTTTTTAAAACCAAAAAGAAAAAAAAAAGTTTAAAAACCATAAGAATTTTTTTAATAAAGAAAATAAATTTAAAAAATTTAAAAAACTCATTTGAGAAGCTCCCAAACTTTGTTGCATTTTTGTAGTAAGTTTTATTGTTCCAAATATGCCTCCATGTTGGATTGTGATTTTGTTTCAAACCAAAGTCGTCAACCCTATGTAACAAGCTACATTCTTTCTCCAAATCTCTTTCTTGCTCCAAGCTAAAGCTCACAACACACACATTCACTCTCTAAACTCCTTTCTTGCTCCAAACCAAAGTTCCAAAGAGACACACTCCTTAAACCCTTTCCTTACTCCAAATTGAAGATCCCAACACATAAAAAAAAAACCAACAAGGAAAGACAGATGAAGATGGCCAAGGAGAAAAATAGCAAGAAGAAAACAAGAAATACCAATAAGAAAAAAAAAGAGAGAAAAACAACAAGAGAAGAAAGAGGAAGAGAAGCAAAAGGGGAAAAAAACAAACAAACAACAACAACAATAAATAAAAATAAGAAGAAATATGAGAAAAAAGTTTGTGAGGATGGGAAAAAAAAAACAAAGCTTGATCCAACTGAGAGAACCCACAATGGATTTCGTTGGATTGGTGTATTGGTGGATGCTGGGTCCCTCGGGCCAACCAAGGGTGCTTTGGGTGCTTTAAAATGTTCAAATTCTTTAGGTATATAACTACAATTTTATGTAAAAAAATATTAACTTGACCTTAGATTTTAGATTGATTGAACACAATTAATGTTCCATATTTTTCCATGGGAGTGTGTGTATTAGTGGAACAAACTATTTTACACTTTTTATTTTGGGACCTTGTTTTTAAAGCAGACTAACTTCAAATTCTTTGTAAAAAATAACCAGAACCCAAGGTTTTAGAATTCCAAAACATGAGTGTCAAGACCGTATCCAAGGTTCCATTTTTAAAAGACTAGAAAAGGTTAGAAACCAAGACCAAAGGTTCCTTTTGAAATCAAGAACCAGACAACACTGGTTTCTAGAAACCAGTGTTGTGTGCTTCCCTTTGCAAGAGAATCTCTTTGAAAGAACCTTTAGTTTTCAATTCAAGGACTACTTTTTAGTTCCAAATCAGATGCGGTTTCGTTTATTGGGTTTAGGGTTTTGTACCACCAATCAAAATGTGACCACCAATATCAACTAAATACCTAAACCTCACCAATTTTTTTTTTAATTTTTAAACATTGCAAACTTGAAACATGTTCCAAAAAGTAAGAACTACATGCCTAATGTCCACCCCACACTCTAATTCTTATTGAGAAATTTTTCATTGTTATTATTCAAAACCTTGATTTTTCCTTTTCTCTTAAACTAAAAACATGTCTAACCCTAGACACAAAGTTGGAGTGCCTCCCCTTTGGTCCAGCTCTATAGGGGGAGAAATTTAGGCAAACCATATGGGATAAAAGTGCCCAATGCTATAGGGAACACCCTTGGGAAAAACACATTGAGAACTTGAGGAACAGCATTGGGAACATGGTGAAACACAAAAAAATTTAAAAATTCTGTGCATGCATCTCCCCCAATTGTGAAGGTACAAGTGTAGTAGTGCTAGTTCTTCACCCTTGTAGGCAAGGTTTAGCCCTAGTTCCATCAGTAACAACCCTAAATAAATACACAAGAGGAATGATTTGCCTGGATCTGAAGTTACCAGTATGCCAGAAGAGTGCTTTGCAGCCCTTGGTGCACCATGAGCTTTGTTTGTCACTAGAGCCCTTAATTAGGGACCATTTTTCATTATGTTTTATTTTTCACTCATGATGATGATTCCTTACCATTTTCACTTTTTAGGGTTAATTTTGTTTAATGCTTATATCCAGGGGTTTGTTCTCCTCAATTTTGTAATGTATTTCCACTTACAATTAGCCAAATTTCGCTACAGTTCAGAGATGAAAGTAGAATTTTTTAAAGAATCCTGCCATATTTTCATGACGTGCTGAAATTATTGGCTAAACATGATGATTTCAGGACTTTTTCTCAGAATCAGGTGACTTTGGCCTATTTTTCCACAAAAATCCTTAGCATGAGTTGCACAAGAACTCTATTGCCATTCTAGTGGCAAAAAAATTCTTAAAAACAAGTATTGCAACAAATTTTTAGGGTTTTTAAAAAAAATTTAATTGATGAAAATACTCAAAATTTACTAGCTCTTGCATTGTAAGCTTAAATCAATGTTGGACGGGTATCAAAAATATTTGCAGATATCACCTGGGCATCACATGAATATCTGTATCTGAACCTCTCAGGGTATCACTTTGAACAATACCCTGAAAAGTGATACCTGATTGAAAACTTGATCATCGATTCTCACTTGTGTAAAAACCGGCTCAATCAAAAAAAATTAAATACTGAAACCCGGGTGAAGTAAAAACTCCCTTACCCGGGTCAGGTTCTCAGGACTACTACTGTGTCCAAGGTTTAAATACAACATTTAATGAACAAGGTTCGAGAGTAATTATAGTAGTTGAACATATGGGTTGCAGCAGTGGAAGCGCTCAGGAAAAAGGAAAGACAGGATGAAACCCAATTATCACAAAAAATTTGTGGAAGCGCTCAGGAAAAAGGAAAGACAGGATGAAACTCAATTATCACAAAAAAATTTGTGGAAGGGCTCAGGAAAAAGGAAAGAGAGGATGAAACTCAATTATCACAAAAAAATTGATGGTTTTCTGAGTTTTCAAATGCTAATGTACTTTTTTGCAGGTTTTATTTTGATGCTCACCTCGTGTATGACCAAACTCAGGGTCAGGTTTTGTTTTTTTTATAATAGATTTTGAAATATGCGCGAATGACGCTAGGACTGTCCTCCAATATGCCAAAGTGGCTTCTCATGTAAAAAATTGACAAAAGGAAATTTAGCTTCTTGGCCATATGTGGACTCAGTTTGTTTTACGAACATGAATCTTTCAAAATAGGCCCAAGGTACTTTTGAATTTAAGAAAAAAATTCAAGTAGCACCCAAGAAAAGCTAATACAAAAGTTTAAATATATGTTGAATTTATTTTCTAGGTATTTAGTACATAATTTGGGGAATTATAATTATGTTTTAAACCTTTCATTTGATGGTATTATGTAAGCTAACTATTTCAAATAATTATTACTTAATTTGAACAATGTTTACACAATGTCAATAGTTCTCTAACAAGCGGCGATTCTCCATCATCATCAGCGACAACGAGCAAGAAGAAGAAGAAAAAAAAAAAAACATAATCTGCGACGCCATTTCCAGAGCTTGCGGAGCGGATGTGCAAAGCTTCTATTGTCGAACCGGCTTTTTGCGGCTGAGAGGACGTTTTCCTGTGCATTGTGATGTGAGTGTGCTAAAAGAGGTCGGGCCCGCCATCACCACTGTCCTTGCTGCAACGTCGAAGCTCGCTGCAGCAAGAGCGGTAGGATCACCTAAGGTCAGGCCGCCATCATCGCGATCGCCACTGTCCTCACTGCAACGTCGGAGCTTGCTGCAGCAGGAATGGGAGGAGCCCCCACCCCACCTTGTACCCCTCCTCTGCCCTCTCTTTTGTCGGGCTACATTATAGGTAACCTATGTTTGTTTGTTTAATAGGCCTACTGTTCAAGTTCGTCGATTTTTATTTTTATTGTTATTTTTGCTTTCCTTTTTTTTCTCTTTTTCAATTTCTCTTTCATTTTTTTTTTTCGAACAGGTTTTAAAATAATAATCAGAAAACAAAAATTCATCTCCAAAAAAGGAAAAAGATTTATTTATTTATATATTTATTTTTGGCATATGGGTGCTTTGCCCTTGGTTACAACTAGCAACGGGGTTTTAAATTTGAAGAACTCCATGATGGTGCTCAATGTCGCACCGTTGCTGTGCCCTTTCATTATAGCGCCAGACATTTTCACGTTGAAGAAAAACACTGCCAAGATGCACTGTAGCCCTAGACGGGCACTGGCTAATCATGGGCCTCAAGACCGACAGCTCACCTATTGACACGTGACTGTCCAAGATGGAAGTAGCCATCGAGAATATTGCGTCTCTCACAACCGCTAGCAACTTTGCGGTTAACCAGCTAATAGAGCGCGAGGCGACTGCAACTATCACAACCAAGGCTCCGTTTGCAAAAGAGCCCAAATGGACCACAGTGATGGCCAAGAACGTGCGGCAGGTGGTTAGCCAAGCTGTGGAAACGCTAGCTGATGCGCCCAAACAAGAGCAACGCAAGTTCAACTTGCGCCTCACGGGCTTTGAGGCTAAAGAGGGCGAGATAAAAAATGAATTGGTGCAGCGACTTAACACAAAGTTGTTACAAGGCCAAATGAGGTTGCTCGTTAAGGTCGTTGCTACCAAGCGGCAACGACCTACGACTTCACGGACCTCCACCTTAACAGCAAGCACACGCCCTGGCGCGGTGCTACTCAAGTTTACAATGAGCGAAGACCACCAGGTTGCGCTGCAAAGGCGCAAGGGCATAACAGGGACCAAGTTGGGCGTGGATGAAGACCTCACGCCCACACAACAGGCGCGCAAATCAGAGCTGTGGCCACTGTTCAAGGAGGCTAAGGCAGCAGACAAACGTGCATTCTGGCGCGCAGCCGAGCTTTTCGTCGACGGCACTCAAATTTGCCCACCTTCCTTTATCTAAGGGTGCGGGGGCTAAAGAGACCTGTGCGTGGTATTATGGAACATGCATGAGGGTGGTGTAAATAAACTGGAAATGGGGGTGGAAACACTAGAGTTATTTGAGGGTGCTAACTTTGTTTTATTATCTGAAACTTGGCACTTCCTAGGCCAACATTTGCCACATGTTGAAGGGTTTGACTCACTTGTGGTAGCACGCACTATGCAGCTAGGAAATACAAAAGAGACAAAACATAGCAAGGGGGTTGCTGCTTACTTTCGTAGCCACCTTAGGCCAAACTTGTCACAGTGGAAGGAAGGAAGCCATGATTCTTATCTATGGCTACAGGTCAACATGGGTGCTGCCCCTAACTTGTTTATTTGCGTGGTGTACGTTGCCCCTATTGGCTCCAAACACGAGAATGAATCCATGTTCCAAAACTTGGTAGCAAATATTATTGAAGTTCAAACTCTAGGGGGAATAGTACTATTGGGAGGAGATTTTAATGCGCGTACTGCAACATTACCAAAAACCCTTAACACTAGTGACCCTTGTGAACTATTACAAGTGCCTAAGCTTGCTGAGATTGAACAACCAAGCGTTGTGGCTACGCGACAAAACCGTGATGCTAGTGTTGGCGGTTAGGGCCGCGAGCTCTTGGACCTATGCTGTGACGCTAAGTTGCTCATCCTCAATGGCCGGACACCTGGCGACCAATCAGGGAAGTTCAATTGTTTGGCAAATGGGGGGCGCAGCACTATCGATTATATTGTTGGCTCACCTACAGTTTAGCAAGCTGCTACACACCTCGAGGTGATAATCGATGACATTCGCTACCGCACAATGGGGGGCAACTCTAACCACAATCCGTTGCGCCTACGATTGAACATCGATTGCAGCTTTGTTGAACCGCAACATATGGTGGTAACAAAAAAATTCTTTTTGCCTAGGTTCAACTATGATAAATCAAAAGTTGAAGAATACCATCTTGCCCTAACAGCGAGTCTTGGAAACCTGTGGGTTACTAACTCAATTGGGCATCTGGGGGCAGACGAATTAACTGACGTACTGCAGCAATGTGTGGGTGCTGTAACAAAGTCTACTTTTGGCAACAAGTTTTTGGGAAGGAGCTGTAAAAAAAGACACTGCCAGAAACCATGGTTTGACGTTGACTGCCATACAGCAAAACTTGAACTAAGGCTCTAGATGAAAGCCAACCTTGACTCACACGCCGCTAAACATCAGAAAAGTAAACTCGAAAATTCATTAAAAAGGAAAAGACTTTTCTGGGAAACTGCAAGAGCTCAACATATGTGTGCGCTTGCTAAGGTGGATGCGCCTTTGTTCTGGAAAAAGTACTAGCCAAGGGCGCCCATTATGGACAAGATCAGTGCAGCTACACTTTTGGAAGGCTTTCACGCGCTAGTTGGCCAATCTCCGCCACCCCTATAATTATGGACTGATCATTCAGCTCAAGTGATCGAATCTCCACCTAGCCACACCTTAAACGCAAATATCACACTTACTGAGCTGCTTCAGGTGTTGAAAAAGTTACAAAGGAACAAGGCTGCCGGTTTGGATGGTATGAAAGCTGAGTTCATTTATGATGCGGGAGAATTGCTACACATGCCACTATTGACAATGTTCAATTGCTTTCTGGCAGAGAGCTTTCTAGAAGCCCTTTCCATTGGGGTGGTCCACGCGCTCTTTAAAGGGGGCGATGCTTTTAAATTTGACAACTATAGGGGGATAACGGTTGGGTCTATCCTAGTAGTAAAGTTGTTCGCTATGATCCTTGACAAAAGGTTAAGCGAATGGGCTGAACAACATGGGCTGCGTGCCAAGGGTCAAGCTGGGTTTCGCAAAGATTATCGCACTATTGACCAACTCTTCATATTGCGAACTTTGACAAATTAGAGCAAGGCAAAAAAGAAGCCACTCTATTGTTACTTTGTGGACTTAAAGAAGGCGTTTGATATTGTGCTGCGTGAAGCGTTGGGGCAGGTGTTGGCTGGCCTTGGGGTGAAGGGACGCTTCTTGCGATGCCTATAGGCGATGTATGCCAAGGATACCATACGCATCACCACCCAAGCGAGGGTGTCACCTCCAGCTTCAGGTGCCAACAAGGTGTGAAACAAGGTTGTCCTCTCAGCCCCTTATTGTTAGGGCTATATATGGATGCCTTAGAGGGGCGTTTAGATGGCAAAAAATGCGATGCACTGACCTTGGCATATGTGCACATATGGTTGTTACTTTTTACAGATGACCTTGCTCTAACATCGAAGTTAGAGGTGGGACTACAACAATAGTTAGACACACTCCAGCAATTTTGTGCTAAACGTGGACTTACAGTGAACGTGAAAAAAAAAAGTCATGGTGTTCAATTTTGTTGACCCATGCCAAAAGTTTGTGTTTGAAGGAGACATTATTGAACATGTACAAACCTTCAATTACTTGGGGATCTTCCTCGAGACCACCCCGAACCTGGATAGTGCAGTGGAACATCTAATAGTTGCTAGTAGGCGCTCGTTATTCACACTGAATCGTCGTTGTGCAAAACTATGTATTATGGACGTTAAATTACATTGTGACCTCTTCAACATGTTGGTGCGTTCCACAGCAAGTTACGCCTGTGAGATTTGGGTGGACTCTAGGAAAATAAAGGCTATTGAAGTAGTGTACCGAAGGTTCCTCAAGTCCCTACTCGGGTGCGAAAAATATCTAGCACATCCATCATGTTGGCAGAATTTGGCAAATTCCCCTTTGAACATTTTGCATGGGGATAAGCATTGATATACTATAATCGTGTGAGCACGGTCACTAAAGACTACATCTTAGGAAAGGCATGGGAAGCCCAGCTCACTATGCTTGTTGCGGGAAAGAAATGTTGGGCTGGATCCGTGAAAAATTGCTACTCCAGAATCAGCCCCAAAAAGTGGCAGGTCATCTGCCTCTGGCTCAATCACTACTGGAAACAACACTTCAGCTTGCAGCGACCCGTGCGCTCCAAGCGGGGACTACTAAACTACCGTTGGGAACAATTCCTAGGTCAACTTACATACACCCAACTTGTCTAGCAAGGCTAGTGCAGCCCGTTGGTGGTAGATCTATGACGAAAGGCCTGATCAACCAAGAGGTTGGGATCCCACCCCTTCGAGGTTTTCCGCACACAATGTTGAATGTAAAAAGGGTGAAGGATAATATGCAATTAACTTTCATTGAAAAGCTCTATACTACGTGCGAGATTGGGACCAGCGGGCAAACAAGTTATTTGCACTTCAAGAATATGTCGTACAAAAGCGAAAGATACTTGTATGACATCAACTGTGTCCAGTTGCGGAAAGCTCTGGCCCGATTTCGATGTGGCAACACACAACTTGAGGCAATGTTAGGTGCGTGGAAGGGCATACTATACACATAAAGGCTTTGTCGAGGTTGCGACTTGGGGAAGGTAGAGGATGAAGAGCACTTGCTCCTTATCTGTTCAAATACATAGAAAGTTAAGGAACGTTTTTGTTCGACCCTACCCCTCACCCACACAAGCACTCTTGTTGAACTCATGCAAACTACAAACACAGTCGCCCTAGCCAAATTTGTGGCATGCTACCAGTACCAGAGGACAATTTGTTCTCCATGATCTACCTTTCATCTAATGGACTCTCTGGTCCCAAACGGACGTAAAATTATAAGCAGTAAATAGTAAACAAAACCTTTAATGAATGTATTTGTTATTATTAATTACCCAAATTTCAATATGAACCCTTGTTTTTAACTATTACTTAATTTTTATCTTTAATGAATGTACTAATTAATATTAACTTTCCCAAATTTCAATGAAAATTCCCTTCGATTGGAGAGGAAGATTTGTTCCTTCATCCCCAACCATTTATTGTTAAAGTGGCTCCAAAATATTTTCATGTGGAGCACTAGTGACAACCCCTTATGAGGGGCTAGGATGGATTTTGTGAATGAAATATTTTTTAGTACACAATTCATACCCTTTTTTTTTTACTTGCCTTTTGGTGAATAGTTTCACAAAAAAAATAAACGATTGATTTTTTATTTTTAAGAAAAAGGAATATAATATGTTTTTGTAATTTTCATTTCGATTCTTTTATTTGAAAAAAGTAATAACCTATTTGTGAGAACTAGCAAATGATAACCATTGTTCACAAATTTATGAGAACTAGCATTCTGAGAACCGATTAAACTTTTTTATAAAAGTATTTATACCCTGACCTGATGTATGGTTTTTAAAAGAAAATTAAAAGTAAGAATGGAAGGCTTTTGTAATTTATTTTGTGAAAACCGGATCTGATGGGTATCAAAAAATTGATACCCGCCAAACACCCACTCAAACATTATGAAATTACCTTAGAGCATTTTGACCAATGCATTGCAGAGTAGATTCTGGGTGAAGAAGAGCATTTATTATGCTAATTTGCAGCAAGAAAATGATTTTAAGCCTGAATTTTTGCATATGATTCAGAGTTAGGCAAAGGGCCTTGCACTATCCAACTCCTTTTCTTATTGGTGAGGCTAAATAATTAATTTGTCGAACTAATTGGGTTGGTCTAGGTGGTTCACTATTAGTGTTACCCCAATTTTTACAATGCCAATTTCATCTTCATGGGTGAAACATGGGAAACTCTATAATCCAAGTACCTTGGATGGGATTATAAGGCCACATGCCAACTATGGATGGAGATGATTTTTGTACAACTCTGCTTGTTGTGGGCCACAAGGCCTTGTGCTTCAGGAGATCTCAACATGATAGAACAACTCAAGCAAACAAAACAAACAAACTACCTTCCTCAATATTTGGATTACAAACACCTCATTAAATCTATAAAGGAGTCTTCTTCCCAAATCCATAACATTCCAGCCTTTATAAAGTTTTCCAAACATGATTTTATAATTGTTTGTGGCTTTATTATTTATTGGTACCTTGTTTTTGTTTCATTCACAATTATAAGATAGGTATTGTTTTGTGTTCTTAATATTTGTCAAGTTAAACGTGCATTCATACTTGGTGTTTGGGACTTTAATTTTGAGTCCCCTAACACCATGCTAGTCATTTAGGACTTATCTTATTTATCATGAATATTTTATATTAAGTTAACCTTCGTTTAACATTAAACTATCACCCATTTAACATTGAGTGAAAGATAATATGGCACCATGGAGAGACCCAATTCAAATCAACTCTACAAACAAATATTTTCAAAAATAATTTGTATGTATGCATTCTAAAGTTCATGATGATTTTCTGTCTATTGGTTCACTATTGACAAACTTGGAGATTTTATACATAAAGGATTACAGGACATGACTATCCCTCAATGTAAATTAGGGTTCCTTTTCTCACCCATGCAAGAGAGTGGTTATGAAATTTTCATCCAAGCAACAAAGGGTGACAGAATCATTGGGCCAATGAGAGTCCAAGGTGGTACCTTGTGATAGCTAGTAAGTCACTAATGAAATGGAGCTCAAAGGTTATGGGTTGTAACTTGTGCCCTCACAGATAATCATAATGTCAAGGTTTTCACAAGCAATGGTTATGTGCTACCTAACCATAGGGGAGAATTAAATGAAACAAATACTCACAAAAGAAAATAATCAACTGTGACAAAGAGGTGCAATCTAAACTTGGTTCTAACATGTGTTGGCTAATTATTTCTTTTCCTCATAACGGGCTGAATTGGTTATAGAATAATTGAAATTTAAACCCAAAGGTTATCACTCATATTGTTTAAAATAACACCCATCGATTATCAATTTACTTGATTATTTTTGGGTAATAACTGGTGATTATGCACAAAGTTTGGTTCTCAAATGCCCACTTTGACTACTACCCATCATATTTTTATGTAAGGTAGGTTTGGGTAAAGTTGCCTAGCACCAATCATGTATTTATCATCGAACATTTTTCAATATTTTTTTTCATTCCTTAACCAAATTGAGTGATTTTTGTGTCATTGTACAAGCAATCTAGAAGGTTACAAATGTTTTGTCGTGGTCAAAAGTAAAGGAGAAACTCAGAAAACACAAGAAGAGGATGAGTGATAGTTTGCTTCAAAATTTTGAAAAAATAACTCTAGATTCCTCTTTGGTTCCAACCCAAATCTTCCTCATTTTAAATCCATTTTGAGTGATTTAAAACAAGATGGTGTGCCAACTAGGGTTTTACAAAACTTCTTTTTATTCAAGAGGCAAAGATGCGATGATAAAAATTTGAAGCTTAAAATCTCAATCTATTTTAATTCACCCATCACCAAACATTGAACCCCCCTCACACCAAACACCCCATCTCTTCCCCTTTCTTTTACTAAAATTACCAATTTGTGTGGCAATGGAAGCACTAGGTGGAGGGCTAGGTAGATTGTACAATATTAATGACTATATTTTAAAAACTAGATCTATGCAAAGATAAGTAGAACCCAAACCAAATCTGATTTGGAATCAATCTTGATTGATAATGTTTTCGAAAAACGAGAATCAAGAGTCTTGAAAGGTGAACAACTAGAACCAAACAACATTAGGAGTAACCATATATCTATACTTATCTCAAATAATTATTGCACAATAATATTTTTTATAATTTGGTTTGTGTTGTTGGAACCCAATTTAATGTGAATGGAGTTTCATCTTTTACACGTTTGAAAGTTACCCATATAATGTGGATATGGTGTCTCATTTTTTGTATTTTGAAATTCTAGAAAAAAAAGTGATTATGTTTTGTTATGCTTTGAACATGGATTCATGTATGTCACAGGTGAATTTTTTTTGAAACATGAAAGATCATCTAACTAAATGATATTGTAGCTAGGATTTTTTTTTCATTTTGCACTAAAGAAAAAGCAACAAAAATTGTCACAATTGGTTTAAGAGATGTAGTTGGACATCAATCTTGGTCTACTTCAATAAACAATTTTGACAATTATGGGATCAATTTTCAATGGTTGTTCCTTTGGGAATTGAACCCAAATTGAGCTTGACTTTGGATGGTAAAACGTAATGGTGTAATAGGTAACATTGTGTTTAAAACAACTTGGTATGACATTAATTCGTTGTAGCTCACAATCATTTGCAAAGAAGGAAGGCTAAATGGATATTTAGTTGCAATAAAACATTGCTAGTGCCAACTTTTGTTCCAACTCGCACCTTCAAGAGGGAGCAATCAAAGTGAGTTATGCCAAGTGAAAAGTTTGAGTTTGACATCAAGTTTTTTGGCAAGTGTGGGCAAGGCATATACACAAAGTTTATGGCAAATGCTTGTTCAATGATGATCCATTGAAATTTTGTAAAGCTCCATTGGGATTTTATGGTTGTTGTTGTTATATGTGAAAGGTTACAAGCCTCTTCATGTGTGCTAATTATCATAATGAACTTTGGGGTTATAATTAATGTAGTTAATGCCTAGGCATGAAACAAGACAATTCTAACCAGTGTATTAGTCCTACTTGATTCTTGAGTAGCTCAAACATAATGATTAGGTTTTAACAAAGTTTAGATTGTAAACTTGAGTTGGTGTTATTGCGAACATTTATTAGATTTGATCACTAGGATTGTTCCATTGATTCTTGTTTAGTAATGAGACCAAGGTGATGATTGGTAGATTGTTTTTGTCATGTTCAAGATGAGCCATCATGTGTGTTTGGCCCTATGAAGCTTGGTAGGTGGATGCAAATGCCCCTTAGGTCTTGTTTTGGGTTATAGTGTCAATAGACTCAACAAATTGATGGTACCCATATTAAGGATATGGTTAAAGTTTAAAAGCACATTGCATACAATAATTTGAACATGATTTTAAAATCACCATACCCATATGGACATATTGAGGATTCAAAAAAGACAATTTAGACCAAAAGGTCAGAAAAGATCTTTTTACAAATCCATTACAATCAAGGAATGGAAGTAACGTTTCAAAATTCAAATGTGGGCTAAGAGGCAAAGGAAACCCAACTTTTAATCTTTGGTGGGCACTTGAATTTTTACCTCAACATTTTTAGCATTGGGAATTTATGAGAGTTGGATGGAATGAATTGCTATTGAAACATAATTCCAAGTTGTGAAACAATATTAGACATGACAAATGAAATTCATAACCACTTTCAAGGAAGGGGCAATAATGTAAGGGGTGGTCATGCCAAATTGTAATCAACCTAATGCTAGTTCCCACAATGATTCAACAAATTCCTCCACCATGTTACGGCATGTGTGGACCCATGTCAAAATTTCACATTTTTTATGCCACAAGTCGCTTAGGCAACATTACATGTGCCATTTATAACCATCAATGAACCACTACCATTTGACTCATTGAATTTTTTTTTCAATTTTGGGAAATGGAAATTGGGGGCATTCACAAAGATCAAATGTAAAAGATCCAAGATTTTCAAAGGGAAAATGATGATACTCCATGCATCATGTATATGAAGTTGGCACAATTTACAAAGGAAAACAATGATGCTTGCATGGAATGACAGTTGATGTGATTGTACATATTTAAACAAAACAAAAAGGTGTAAACTTGTGGTAGAACCTCAACCAATCATTAATCATAAAGATCATACCACATTGGAGGAAACATTCCATATTGTGAAAAAGATTAAATAGGATTTTGTGTGGTCGAAATTGGCAAGCTTACCATCATCATGGCCACCTAAAAAGATTCCCAAATGTAAGAATTAGTGACCACCAAAAGTGAGAAGGCTAAGTAAGGTCAATTTTGGCTCCCCCCATCCTTTTTAACAAAAAAAAATGCCAACTTTGAGGTTTGAAATTGGACTTGTGGAATTATTCACACGAAAAACAAGTGTTGGGTAAAAGCACACTAGGTGGTCAAAAATTGTTGTCACAAATATCATTTTTCAAAATTGTGTGACTTTCAACTTCCACCAAGCCAATATTAAAAGAGGTTTTCATAAATTATACTCAAAATAATATATTCTGACTACCAAATAATGAAAATTTCAAAAGAAACAACATTTTTTTATTGATATTAAATGAGTTAAAAATATATTTGTGAAAAATATACATGTACCAGTTTATTACAAAATGAAAAAATATTTTTTAAATGATTCAAATAATTACAACATTTGATGAAATATCTAATCATATATTGAGTATGAGTTGATTGTACCATTTCAATTCCATATGAAATGTTCCAATCATATCATTACATAAGTTTTGATGGCATGAAAACAAGTCCATGCTTATTTGGGTAAACCAATTTTCATGGATGTTATATTAGTAAGATCTTTTGTACATGGATTATGTCATTGGTATTGGACCACTTTCACAATATTTGATTTGTTGTAACATGCATATGATTTGGTGCCATGACCTAAAGGTCTCCTCACTTTAAATGTCATTTTGGATTTAAGATGCATGTCACAAATGGTGCAACATGATGATCAGCCACCTTTTGCCATTGTCAACAAGGTGGGTCAACCACAAGTAGCTTCAATTATGAACTTTCAAAATTCACATCTTTTCCCTTATGATGGTCCCAACATGATTTGAGATTCACAATATTCTTGTTGGGTGGAACCCAATGTTGATGAATGGACATTCCATACCCACATTGCCAAAGTTTTTAACTTATCATACTAGAAAAAAAATGTCATTATACAACTACAATTTGCAATTACGAAATAGTTGCAAACAACATTAATAATTAACATAACAAGAAATTTTGTCCTTTGCAACCCATCCCCATGCAATTAAAATGTTTGATTTTACTATGATTTGACCAATAATAAAAGTTTGCATTAGGATAATAAAAGTTTGCTTTTGGATAATAAATTTTATGTTATTTCCTAAAAACAAATGAACAATGTTGTGAAGTTCACTATGTCACTCACCAACCAGGAAATTACAATCCTAATTTTTTTAATTTAAAAATGTGACAAAGAATATTCTCAAACCATAAAAATGTAATATTAGTTTTTTCCATGTTGTGCCCGTTATCAACATCATTCATTACATATATGAATGTATTCACACATAACAAGTTATTTTTATTACCAATGTGACACACTTTACACCCATTGAGTTATATATATGCTCCAAATGGTTTAGTTGGCATCTCTTGCATTGAAAATTAAAGGCAATTAAAAAAAACTTAATACAATGATAATTAATAGAATTCAGGACTTATGTTTAAAGAGAAAAACTATGTGGGTTGAAGGGAAAATGACTGACTTGTCAAGATGATATGCTAGCCCAAAACAACCCAAAATCATTCATATGCATGATAAAAAACACTAGATTTTTACACACAGTTCAATGTATATACATAAATATAGAAGGTCGATTAAGTATTGGTACCTATGATCATCATTTTTCCCACATCTTATGATGATCACCAATTGGGCTTATGAAAAAATTCTTTTTAAAAGCCCTATAATATCATGTCAATTCAAAAATTAGATAATTCATATTTTTTAGAATATCAAAATATTATGATATTACTTACATTAATCCCTACTTTCATTATTTGTACCTATGATTTATACATCATAAATAAATAAAGGAGAAAACTAAATAATTGATTTTCTTAAAGACATATAATGGTAGACAATATATTGTAAAATTCAAAATCATTTTACATTGGTATTAGTTGTAATAAATTTTATAAATATAGATTTTATATTTTTTAATTATGAAATGCGCTTTAATAGATAAATTAATTTATAATTTATTATTATAATATATTTTTTGAGTTACACCATTACATAATTATTAGAACCGTATGGCTAGTGAAAAAGTTCTTGATTAGTCCAAGGTTATGTAGTGTAAATTCAAAAAACTTATGATTATATCATTCATATATTTTTAGAATATAAACTTATTATGATCTACAAATTTCATTAGCTTTTACTTTCATTATTTATATCTATGTTTTAAACATCATAAGAAAATTATTAAATGAATTATTGCTTTTACACATCTACTATGGCAAAGAACACGTAGTCTATTTAAAATCATTTCACATGTGAATTAGTTGTAATGATTTTTATAGATATAAATTCTATAATGATTTTTCGAATTATGGAATGTACTCTAATAGTTAAAATAATCTTTAAATTTTAATCAGAAAAATTATGCTGAAAATAGAAATCAAAATATATAGTTTGAAGTGAAGTGATTTTTTAGAGCTTCAGTTGCCAGAAATCAAGAGAAAAAAAGAAACCATCACCATATTTTGGCCCCTTACTGAAAAGAAAGCAAGTAGCCAAACATATACTTTTTTTCCAGACTTAAGTAGCAAAAATATAGAAGGATGATTAAAGATTTGTATTTCATATATGGTTTATAGCTAAATTTGGCTAAATCTTCCTATGAAGGATTGTCCCTTCAGCAACATCTTCGTATGATCATGGATAAAAAACTCCATTAAAATAAACATTGAAAGCAACTAGCCTAGAAATCTTCCACACAATATGTCCCCGCTTAACTAGACTGGGGAAGGAGGAAGTAGGAGGGTTCAGAGGATAGGTAATTGGCAGTGAATGAACTTGATGTATCAAGGTTAATTTTTAATTTTAATTTTTAGGTCTTCTCTTTCCTCGGTCCATCTATCAAATTTTTGGCCACACATTTGAATGGTGTATAGTAGTGCTTTTGTTTTTAGTGTGTGAAAACATACCTTGGGATAGGTGGAATTGCTCTCTTTGTGTGTTGTATGAGATGATCAATTGGAGAATCAGGGTTTAGGGTTTAGGTGTGAGGGTCAAGGTGTGAGGGTCATATAGACAGTGATGACTCACTACCATGTGAACCTTCCCTTCACACATTACTGAAACTTGTGCTTGAAGCATTTTGGATGTGAACCATCAATTCAAAGATGGCTCTTGGGATGCTGCCTCTGTCAAAGGCACCTTACCAAGTGAGTCATGAGGAACTCAAGGAGTTCAAGTCTCCACTTGAAGATGAACATGCCAAAACGTGCAGCAAACAACAAGGAAGAAGGAAACTGATAACAGAAGGACATAGGATCCAAATTCAATCTTGAATTTCTCAAATCCTACTTGTACTAAAGGCCAATGTAAGGAACATAGTTTCCATATTGACAGCAACCATGCAGGAGATCAGAAGTGGGAATGGGTCAGAGATGGGTTGGTCCCAATGATTGAAGTCAAGAGGTAGCCAGCTCCACAATTAATTACTCCACAACTTGAAATTGAGGAAGCTTTGCATCTTTTTGAATTGTAATTGAGATTTCTTGTCTAAGGAGGAAAGTGATTAGGACTGAAAGTTGAGTTGTTTATGAAGCACGGAAGCCAGATACTGAAAATCTGTGGATGAGAGCAGAACCCAATATTTCACCACTTGTGAATCGAGGGTGGGGTCTACTATCACCTCTTCCACCTCTCTACCAAGAGACAGGATTAACAGACTTCTTGAGTTTGTGCCTGTGGGATCATCCGGGTGCCAATAGTTTGAGACCTAGGGTTTAAGCTCAGGTTCTATACTAATAATAACTCAGCTCCTATAACAATATTGGAAACTTGGGTTGCTTTCATGGTTGTTCTGCAGCATACAAAAGAACCACCAAGACTGCTGGTGCAGAAGCTTGTCCTTGATATATCTGTAAGTGAGAGCAGAAAACCAAACAATTCACACATGACCCATTAAAAAAAGCTCTCCTTCCAAATCTTGTTGATTTCCTAAGTCTTATATACTGGTGCATAGCATGAGGTCATATACACATAGACCAATCTAAGTTTGAAGCTGTGAAGTCTCATGGGAAGTTATTTTCTGGACTTGGGGAGCAATAGGATTGAAGGAAAAAAAAAGATTCCACAAGTTGTTGAAAGCCTTTGTTTAATCCACCTTGTATATAGCTGTTGAAGCATCGTGTTGGCTGCTTGTCATGTTATATCCAAAATGTTGTTGTGGAGTTTTCTCTGTAAATTTCATACATATGTTTCACAATGGCTTTATTGGATGATGTTCTGCATCCAAGTAAGTCACCAGTGGACATAAGCATCAGGACTGACCCTTTCCATTGCTTCTGGAAATGCATAAAAACCTCATAATGCTCTTTGCTTGAAATTCTGCTCAACCAAGCATGCACCCAAGAGGCACAGTTTTTTTTTCTTCACGGGAAGAGGGGTGGGTGTTGGATTTTTTTGGTTTTTGTTGGCCTTGCCATTAGCCTAGGCCAACAATGGCAAAGAATACGAGGCAAGAAATTTCACAGGCAGGGAACTTCGTTTAGGGAAGTAGTGTGAAAAAGGCTAGGGTCAAAGTCAGGTGGGGTTCCCTTATCCAATGAACAAAAAGAGGGCTTGGAATCATAAACCCAGAAGCTCAAGCTGAGTCACTTCTTGCAAAGTTGTTAATTAGGGAACCTTGGAAGGACTCGTTGCACCACAAGGCTGAGCAAGCCCAACCCCCATGCAAGAATTGGAGCTCGATGCCTGTCAACATAAACTAGATTTTTGTCACCCTTACATCCTGTAAGTCCTCATTTTCTCTTTGGAAATCAATTCTTGGGGCTTGGACAAATGTCAAGAAGGGGCTAGTGAAAGTTGACGCTGTTAGATCTAACAAGATTTTGAGGCAGCTCCTATTTGGGAACCCTCAATCCCGAATGCTAATAATCTACCACCAGGTCTCCGTGCCACCAATGATGGACATGCTTTCTCAAGAATTGGTTGTAACAAAGTTAGAGACTTATGGGACATCAAAGCATGCAGTTGAGAAGGCTTTAAATCTCTACATATTCCTTGTTTTCCTTCAACTGTGGCTGCCCATCAAAAATTCATCTCTCTCATCCCTTGGGATCCAGAGGTGTTGTTCATAACTTGGTTCCAAGTGAGTGGGGGCGCTTTGCCAATCAAGTGAGGACATATGTTTTCTCCCTTGTTGGGTGTATTATATCTCAGTAGTCCCTGGCAACTTTGTGATATGTAGTGAATATAGGAGAACTTTAAAGGTGGGCAGATTGGTTCAATCTAGTTCTCAAGGCCTCCAATTGAGCTCACATAATCTCAAACTAGTTCGGTTTCTAGTGCAGGAGACATATGGTAGCCCCTTCAAGCTACACTCGCTTGACTCTCTGCCCCTAAATCTGATCTTTTAATCTAGCTTTGTTCTGTGGGATGCATTGAGAGTTTGCATTGGGACCTTGGTGAATGGCATTGGGATCCAATTGCCTCCTTGGGTGGGTGATGCTACTTTTTTGTGGTTATGTTGCCAAACACAACTACATCACCAACAGAGGCAGGCGTCCAAGTTGCTCACTTTTCTTCAAAACATGGATCTTGGTAAGGACTTCCCCAAACAAGTTCTAAAATAGGCTCTAGCATAACTCAAGGCCTAAGAAGCTGTTAACTCTCACATGGCTCACGTTTACCAACAATCTTTCTATGAGCTCTTGGTTTAGATGCATGGGAGTGGACCTATGGTAAACCAGTGTAAACCAACACTGGTTTACCCACCCATCACTGGTTTACACTTCATGGCAGATTCAAAGTTTAAACCAGTGATGTGTGGGTATTTATTTATTTAATAACCGATGGTTCCAATTGTTAAAAAATTCAGAATTGAATAGCCTTTGGTTCTAATTTTTTTAAACCAAAGAAACCCCTATTTTGGGTATTTGGAAAGATATCAAAATCAAAGATCCATTGACTTTGGTTTTTCCAAAACCTCAAAGAACCACCATGTCTAAAGAAAGGACAAGCAATTTTTATTTATTTTTAAACGTTTTTACAGATGTGTTTATATATCAGAACTAGGTATTTGATTATTCTAAAAGTCATGGTTATGAACTTTTTAAATCACCCTAATACTTGGCAAGCATTTGTTGCAATTGCTAACACTAGGTTAAATTTTTAACTAAAAACTTCCTTTACTAAATCTAGAACTTCTCATCTAGATTTATGCATTTCTATGGAACATGCCCATCCATCATATCACACCACAAGTATGGAGTGTGGCCATGTTCAGTAATAAATTTAATGACTTCAACATGTCCTTGGTGACTAGGGATGGGTTGGTACAGACATTGCGGATTCACTCATTTAATTTGTCAAATTGTAATATTTTAAATTAACATAATATATTATTAATAATTTTATCAAAATATAATTTGCATATGGTTGTCGTATGATCCATCTGTAGCAAGGTTTAAAACCTTGGTCTCCAGAGAGACATTGCAATGTCTTTGCCATCCAGCTAGCACTTTGTTTTGTGATGAAAGGTGTAAAGAAAAAAGTAGGAATGTGGGTCTAGTTCATTAGAAATTGCAATAGCCATTTGATTGAATTCACCACTTCTTCATTGGACTAAAAATCTAGTTGATTCCTTATGTCTCTAATTATCAATGATAGGTTGGTATGGACAAATGAATTCATTAACATGTCATCAAATTAAATAAGAAATTAACATGTGTTAATGTAATTAACTTACATTTATAATATTTTGTTATTTTTATCATCATTTCAAAACAAATTAAATGATTCATTTATCATAGCTTAGTTCATAACACAACTAATAAAACAATTCACATCTTAGTTGAAATCTCAATTCATTCTTGAGTTAATAGTTCAGTTCACATTTATGTTCATACTTTGGATTAAACTTCAATTTTAATATCTCCAAGCTTAGTTCAAAAAAACATTAAATAATTCATTTTAATCAAAAATGATATCATGCACATTTATCATGAGCTTTAAATGTGTTTCACTCTTAAACTTATGAAATCATACCTCTTCATGATAATTATATATTTTTATACCTTAATGAAACATTAGTAATTCTACAATATTATAACTATAAATGGTCTAACATTCCCTATTCAACCAATAATCGTTATCATTAAATAGTCCCCCTTTAGCTATAACTATAGTTATTTGAGGATTAATGGTAGGAAAACTTGTAAGTGCAATAATAATGCAACACTTGATACATTTAGGTTGAAGAAGGGCTTTAGTAAATAAATTAGTTCACATATCATTGGTGGGGTAATATTTTATGGCGATATCTTGATTTTCCACCTTTTGTGTTAGAAATGGTATCAAAGTTCAATATGTTTAGTGTAATCATGAAAATGAGAGTTCATAATTTAAAAAAAATAATGATTATCACAAAATAATGTAAAAGGTTTAGGCATTGTAGTAGGAATTGGACCCGAATCTTAAAGGAGTTGTTTTAACCATATTGCCTTTTTAATAGTAGAAGTTATTGTAATGGATGAACGTTATTTGTTGAAAACAAAGCCATGGTCATTTGCTTGTGGCATTGCCAAAAGATTATTTTGCCTTGGAGCAAGAAAATATAACTAGACATAGATTTTTGTGTGTTAACATCATTAGCCCAATCCATGTTGATATAACCTTGCAACCATAAATTGTTTTTAAAAAAAAGTAGGTCACCCTTATGGCTTGAATAAATTGTAAATAACAAAAGATTATTTTTATAGCACTCCAATGACTTAGACTAAGGTTGGATATAAATTGAACACAATGGCCCATTAGAATTGATAAACCTGGTTAAATTGTTTTAAAATAAATTAAGTGCCCTTTATCAATAACATAAGGAACTTCTTTGATAACATTTTGATAAATAGAAGAAGATAGGCTCATGTATTTTGTTAGTTTAACCCTTGATAGCATGGGGGTACTAATTGGTTTATAGTCAACAATGTTAAAATTTGCAAGGACATATGTAATACATTTATCTTTGATAGTTTGATGGATTTAGTACAGTAATCTCATATTATTTGAATTGCAAGATAATATGAAACATGTCCCTTTTGTCAATCATCTCAAATTCTTCGTTTAAATCAACTTTACAATGTTCTAATAATGGATATTTGGTGAAATGAACACTAAGTCATCTACATATAACCCTAATTGCCACAAATTTATTATTATTCACTTGATTAATATAAATAGTTGTGTCTTTTGCACACTTTTGGAAACCTTGTTTTGGACTTTCTTCAATCCCTAAATGGTTTTCAAAAGTCTACAAATTGTATTTTCATAAATTGTAAAGGAAATTGCATATAATGTTTTTCATTTGTTCATATATCCATATATGTAATTTATATGGCATGCATTCACACCCAACAATGGATTGATCCAAAGGACAAAGAACCAAAATCCATGTTTGATTATGGAACAGTGAATTATACCTAGAATTCATAGCCCTTCAAATCAAATTTAAAAAGTCAAGTTGTGTCAAAGCATTTTTGTAAGATGTCAATTTATTTGTTTGGGCAAAGAATTTAGGTGTAATGTATGTAAAAAAAAATTATAAGTTATAATACAAAAAAATACTTTCGTCCCACCCATAAAAGTTTTGAATTTGCTTCACCCCAAAGCTTATGTGGTCAATTGCATCTATTTATACCTAAATGGTCGCACCTCTTCTTGACCTACATAATTTTAATAACGTTATTCTTCGTCATTCAAAACTCTCTCTGCCCATGGCAATTATGTAACCCACACATTTTGATACTTTTGATTCAACTCATATGCCATTTTTCTTTTCTTACATTCAAGTTTAGTTTATTTTGGGGTTTTTTCAAGTTCAACTTTTGATGTTAAATCAATTTGGGTTGGACCTTCCTTTTCTACAACAAACTTCATTTTGTCCTTCATAACACCTTGATTGTTATTTTAGCAACATTCTTAATAATATTGCCAACCTTCAAATTTTATTAACCAAATAAACAAAAAAACTTGAGATTGCTAAGGTGTTTAAGATCAAGAACCATGTGTAGATTCATAGAACAATAAAAATGCAAATAAAAAGCACTGAACTCAAGATAAAAGTTAAAAGTTAAGAATCTTATTTTAATTTTGATCAAAGTTTGAAATGCATTGTAGTGCAATTTGTAAATGTGCACACACATTTACAAATTGCAAACAATTCACAAAGTTGATTTTTGAAAGATAAATGGGCACTTAAGAAAGCTCATTGCACATGTGAAATAAAAAATGTTAAATGTTTAAGTTCATTGATGTTCAATGTAATTTTGGTTGAACATAAAGTTGAGCAACGTTGACCTTCAACCATAGACAGTTTTTATTCCCTACGTAGTGCATAAATCATACGAATCAAAAACTTCAAATATCATGAAATTTCAATAGAATTTGTGCAAAAATGGCACCAAAAAAGTTAATAATATTATATTATATATATATATGATGTGTATTTTCTACTTATGATGTTTTGATGTGAAATACATACAATTTACATGAATTTTGCCTGAAATTTGTATGAACTTATGAAACCTAATAAGTTTGTGATGCAAGACAAGCATACAAAGGCAAAATGATATCATACAAAACATATGCAAAATTCAAAAGCAAAATCACATTCACGATAACATTTTTAACAACGGGTGTTAATTTGTAAGTGTGTTTCGATTTTTGAAGTTACAATGATTGTAAACAAAAAAACTTGTAACGTTCCATAACTAATGACATTCAAGGCATTTGCAAAGGTTCACCTTGCATTGCACATGCCACAGAAGCACAACACATTTAAATATCACAAAATCTTTACATTAGTACAACAAGATCTAGGGCAATAAGTAGAAAATCAAAAATTAAGATGGAGAGCTTGAGGTATTGTTATTGAAGGTCATGAATTGTGTGAAGGAATGAGTAGTGATGAGCTACAAATGTGCAAATGAAAGAATGTCAGTAAATTTAAATGCGAAAAGGAATCAATTATGATGAAAGTTCTTATAAATTATTATATCATTGAATAATCTAGTGATTCGGATGGGTGAGATGTATCCATCACAAATTTTATGGGACATGATGTCGTAATAATAGTCATGCAAAATTTACTTTTCATAGGTTCATATGGAATAGATGTGAATGTCATTCATCTATCTGTATTGTTTGAACATTGATGTTGTGCACATTGTTTAGACACGAATGTTGATCATATGCCTACCATATTGTTTAATCACATATGTTATATGTCTATTCGTGTTGTTTACACACAAAAATTGTACACATGACTTCTGTGTTCAAATAATGCATGACATTCATGTTTAAATAATATGAACCTATGAAATAACAAATTTCGCATGGATTTGGAATGAACCCATGAATTTGTGATGAATACATGTACTTTTTAATGTATTAAAGTTTATAATGTTAAAACGAAGTTTATAATAAAGGAACTACTAAGTTCAATTAGGCAAAATCTATTCCAAATTTAAAAAGTTGAAATACAAATTTCCTTAAGTATACCCAATAGCCATTTTTGCTCCACTTTAAAAGACCAAAACCCACTAAGAATTTTATTTATTTATTTTTGGTGAATTATCACCAATATTCCCCATTGGCCAAAGGCTTACCACATCAATAGAAGAAAAATGTCAATGGTAATCAATATCCAAATTGGGAGTTTTCTATATCTTTGAAATTTTTTTGAAACAAAAATATTGAAAATGGGTTTGCATTCTACATTTGAAGAACAAATTATGGCCAAATGAAAGGTTGAAAGTCAAAGTCAAAGTCACACTAAAACCTAGGAACTAAGGGCCAAATGATCTTTGAATTTGAATTAAACATGTGACATGGCATTGGAAAAATCTGGTCAAAGGTTACAACTTTCTACACTAATGTTTTCAATGGGAGTTTATATGTAGGAATTATGAGCCATAATTTGCTAGTTGAATGAAGAGGAACTTGGAAATCCTTAGAATTTTAGCCATTTTCAATGTATCTTCCAAATTAATGACCCATCACAAAGTATAATATAAGGAGGAAAATGATGCTTCTTCCCAAGGGATAAGGCCATGTGAATGAAATGAATTTGGGTTGTTCATGATTAAATCCTAACACTAATTGGCTCCAATTTGTGTTAATTACCAACTTGTTTCTAAGTTTGTACAAATTATATTTGTCTATGGGAATTTATAATGACACCTTCATCTTAATCCCATTTTGGAGCTTATGCATGCCAATCTAACCCCCCAAGTGTGTGGGGTTTAAGGAATGCACCTTGGGTTGCATTTTATTACAATTATGGGAATTTACAAGTTATTTATTGTCAATACCATTTGGCAAGCTCAAAGGTGTGTCATTGAATTACAACAAATGGAAAAATAACCAAGCATTTTTAAAACATATTATTTGCCATTACAATTCCAATAAGTTTATTGGTTGTGGAGAATGCCTAGTTAGGATCTTGAAGATTAAATGGGTGTGATAAATCATGATGTGTCAAGGTGTTGTACAATAATTATCAAGTTATTATAATCTTGATTGAGAATGGTAGTTTTAGTGAACATGTTTTGTAAAAAGGAAAGCTATTGCATGAGCATAGAGCTTGAGCCTAGAGCTTAAAGTTAGAACTTAAGATGGTAAAATGTCTTTTCCCCTATATACATACAAGTAAAACCCAAGAATTTAACCACAAAATGAATGGTATACATGTAAACCTAAAAGCAAACATGGGCATGACTATAAGAATTCATCGTCATTATGGATGACTTTTTTTTTGAATTTACATGTGTTAAATATATAAAACTTCCATTAAATTATGGATGAATGTATTATTTTATCATTAAATTTTTATTAATGAAAAAATTTCCCCCCTAGTTTTAATTCATGAAAAATAAAATAAAATAAAATGATATAATACTTGTTGAATATTATAGTGTAAATTCCATTATAATGTATTTGATGGCTATGGTTTTAAATGCCATTATTTTCAATATGTTTTAACTACATTACTATTATCATGTTAACATCCACCCCATGGTTGTTGTTTATATATATATATATATATAATTTTATTATCTATTTATTTTGGGCAAGCTGACCCAATGTTATTAATGACAATGGATTTTTTTTCCTTTTTCAAAGAAGCCACAACTTCCTTCAAACTTATTTATAAATATCATGGATGAAAATGGGGTTTTTTTTTTCATTATTTTTCAAAAGTGTCACAAATTTCATCAAATTTACCTAGTGTTATAAACAATAATGGGCATTAAATATTTAAAAATTACTTATTGTCATTGATGACAATGAATTTTTGAAAATAAACAAAAATTCAATTTCAAGCAATTTAATTAACTTTATTTAAACACCTACTATCATATATGATAATGAGGTTTTTTTTAATAATCATTTATTTTTAAGGCACCCTAATTTTTCACAAAATACATATATGTTGTTCTTGACAACAATGGGGTGGGGCAGGGGCAGGGGCAGGGGGGGGGGGGGGTGTAACATTCATCCTATGATATTTTAATTAATGATTAGCATTGTTGATGGATAGATTTTTCAAACGAAATTTTAGAAATTATTTTGGTCCCATCATCATATTTTCCCTTATAATCATATTATCCATAATTAATAAATGACATTCAAGATTGAGATATTAATACTTGGGCAACAAATGAAGATGGATATAAATAAATTTTAATTTATTATCTTCAAATAATGGATGAATTCCATTTTACTTATTTCATCAAAATCATTAATGAAATTCATCCATGAAAAATGACATTCATCTATGGACACATTCATCCATGTTGATGAATTAAAATCACATTAAACTTTAAGCTACAAACTCAAAGATTTAAACTCAGGGTTTATGTTTGTGTGCAAGCCATCTTTGTTTTGTAAAAAACATTATAATTGTACAAATCCAATCACCATAAGAATTTTTTTTGTGTTCATTCACCATTAATTGCTTTTCAAAGATATACTTCAGTGGGTAGAAAATAGAAATGACTAGAATTTAGAAAATACATACACATGAATAAGCAACTACGTGTGCCTATAAAAAACAGAGAAAATGCAAATGAATGTGTGTTAGAAGAATAAAATGTAATTATATTTAATTTAATTCTTAATGGGGTTATGACTTGAAGGGCTTGCAAGGTTTTTGTGTGGCAAAGGAAGATCAATTGGCAACAAAAATGAGGGAATGTACAATTAAAACTCAAGTTTAAACAATCATCAATTGATGACATGGCAACTAATTTGAAGAAGAGCAAAAAGTTTTTGCACTTTTCACAATTCATGATGACCAAGTGTCAAATGAAAAACTTACTTATGAATATTTGACATTTTAGTGTTAAGAAGAATTTGAAAAATTAAAGTAGTAGTTTCGACCTTAAACCTCTTCGATTGCAATGCCCAAGTACTATTTGTAAATTTGATTCCTCTAATTTCATTGACTACAATCTTGATGCTTAAATGCTCCGTTCCAACTCTTTCAACTTTGGCAACTACAAACTTTCTTCTTTCAAGTTAGCCTCTTGTGACTTTTTTCAAATATGATTCTACAACTTTTACAAACTCCAAAGGGATTCAACTAGAGCTTGGATAGAAAACAATTTTAAATGTAAAAGTTTTTAAAAACATGGCAAGTGTTCATGGGTGGTAGGATACAATTGTTCAAAATATTTTAATAAATAATGAGGCTTTTTCCTTGATGTAAGTTCTACCAAAATTGGAGCTTAATTTTCAATCTAGAGGTTGCAAGCTCTCCTTTGGGCACATCCATGTATTCTTGAAATTTCACACTCTTTTACAAGATTTCATAGAAATGAAAAAGAAGAAAAAGAAACAAAGGAAAAATAAAATGTTGATTTGCTGCCTCAATGTTGCTACTGCACAAATGGATGAAGGGGTCATCAATGGGGTTGCATTTTTGTGTTCCAAGGACCATGTGTATTTGGTGGAGATCCTGCTAATATTGATTGTCCATGGACAAAAACTTTTATTAGCATTTATGATGACAACAAATGTATTTCTCATCAAGATGTGAATGCACTTTATGTTCATATAAAACATATAGAAATTCATCATCCTTCAATGCAAGTAAAAAATCAAATTGTCAAATTAATTTAGTAACACCAATGAAACCATTTTCATTTAAGAGTGGTATACATGAAAACCCTTTGGCCATGGTCAATAAAACCTCATGGTACCTTACTTTTTGAATGAGACCGAGGGAAAACCCATGGCCTATGGCTCAAGGGCCTTGGTGCATAGTGTAAACCCAATTTGAACCAAAGAACAAATTTCATGTTTTTTTAAACAAAAATAGTTTGAAAATCTGAGTATCATATATTTTTATTCATTTCCTATCTCTCATTTTAAGTTTCCTCTTTGATTTTCTTTTTTTTAATTCTGTTTTTTCCTTTATTTTTTCCCTCCTCTTTTATGCCTTTCATAAACATTCATTCACACATCATGGACAAGGAAACTTTTTCAATTTTAATTTTCAAAGATGATTAAATAAAAGAGGCAATCTCTTTTTATTATTTGTTTAGGGTTTGGGAGCAATAATTTTGTTTGGAGAGGGGGAAACCACCCAAAATTCTCTCCAACTTTTTAAAAATATATATAAAATAAAATAAAATATCATAGATGAGTGATAGAGATATTTTTTGGGACCCATGGGCTCTCATTATTTTCATCAGGTTTACCTCAAAAAGGTGAGCTTAAAAATAAAACTCCAATGGCCCAACAATCATCATCCATAGCAATCCATGTTAGATCCAAACAATTTTTTTTTAATATTCAAGACCATTTGCTAAACTTCAGCTTCAAACTACCTTCATGTAAACCCATGGCACTTTGGATCAATGAGAGATTTTCAATGGTCCCAAGCTCATTGTGAAGTAGTCTATTATTAATATAGTTCTCACATGAAAAACCTAATGAGAGATTTTTTAATAACAAAAGATTCCTTCTTTTGGTAAAAATGGGCATACCACAAAAATCTAGAATATTTTAAGAATGTGACTTAATTTCCACACTTGTTATCAACTTGGAGTTGTGAACATCAACACCTTGCAAAGTTATTGTCTTTCATCTGCACACTATTCAATGCACATGTTTGATTGTCAGTCATAAATAAACATCAAATTTAGACATACACATGATATGACATATGTAGTTGTTTTGATATGCATGATATGTTTCCCCAGTTTGACACCTAAAATATTACTTTAGAAAATAAATTATAATATATTTTGATATATAATTCACACCTCAAACAAGGTTTTTAGATTTTATTTCCTAATTTTTTTTCACTTTTTAAATCAACTTGCCATAGTCCTTGGATTTTTGTCCCTAATTTTGTTCACTTCTTGCATCCACTTAGTATATCTAGTCTTTGGATTTTTTTCCTCTAATTTAGTTCACTTCTTGCATCCACTTAGTATATCTAGTCTTTGGATTTTTATCCCTAATTTTGTTCACTTCTTGCATCCACTTAGTATATCTAGTCTTTGGATTTCTTTTCCTCTAATTTTGTTCACTTTATGCATCAACTTGGTATAATAGGCCTTGGATATTTATCCCTAAACCCCCCCCCCACCCCCTTCTTGCCCTACTAAGATGTTCATTGAAACCATCTCCCCAACCTTCCGAGTCTCATGGGTGTTATGCTTGTGGATTAAAGATTTAGTATTAGATATTTGGTTTATAATCAGATTTGGCTAAATCTTCCTAAGTATGCTCGCCACTTTTTCTACATTCTTCCTATGGATGATAGAGAAACTTTGGTTTTAAGATTATTTTTTTGAAAAAAAAAAAAAAAAAAAAACCAAAGTTACCTACCAATCAACTATGCAACAATAAAATTAAGATAAAAATTATTTGAGAAAAGAAAAAGAAAGTCAGTATAGCCAAATTTGATGAGCAGCAGGCATCACCTGGAGGAGGAGGCGCCAACAAAAGAAAGAAACAAAAAAGAAAATAAAAATAATAATGGTTCTCGAAAGTTAGGAATTAAATGCCCAACAACTCACCCCCTCTCTCTCTCTTTTGGCGCTTCAAATTTCAAAACTACCTACCTGCCACCTACCTCCTACGTGTGTGTCTTTACCACCCCGTCAACAACCAACCCGCAAGCCAATCTGCCACCCGCATCTGCCGCAACGCCGACCTTCCTTCGTTACGGCTTCACGGCCTGCAACTCTCATTAATGCCCATCACCGCCTTACCACTCTGCCTCCTTCCACCTTCTGGCCCTCCTCTGCGCGTTTCTGTCCCTCGCTCCCTCTCTTTTGTTTTCTCCTCTCATCCGTTTGCATCGCGCTTCTTTCGTCTCCCGACGTACCTTTTGCTCTTCACAACTTTTCAATAACTTTGCGGATCGTGGATCTAAAACAAGGGTCATCAGTTGTGATAGAAAGTTATACATAGCTGCCGTTTTACCAGAGCTTCCTTTCTGCTATCTTAGCTCCAAAGCTTTCAGCATTGGAGCTTGTTTTCTGCTATCTTAGCTCCAAGTTTTCAGCATTGGGGTTTGAAACAGGAGTTTTTCCTTCTTTGGTCAGGACAGTATATTGGCTGTGTTTTCTTCTTTCAGTCTTTCTCTAGCTTGTTTCCCACTTCCTGAGCTCCAAGTTTCGTATTGGGTTTGAAAGAGCAGATTTTTCTCCTTTGGTCAGGACAGTATAGTTCGTGCGTTGTCTTCTTCGAGTCTTCCAATCCATTTCTCCTTAGCTCTCTCTGACGTTCATTCCTTTCTTTTTCTACAAACACATTGTTTGCTCTTTCAGTTAATGCAAAGCACTTTTGCATAGGTGCTGGTGTCAAGACCAAACTTTAGTTCTTTTAGTCAAAACCCTCCTTCCCTGAATTTCTTTTGGAAATGGTTTACCCCCGTAGTCAGGCAGCTATGTCAGGAGTTATGGTGCAGTTGTTGCTGCCGTTGCTTCTTCTTCTTCTTCTTCTGACGGCGTTGAATGTCGCTGCACAAACTGCTTCAGCTTCAGATTGTACCCAGTATGTGGCTGATTTGAGCAGCTGCCAAAACTATTTGAACAATGCTGCTACGGTACCAGGCACGGATTGCTGTTCGGGAATCGCAACAGTCGAGAAGGACAGTGTCTCCTGCCTGTGTGCCATTGTCAGCCAGTTGGTCGGCGGCGCAGCAGCAGGTGTAAATCTGACCAGGGTTTATGCGGTTCCAAAGGACTGCAACCTCACTTTCAGTAATTCCTCTTGTTCAGGTAACGCACGGTTCTGTTCTTCTTCTTCTTCTTCTTCTTCAACCTCTTTGTGAAACCCTAAACCTTTCTTACTATTGTACTCTGAGGTTTCCTTCGTATAATTGTTTTCTTAGGTGTAATGTTCTTATGTTGAAATGAAAATGATCTAGAATCGTAGTTCACAGCTGGGAATTAAACCGAAGTTTTTTGTGGTGTTTGTGATCCTGATCCAGCTGCTGGGGTTTCCCCAACTGCTTCTACGCCTACAACCACTGGAGGTATGTGTTAAAGATGATGTTCTCTTGGTTATATTGTGAGTTCTGAAGTATAAAGGTCTTTTGATCATCTCCCTCTGAGATAAAGGTAGTCGTACGGAGTTCTTCCAAATTTGGTTAGCATGTGCAGATAAAGGGATTTTGAAAGCATCTCCAAACTCAGGGTTGTATGGGGTTCTGAAGCGTTTCATATGATAGGACTGGTTGGATATTGAAATCAGGATTTATGGTTTTCTCTCTTGGGTATTTCTGCATCAGCTCAAATGGTTTTAGTTTTTAATGATTAATCTAGCAAGTAATGTTGCATGGTTTTCCGACTTCTCTCCTGAAGTCGTCTGTCATTATTGGTTTTGGATTTTTTTGGTTAATAATTTCCGTCACATGACTGTTCATGCTTTCAGTATCCTTTTCTTTTCAACCGAAGTGTGTCGGATTTTAGTGTTCTTTCTTATTATTGGTGGCTACTTTTACGATTGGTCCCTCATTATTTTGTTCAATTTTTTGGGTTTTGTGGTTAATTTTAACACATCGCGTTGGCTTGTCGGGAATTTCTGCAGCTTCTCCCAGTCCAGTAGCTGGTGTTGCAGCGGCACCTTCCAAGAATGAAGGAGCTAAATCAATCATTGTACCTTCTTTTTACACAGTTTTTGGAGCAGTGGTTTTGGGATGTGTACCGAGTGTGGTATTTTCAGTTGTTGCAGGCTTTGGGGTTATTACAGCTGTTTGAAGAAGCTTTTGGGAATTTGTGGATTATTTCAATGTTCTTAGGTTAATTTCCTATTGTCTTTTTCCAGTTTTTCATATCTATTTGCAATAGATTGCTTTTATGGAAAATTGGGTAGTGTTTTGAAAGCCTGAGGTGAAGTTATGCTGATTCTGGAAGGTCCAGGCTTCTATCAGGAAACTTTTGAGTTATTTTAGGAAAAAAATGCGTACATGTTTTTTGTCAGAGAAGAATGGGCATTATGGAGTTACATTTGATTGTTTCTTTTTGGTTCATTTGAAACTCATGATACGTGTAACTTCTCTATTTGATGATGTGTGTTTAGATGGTTCCATGGAGGTTTTTTCTGTGTTATGACAACTACTTAGGGGCATACTGTTCTGCGAAGAAGGGCCTGCTGACCTAGTTGAATGGCAGGGGCGGGTACCATTGTTGTGGTTCTTGCTTGTGAAGAGAACCCCAGTCCTTGTCAAATCTAAATTGGTGTAAAAGGTTCATCTGTTGTTTCCAAGGGTCGTATGCAGAATGCACTGCCCTTGTCAGCTGGGCTCTTCTGCTTGCTGATGGACTTTCTCAAAATCTTTATGCAATCTCCATGAAATAGTTTCTTTTGTTCTCCATAAAGCCCATAATATAAGCAGAAATGGAATGTTCTACTATGGTGATAAATCGAATTTCGATTCTGCATGAGTTGAAACATGCGTTGGTCGAAGTTCAGTGAAAATAATGAATTCTTTCAAGCTCCCTTTTATGTGATCGTGAAGTTAGTAGACTCTTCACAAGTAAATAAGTGGAGTCTATCAAACATAGCGACTATTTTGAATTTATCCTTCCAAATACTGCCAGTTCGCAGAACCGGAGGAAATAATTTTTGCAAGACTGTCAATTGAATGCTTTCGCCCTGATAAATACAACATGAACGAACTTCACTTTTTTAGATGAGGATATCACAAAAGCAATGGGCATTTTTGTTCTTGTTCCCTGAACTTATCTGGAGGAGCCTAGGAACATTAATGTAATCAAAATCTTGGAACTGCAATTACGAAATCTTGTAGCTGTGAATGTGGAGAATTCCCAAATTTTTTGTAATTGCTTGTCTGTAACAGCATTGGCCCTGTTTTGTGTTGGCTACACAAATGCTGGTAAAGCAGGACTGATTGACTACCTAGAAAAAAAACAATCAAGGAAAAATTTATCGGAACAAAGAGAATGCAAAAGCTTGTGTAGCAAATGATTTCCTAACAACTAACTGTACTTTGTTGGACACTCAGAAATACTACTGTGGTGGGGTAAACAAAAATTTCAATAATTTTAGGGGAAGTGGTTGAATTCAATTGGAGAATTACCCAAATTGTATCTAAGATTGTCGTTTACTGTGATTGAAATCTAATTTCAGGTTCTCGTTGTAAACAACAAGCACAAACCTGTAGAGACACCACATGGATAGATTGCTGGAGAAGAAGACACTGAAAAGAAGAGAGAAGTGAACTCCAAAATTCACACACACCCATGCATCTGCAATTACTGAGCCCAATCCCAGAACAAAGCCCGCAGCAGTTAACAGCAGCCACAAAGAAGCTCTTCTGAAGCCAAGTTTGCTCTGTGGCCCAGCCAGCAGAACTCCAGGTGACATCCTTGAACCAGCTGCTTGCAAACAAGATTTTGTGACAAAGATACCAATAATTGCAGCACCAAATATGGGTAGAAGATAAAGCTGTTCTTGCAACAGCAATGGTGCAAGTAGTGCGATTGCTGATATTGCAACGTAGGTTAGGAGCAAGCCAAGTCGCTGGAATGCTTTTGTGTCATCAAAATGACCTAACATAGCTGCAAATCCAGCAATTATGGAGATGGCTGAGCAGCTTGTCGCCATGACGTCTATCAAGTGAAACACAAGTTCGCCTTGCAAGCAGTGAAAGAAAAGACCTCCAAGACACATGAGAGCATACCACAGTAGGGCTAATCCCCATACAAACAGCCCAGCCTGCCTTGTTGACAAGGTGGTGGTGTTTTGTGCCTGAGGAGGAGTTTGAAGCTGGCTTTTGTTGTTCTTGATGTTCTTGTTGTTTCTCTTGATGCTTCTTTGAAGAAGATCTAACCCTGTACTGCATCCTAGAAATATCCCCCAAATCATAATTGCAGCAGAAACTGGCCAGTCCACCGGGATTGTATTTGCACCTGGAAGAAGCTGCATGCACCATGTCCAAGACACAAAACAGAAAGTTGGGTTGGCCCCTGTCAATGTATGTGAAGCAAAGGGAGTTCACCTAGACTTTTACAAAAGGATGTCAGCTCAAAATAAGGTATTTAAAAAATTACTTTGGAGGTAAAGTTTATAATTTTTTTTATAAAAATAGTTCTCTAAAAAAAATTCAAAAAATTTATGAAATAAACAAGCCATTTGAAATTTATTATATTTATTTGGTTAATTTATAAATAAATGTAGATATTAATCAATTACCAAAACTACCATTTTAAATAAGCAAACAGGGGCAATATTAACATCAATCTCATTTATAATTAGGTCACAGAACAATACCCTCCAAATGTAAGGTGTACCCTTGAAAATACAAAGAGTGTATCCCTTTCCTCTAGATGTGAAGTTCAGAACTCAAATCCCACTCTGAATAGTCACAAATTATTGCAGGAATAAAAAATGTCACAGAAAAAACGTTTCTCTCTAGAACAGTGCTATTCTTTTGTGGCCTTGCGAGACAGAGAGAGAGAATCAGAGAGACAAGAACAGTCCTATTCTTTTGTGGCCTTGCGAGACACAGAGAGAGAGACAGAGAGAGAGACAGAGAGACAGAGATGGCCAACCTTGAGATGTGTAGACGGAAGAGGGCACTGCTCAAGGACCCAATTGGGAAAGCAAAAATAAAACACAGCTGGAGCATGTTCTCGCAGCAAACCAAAAGTCGCTGGTAAGAATCTGAGCACCGCCAACTGCGACATATTTACCTACCAATCCACGCAACTCACTCCCTCACTCGCTCGCTCACTCACTCACTCACTCACTCACTCACTCACTCACTCACTCTCCAAAACAAAGAAACACAAACTTCCCAAAAACAAAGAAACACAGTCTTCCCGATAACGCACACCATATACATACATACACACCTCGCTACAAAAGCACTGCAACTGTGTAGTAGTACTCAGAAGTTCAAATTCAATCAACCCTAAAGAAGCTCCAAAACTTAACCTCTCCTCAATTCGAATCTCAAATCGTCACTTTCTCTTCGCCAACACCACTCCCAGGAACGGCATTCGACAAAGGGAAGGACACAAAATTCACGCGCGAGAGACAGTGAGAGAAGAGAGACAAACGCAACAACGCCAATTGCGTGCACGTTCTGGACTGCGTGGAGTGCGGAGTCGCGCTTGTTTCAAGACCTCGATTGGTTTAGGGTGGGGCCCTCGTTCCACACCTGGGTTGGGTGGCGACGACGAAGAAGAAGTGCTGTAGACGGCAATGCGTCGAAGATGAGGACGGGTCGTTGGAAAAAAACAAAAAAAACGTTGCGGTCACCGACCAATTAAAAAACAAAAGAATCCCCAAAAGTAGGTCCAAAATTTCAAAATACGGTTATCGAATGGAAAGTTGTTGAACCACGGCCACACAGTACGGGATAAAAAAAAATGAGAGCTCTTGGGAACACCTTGGGAACTTTATTGGAACGTTTTGGGATTTGATAAAAACACCTTGAGAACTTCATGGGAACACAATACGAACAGACTGAAAACAAAAATTTCCACCCCTTCCCCCTGGCCCTCACCCAAAACCCAAAAAGAGCAAATCTAAGCCCTCCTGAGTGTTCTCATTGGTTGCATGAAATTTCTATTTCCACCCCCATTTTCAGCCAGGATTCTGACGCAAATTATATAAACTGGGTGATTTAAAATGTTATACATAGGAGCACCTTCTCAAGCTTTCCAAAGCATCTTTGAAGTGCAAAATCAAAGGACCAGCCAAAAAAAAGAGCAGTAAAGAAAATACATTTTCTCGAATTGCAAAATGCGTTTTTTTCACGTTTCTTCATTTTGACACCTTTTACTCTCAAACATCATAACTTTCTTATTTTTTATTCATTTAAAATGATTTAAAATGTTATAGGAGTGCCACTTGAAGTTCTACAAATCATTTTTGAACTCTGATAGCAACAGAGCAATTATTTTTGAGTTTTTGACCCTCTTTATTTTGGGGTGTTTTAACTTTCTCAATTCTATTCCATTTTGGACGATTTTTAGTGCGCCAAATGTATCAACAAGAGAACTTTAAGTTTTGTTTGGACACCAAAAAAACAGAGCCCTCCCCCTTGAATCTGGCCTATGTTGAGCGCTTAAGTGTTCGGTCACTGACCATTTCACCCTACTCTGTTTCATATAAATTAGTTGAGGGTGCTTCACAAGTCCAACTTTTTTTGTGCAATGAGCCAATTTGATTGCACCATTGCAAAAACATTGAAACTATGTAGGCTCCCTAAAATATGGCGAGTTGAACATTTTTTTTTTCCTTGAGATACGGCAACTTTTGCCCCTTTTCTGCCAAAAAAAACTCCTTTGGACAAGTCCCATCCCTTTTTTTTTGGGGTCAACAAGTGGCCAAATTTCGCCCAGAAGAGAAACCCCACCCACTCTGCCTGAAAAAGCCCATTATTCTATTTCTTTAGTTTTAAAAACATCCATTTGGCGATGTCTGCCTGGAGTAACCCACGTTGAGGGTTGGGAGTTGGGATCTCCACATTGGTTAGGGAACCCACGTTGGTAACTACAAATTGGTTAACGATTTGTTTATCTTTGGGAAAAGATGGATTTGCACTTTCAATTGTTACGGTGGAAATGACCTCCTAGAATTACATAGGGAAGCGTCTTAGAATTTCTTCAGGTTGGATAGAAAGATTATAGGCAACCCTTATGGTGCATTCACACTTGATGATAAATCAATGTTAAATGTAAATCTAGGTGGCATCCTAGGTGGCACCCAATGTTGAATGGGTGATAGCTTAATGTTAAGTGAATGTTAGTTTAATATTAAAAAATTCATGATAAGTTTAAGTTTTAGATGACTAATATGGTGATGAGGGACTCAGCATTAGAGTCCCTAACACCAAGTGTGAATGCATTTTTTATCCTAATTTTAATTTAATGTTTACTAAAAAAGCAAACTGGGGGAAAGGAAAGGTAGTTTTCAGTGTTTTAGAAAAACTAAAAAAATTATGATGTTGCTCAAGCGGTGATCATCCATTGATATTCAGAATATGAAAGTAGAAAATCTTAAGCAGACTTTCATAATGTGGGCAATTGTGGTGATTTCTGGTGATTTTTAACATATCAAATATCGTTTTGCGGTGAATATTTTTTTTCCCAAAAAAAAGGGAACTTGAGACAGAATATTCCTTTTCCGAAAGGCTTTTAGCAAAATGGCGAAAACTCACTAGGTATCTAGTTTCACAAAAAGAAAATTTGTTTAATTTTTGAGAATATTGCATAAAAAAGGAATAGTACATGACATGTAGGTATTTAGGTACATACCCATGTTGGGCAGGTTTTTTTTTTTTTTTTTTTTAAATTTTTTAAAACAATTGGGTCCAGTTATTTTAGAATTGTGAGGGTCCAAGTTTTTTAAAAATCGGGATTAACACAGAACCATCATACAAACACAAACACCCCCAACTCTATAAAAACACAAACATCCCAACCCTCAACATGCCCAACTTGACAAAAACACAAGAACCCCATGATCAACAACTATGTGTAGTTCTGCACAATACTAAATAGACTCATCATTCACACATTCTGCAAAATATACAAACATACACCCACAAAAACTTGACTTGCAAGTGTTCCCAACAAAGCCTCACAATTAAATCCACTTCCACAACCAAGTTATACCCAATAACCATAATTAGTGTGCATTACATCATTTTGAGAGTCACCATCTCCTAGAGGGATCACCCATGGCAGAATATAATTAATAAGCATTGTTCAATGATTTCATCGATAACTACATCTGCCACAACTTCTTTTTTTCTATAACTAATTCTAACATGGGTGATCCATAACATCACTGGCTGAGCACAATCTTGTTTATAGAAAATTGTAGACCACCATCACCATCCCATAAAGTTGCAAATTGCAAACACTTGCAAATGAACCACATCACAAAACAACCTTAATGAATGCATCACACACATTCAGTAGTTAACCCTAACATCCATAAACAAAAAAAGTTCCCCCCAAAAAAAAAAAACTAGAACATACTTAAGTTATCCATAAAGTCAGAAAACACAGGGTTTTGGCATTGGGTTTAGGGAAAAGAGACAATGAATAGAAAAAGGCATGACGAGCATTTTTCGAAGGCAAAAAAGACAGGATTAAACTCAAATTTGCTCTTTAACTCATGATCAGTTTCCTCTTGTATCTCGTTTTTTTTTTAACAATGCAAGTGTGACAATTAATGTGAGTGTTTTTTGCGAGGAAGGTCAGGGGCCCAGCTAGTTTCAAAGCAAGGTCTAAAATGAGACCAATTTGTGAGAAAGGTCTAGAGCGGAAGTAGTTTGTGAAGAAGGTCTTAGGCTTTAGAAGGGTCTATTCTGACCTTTGAGTAGGTTGTGAACTTTGAGTTTTGAAGGTGTTTTGGTCTTTGTGGTGAGCTTTCAACATCATTGTTTGAGGTTTAAACATCAAGTTGCAACTTTTTTAGCAAGGAGCTTCGATGACAACAAGGACAACAAGCTTCACATAAGGTTTCTATACCCAAATTTCTTTCCTCTTACTCCCAAGCAAATGGTCCTCATTTTTATATTGTGGGGAGGTGAGGATTTTTTTTCGATGCTTTAGACCATGACCGAACTCTATGGGAGGCATTCCTCGTCTTATTAGTCTTTTTATGTATGCTATCACAAGTTTTGTGAATTAATCACATTTGTAATTGCATCCGTTTTGTTGCAATCTTTGAAGTTTCAACTACAACCTAGGGTTCTAGATTCTTCCACTCCTAGTTTTCAGAACTTCCAGTAGCTTTTCATCACACCAACTGTTGATGATGCTTGCCATCTTCTACCACCTCTCACAAACAATATTGTGGTTGCATACATTCTTCCATGTTTACCCATGACCTTGTCCATGCTTCGGCATCTTCACCAAGTAAACAAAAGGTGGTGTAAGGTAGTGGGGGAAATAATTGCATGGAATGTTTTGGAACTTGTCAAAATCAATAATCAAGTTCACCATAAATTTGTAGCCATGCATGGTTTCCAAAGATGTTTTCTTCATGAATGTCTTCAAATTGAAATATATTACTTACAAGATTTTCTAGAATGGTATGATACCCTTGAATCCTTTGAAAATGTGGAATCAAATGCAAATACAATTTTTTCTTTTTTTCTTCAAGGTTGTTAGTTTAACTTGTGTTGTGCACATTTTGTAATATGATTGAATTGGAATCTATAAAGTTTTCTACTTCTATGACTTGTTGGAACTTGTTTCCCTACTAAGGTCATGTTCATCTATTGTGGTTGTTTGTTTCAACCCAGTGAACCCAAGGAATTGGTTGCTCAACGTATAAACCTAGACAATCTAAAGATCTTATTTGTTGATCAAGGTGGGGTTTAAGGTTTTGTTTGATCAAGGTCCAAGAAATCCAATTAATTGTTCACTTCCCTCTACTTAGGTCATCATTTCATCTACCTACTCATTTAACATAATGCACCTAGTGAATTAGTTGTTGCTCATAAATTCAACTTGGAAGCCATCTTATGTTTTTGCAGCAATGTTCTTTTGTTGATTAATGGCAAGTGTAAGGTTTTGTTTGATCAAGGTTGTTTTGAATATACAAGGCATCCTTCATGGCTTTAGAACAAATGGAAATTATTACTCAACATGTGGGTTTTTAGTAGCTTTAAAATACATGATCAGTAAAATTTCCTAAGTGTTTTTATAATCAAGGTTCTTATAAAGCCCATTATGTTTCAAAGTTTGAATGAATTTTTTTTATGCAAAAGAAACAATATTAGACAAACCTTAGGCCAATTGTGAATTACTTAAATAAGATTATGGCCTTCACACACCTTAAGAATGTTAGGGTGAACCATGCTTTCAATTATAATAAAGGACATTATGAGGGCCAATAAGCACACAAGTTGCTAACAAACTAGCATACTTTCTTTTGAATGCCAATTACAACTAAATAATGGGCATTAATCAAGCTTTAGTTACCATTTAGAATAGACCTAGATAAAAATCATATTTCCATGAGGACAAAATGATGATTACCCATGTGGAATAAGACTATGGGCAAATGGTTATGCATTGATGGGTTTGTGTTTATGGATGTGGAGATTAAAATTATGTTTGATCTATGTCCGAGAGATTGAGAACATTATTCATTTCAACCTAGTGAACTGACTATTTCATCTTGTTCACTTCAACCCAGTGAACTAAAGGAACTGGTTGTTCAATATATAAATCCAATACTCCAATAATCATCAAATGGATGTCATGATGGGTTTTCGTTCATGAATTTGGGGTTTAAGGTTATATTTGATCAATGTCTAGAAAATCTAACTTGACGCACCCTAAGCTCCTTGATGGATTCAACTACAGATCCAAAGGCGAAAGCAGCGCAAATAGAAGGAATTATGGCGCGCTCCTTACCTCGCAGCACTTCGAGGGTAGAGGGGTGTGTTAGAACTTTGTGACGGGGATTAAGAAGATTGACAAGCAAATCAACTACTCACACGGACCTATACAAACCAAACAACAAGTTGTTTAATGCGTAGTTGGGGCACTTTGGTGCACGAACGAGCGATGGGCAAACATGGACTCATAAGACTCATCACAACCTATACTTGGGGGAAGCCAACACCTTCCCATTATAGTATTCTCTATGCCTAGCAATGGGGCCAACACCCAAATGTCATTTTGTCCCGAAACTCCCAAGTGGGAATCTCAATTCCCACAATCAAGACTCCCGCAACTTTGGACGCTTGTAACTTTATGTGTAAACCTTTTATTGAAGTGAGGTATAACGAAAATTTGTAGCCCTCATTGAGAGCTTTCTAATGGTATGTGGCACGCCACCTAAATGCAAGAAAATCAGAACAATTATAGACTTTTAATGGTCGGGAATCTTATTGCCAATTTGACTCCCGGCCCTTCTTTTGGCCATAATTTATGTTTGAAGTGTCCAAATGAGTCATGCGAGTTCATTTTAGACATCAACGTTCTCAGATCTTTTCAATGATATAAGTAATTTTTCAATCCAATTGGTTTTGACCCCTACAATTGTTCTTTGAAAATTCAGGAATCCATCGGGATTCCAACTCCCAAAGTGTGAGCTCATTTGGGAATGTGAAGGTTCATTCCTTCACACTCTCCTACAGTCTTGGGAGCATGAGATGTGACTCTCAGGCTTCCCTTTTGGCATGCACTTTTGCAAGCGTTTACCTTGGTCACGAACCCAAGGTTAAGGTTACGACAATTAGGGTTCATTTCATTGGTGTGAAATAGATTTTCAAAATTTCTCTTGTGAACTTAATATGTAAGGCTCTTTAATTGCATTTGGCATTAATGACTTGTATGACTCCATCAAAAGAGGTGACAATAATTGTGAATCAATAATTAATAATTAAAGTCATTGTAAATTCTCACAACTTATATATGATGAGATTATATGCATATTTTCAAGATTAAATATGAACCAACATCTAATGACTTTTCTTCCTATCAAAATCTTCCAAAAAAAATGAAAGGCAAAAACATTTTCAAGATTTCACACTTCATTTAAATTTGTAGATTTTTGCATCAAAAGTAATTACATAAAAACTTGTCCATGATAATTTGATGTGCAAGTTCATCACAAATTTCATGACACATGGAAATCACAAAATGCAAGGTGCTTCCATGTAAATATTGTTCATGATTTTAATTCAACACACACCCAATTTATATATAATGGGTGATAACACTTTGATGATAGTTTTTGTTATTACCCTTGTCTTGAGATGATGGCACACAATAAAACAATATAGAACAATGGTTGAATAGAAAATGAGATAAACTTATGACCAAACACTAAAAGATTCAAACCACCTTATTCCCAAGGTGTTCATTTAGTCTTTATGTCCAAAGAGAAAATGTGCCCCATCTTTTGGGCACACCTATGGTTGTTTGAATTGTTCAATTTGAACAAACAACAAAGAAGATATACCCACCCAAAGTTGCCCACCTCTTTTGGTTGGAATTTTTTTCAAGCAACCACATGGACCACCTTTGAGCAAACATCTAGGACCCTGTGCATTTGACATTGGGCAAGATCTAACCCTTGATCAAAATGGATGAGTGGAAAAAATAAATCACTTAATGTGAGAAATTGTTCATTTTACATCAATGAGTGAGTCAAATTTTTATTTTATATATAATCCTACATTTATGGGGTAGTAATGGGTTTGTTAAACCCTAAATTTCTAAATGGTTGGAAGCATTACTATTAAACTATTAGGTTTTCCCCAATGTTCTTACCTTAGTTTAACACTGGCACATTGATGTCTCTCTTCCCCTCCTAGCCCCTCCTAGCTTGTGTGCTTGTGTGCTTGTGTCTAATGCCATTCCTTATGAGTACCTTGGAACCAAACAAGTGTTAAAAACTTGACAAGATTCAATCATGTTTTTTTTTTTAAGGTTATTTTGGCAAATCTGGACTTGGGAATTCTACATTTTAAAACTATGCAATATTGTTGATGATTTTGAATGTTTAATTAGTCCCAAATTAAGAGATTTTTCTAGAATCAAATTTTCATTAAATCTATTTGTCGTTAGTTGTTCATATGAATATATTTTTTGAGTCATTAGATGTTTGTGTCATGTTAATCTTCATCATTTCATCTTAAAGCTATTGGCAGCTTTGTCAACCTCTTTTTCCATTTGCAACCTACAAACCAATGCCACATTCAAATAAATTAGTGTTTTTTCTTGTTACTACAAATTAAAATCACACTTGTCAACTTCATTGAACATTGTCTTCCATTTATGTTACTCAAGTTCCTTAATGTCATTGTTGAGTGCCCAATGGGTTTCAAGATCTAGGATTCACATTTTTCCTATTATAACCTTTTCATTGTTCTGGTTGTTATCATTGAATGTCTAGATGGTCTTGACATTGGACTCATGAATCTTTTGATACATTTTTTCATTTATGTTGGGGTGGTTGTTGTTGGGTGTTTAATGGGTCCCAACATAAGACCCACAAAGTTCTTTTCAAGTGTTTAGGTGGTCATGTTAAATGCTTGGTGTGTTTTTAAACTTGGGATGCACAATTTTTTTGCAATATTTTTTTGAAGTTCTTGGTGGTTGTTGTTGAATGCTTGGTGCGTTTCAACTTGGGATCCACGATTTTTTTTTATGTAGCCTTGCATTGTTTTTCAATTTGTGCATGTTTTTAAGTCTTTGGTGTTGGGTGTCACATGCCAAGGTGCATGTTTTTTGTTTTCACATTATAAGACGTCTTTCTTCAATTTCAATGCCACCACATACATGTTGTCAATGATGTTATTGCTAAAACAACTTATAAAGACTAATGAGGTATAATTGTTTAGATGAAATAAAACGTGTTTTGGGTTTGTAGATTAGGAGTAGGTTTAGGTTCGAAACTATGTATGTTTACTACATAGTTATGAAAATATATGTTATTGTTTGCACAAATATTCTTTCACCTTTCTATTTCTATCTATAATTAGTATGCCACACCATTCTCTTACCATGGATTTCACACACACATAAACTACATTGAAGCTTTTCAATACAAAAATCTCAATTCCCTTCATAATTATATTCCATAAAACTTTGTATTCATACAACAATTTATTTTTAAGTGAAGGTGTTTTCAAAAGTCATAAACACTCACTTATATACTAATTAAAAAAAACTAAACAAGATTTTTAAAAAAATCTACACATCACATGGCTCCCCATGCGATTCAACATATACATTAATGTGGAAAAGACTTTTCACATGAATTATCATATTTGAGTCAATGCACAATAATGCAACGATATTTTTTCACATGAGTTATCATGTGTGAATCAATGCACGTTATTTAAAACTATGATCAAACCATAATTAAATTATGAAATTCATCCACCAAATAAATTACTAAACTTAATTATAAAATAATTACATAAGTAATAATCAAGTTACAATTTAGTTTGAGGAGGCCATTCAAGTTTGCAATTGTATGTAAAGGTGATGCATAGGTTTGAAAGAATAAAAAAGTCAAGTTGAAATTGACAGAACAAGATTGTCGTCTTTTGGCAAGTTTAGGGTTTGGAACTTCTATAGAAAATTACAACAAAAAAGTTCTAGGTTCTTTCTAAACTTGATTAATGCAATGGCAATGGTAGATAAGGTAAATGGGGAATAGAAAGCCATTTAGGCCTTTACAGAAACACTAGCCAACAAATAACACACCTACAAGCTTTAAGTTCTTTTGGAATTTAATGAATGCAAAGGTGATGGCAACTTGCATGTATATGAGAGATAGGGCAAACATGGAACAAAAAGACACTTGGAGAAGCACTAACCAATAAACAACAAACCAAAAGCTCTAAGTTTTTTATGAACTTGATTAATGAAAAGGTGATGGTAACTTGATTTTTAATGACAAATTGGATGAACATCAAATAAAGATGCATTTATATGCTGAAAAAACACCAACTAGGAAACAACAAACCTAAAAGCTCCAAGCTCTATTTGAGTTTCAATATGCAAAGGCAATGACAACTCAAATGTAGATGACATATAGGGCAAATGTGGAACAAAAAGGTGTTTAGGCATTTAGACAAGCATTGATTAATAAACAACAATTTACCCAAAAGCTCAAATGCTTTTGTACACATGCATGAAAAACATGAAAAACATTGTGAAATTCAAAGAACATTTACTTTCTTCATGTTCAATTATTAGATTTCATAGGTGTTGTGATCACCTAGGAGTTTCATTGATTGGCCTTTGCATTCATGAGGACAATAACAATGGCAATTTATGGAAACAACAAAATGACAAAGGGAAAGATTCACATAGTTTTGCAAAAAGTGTAAAACCATGACACATCTCAAGCTTTCAAGTGCAAAGTGCACCTTGAACCTTAACCCTAACTAGTTCCCCATTGGGTATCTATTGAGGATACAAATCTAGGCATTTGTTAAAAGACTAGGCGGTTATGCTTAAGGTATGAATTTTTCCTTTTGCTAAAAACTAGTGCAATTACATGAAGGTATGAAAAAAATATTTAGCAAAAACTCTACCCAAATTTGGGGCTTTAAGGTTGACGGGTATAAATTAAAGATTTTTAATGACACCTAGGGTTGGGGTGGGGCTAGGTAGAAGAAATAATGAAAGGCCTAGGTAGGGGGTGATTTCATGACACGGCTATATATATATACACATATACCGATGATGAAACCTGACTAATACCTTGGGCTAAATTAAATACCTGCCAAACATTGGTACATACTACATACCTATCTACTTGAAATGATGAACATATGCCCATGTCTATATACAGTAGTCTCCCGCTTAAGTACGCAAGTTGAACCTGTGCGATTTGTGCGTACTTAGCCGGTAGGTGTGTACTTTAGATTCATGACATCTTACTTATAAAAGAAATGGTGTCCACGTGCTTGATGCAGTAATTCAGGATTGGCTGGAGCTCCCCCCGCCCCCCCTTTCCCTTGAGGGCCCCAGCCAAAGTGAGCGGTTGTGGGATGGTCAACATGGTGGGAACCGGGGAAAACTGAAAAATATCCTCCTCTAAATCCCCCGACCCCCAAACTTAAAAGGAAAAAATGCAAGGCACATTCAGTGTGTGCTTGGGCCTTCCCATTGGCTGCATGAAATTTCTCCTCCCAAAAAAGTTTATCACCATTTTGGCCTGAACTTTACCCCTCACAAGTCCAACTTTGTTTTATTGAATTTGATTGGCCCCAGCAAAAAAACATTGAAACTATGAAGGCTCACAAAAATTGAAGATTCTATGGACAGATGAAGTGCCTCCCCCTTTGGCCCACCGATATATGTGAGAAGGGGAGGACTTTGAGCAAAACATATGGGATTAAAGCAAGGTGCGATTGGGAACACCCATGGGGAACACATTGTGAACCTGTTGGAACAAAGGAAAAATGAAAAAAATCTTCCTCTTCCCCCCCCCCCCCCTCTCGCCCCCAAAACTTAAAAGAAAACCCATGGGGAACACATTGGGAACCTGTTGGAACAAAAGGAAAATGAAAAAAATCTTCCTCTTTCCCCTCCTCCCCCTCCCCCCCAAAACTTAAAAGAAAAAAACAAGACACCTTGAGTGCGGGCTGAGCCTTCCCATTGGCTGCATGAAACTTCTATTCCCAAAACTGTTTGGCACCGTTTTCAACCTTGACTAATACCCCCATTATAAACTGGGGGTATTTATTATTTATTCAATTAGGAGGTTGCACACAATCCTTTTCATTCTGATCATTTTGCTTGCAAAATGGGTCTACAGACTAGTGTTCAACTAATAAATCTTGAACCCTAATTTTTTTGCCAAAAAATGCGTACTTAACTAGGATGCGTACTTAAACGGGAGACTACTGTAATCACTCCAATCATCCTAAGTATATTTAGCCAAATTTGGGAATTCAAAATGTGAAAGTAAAAAATCTTATGCATACTTTCTTAGTGTAGGAAAATTGTGGCGTTTTCTTGCAAATTTTGGATAGAAATTTCATTTTTTGGTAAATGTTTTTTTTCTGAAAATCAGGGAATTTGAGACATAAAAAATCTAAAGAAAAATGGGAAAAATCATCATAAAGAAGTCATTGGGTACTTATTTTCACAAAAAGAAATTAATTTAATTAAAAAAATATTTCATAAAAAAGGAGTAGAACATGGCATGTAGGTAATAGGTACATTCTACATACCTACACTGACCTGAAATAACGGGCAGATGGAAACAATTTATTTCCTGCATGTGTGTATTTAGTCACGCTGATCATCCATAATTATATTTTTTCCAAATTTGGCGATACTCAAAATATGAAAGTAGAAAATCTTAAGCAAGCTTTCACAGTGTTGGCAATTGTGGTGATTTCTGGCGATTTTAAAATAAAATTTTTGGTGAACGATTTCCCAAAAAGCAGGGAACTTGAGACCAAATATTATTTTCCAAAGGATTTTTAGCGAAATGGCGAAAATTCGCCACAAAAAAATCACTGAGTGCTTAGTTTCACAAAAGAAATTCATTTAATTTATAAAAATATTGCAAAAAAAAGGAATAGAACATGCCAGGTAGGTAGGTAGGTAGGTACATACTACTATGTACCTAGTACCTGCCGACCTGAAGTAATGGGCAGATGGAAACGGATGTTTGTTTTCTGCCCGAGTGTATTTAGTATTCTGCCCGTTCCTGCTTGATCGCCGAGTCTTATGAAACCCTACCAAAGCATCATCGTGAGTGCGTTCTGAGGTCTTCTTCTTGTGCGTGCAGGGCGAATCCGTCATCCCCGGTTCTTCTTCTTCTTCTTTGGCTGTGTGTTTTGGTTCCCCAATTCTATTTCGCGTATGCTCCTATGGCGGTAAGCACCTTCTGGTCGTGTTCTTTGGATTCTTGCCGTTCTTTTGATGTCTCCGCTGCCCGCTCTCATCTTGTTTTCCGATTTCGAGAGTTCTTGGGAATGCACGATACGGGGGCTGCTGGGAACGAGTACGTAGCTAACTAGCACTGATTTCGTTTCGCAAGGAGGAATGGGGAAAAGAGGAGATTCCTTGGATTCGTGAGACGGCGGATTCACGGAGTTTAGAAGAAAAAAAACACAGATTACTAGTGCAAGGGTTTTTAGATTCCTGGATGCTTTCTTTCTTCGATTGTCGAATTTGTTGTATTCTTCCAGTGTATTCTTGGATTTTGATTTTTGTTTTGTTCTGAATCAGACGAACACGGTCCGCGTAAGCAATGTGTCGCCGAAAGCGACAGAACACGATATCCAGGATTTCTTCTCATTCTCCGGGGAGATCGAACACATCGAGCTGCACAAGTGAGTGCTATTGTTTCTTAGAAAGAAAGAAAGAAAGAAAAAAAAACACGAGGAGAAAAAATCACCTGAGGGTTCCATATAGGATAGGCGTCGTCGTTTAGCTCTGCAGTCTACCGTAGTTCATTTTCTGCGGTCTGCTCAGCCCCTGCCTGATCCCGATTTTGTTTCTTCTTCAGAGATGGAGAGCTATCGCAGATTGCTTTCGTGACCTTTAAGGATGCTCAGGCACTCGATACAGCCCTGCTCTTGTCTGTAAGTGCTCCACTATGAGCAGTCATATTCTTGGTAATTGTTATTATTGTAAGCTGATGCCCTCCTCCTCCTCCTCCTCCTCCTCCATTTCATCAGTATTTCTTTGGTTAGTTTTATTGGTGAGGTTAATGAAAAAAAACTGTGGTTCCTTTCCCTTTTTTTGGTTTGTTTTTTTCCCATGGTGGCCTATTGTGTTTGTCTCACCTTCTCTGCAATCTAATTTTTCAAGTCCATGGTCCATGGATTTGTGTGTTTGATTCAAGTTCATGACTTTGTTGCAGCAAGAGAATTGGGCTGTTGAAAACAGATCAATGTTGACTCTCCTGCCTTGGTTGAGTTGCAGGGTGCAACAGTTGTGGATCAGGCAGTCACTATCTCTGCTGCTGAAGAGTCTGACAGCCCTGCAATGAGCCACCCTGCAGCCACCCCCAGTGAGCATGCATATGCTACAGAGCTTCCTGTAAGTTGTACTTCCTCTCTTTGTATGTCAACCTATTGAAGCCCCCTTGGAAAGCTTGTCATTGCTAAGAACCCTCTGCTACTGTGCTGTTGCAATCTTAATCGGTGATCCAAATTCGTGCAGCTGCTCCCTCCCACAACAGCAAACCGGGCACAGGAAGTTTTCTCAAACATGCTAGCAAGAGGTTTTGTCTTGGGGCACAACGCAATGGCCAGGGCCAAAGCATTGGATGAGAAGCATCATATCACAGCCAATGCATCACAACTATCTGCTAATGCATCAGCACGAGTTGCCTCCCTTGATAAGAAGATTGGGATCACTCAGAAGATCACAGCAGGCTCAGCAGCTGTGAACCAACAAGTGAAAGCTGTTGATGAAAAATACCAGGTCACTGAAAAGACAAGGTCTGTCCTCATTGCAGCTGAGCAGAAGATCAACAATGCTGGCTCTGCCATCATGAAGAACAGATATGTTTTGTCTGGAGCAAGTTGGGTAACAGGGGCATATGCTAAGGTAGCAAAATCTGCTGGGGAAGTGGGACAGCGGGCAATGGAAAAAGCAACCATCTTTGAGACAGAGGAGCAAAAGCATGGGCAGAGTGCAGGTTCATCATATGAACCACAGAGTACGGATGGCACTTATACACCACCACCACCATATCCAGCTGAGAATGCTGCAATTGCCTTTAGTTCAGCTGCAGAGTCTACAAGTGGAAGATACCTGAATAGTAGTTCCCTTGACCATGATGAAGTCCCTTCTGCGGAACCTGCTAGTGAACCTGTGACAAAACCCCCACCAACTCAGGGTTTGGTTCTGTGAGCTGAGGTCTTCAAAGTTGTGATGTTTTCTAGGTGATTCCTTGCATGCAAGATAAAAAGCCTGGGTGGGGAGAGATAAGGGAAGATTATCCATTGAGTTGCAGTACCCTTTATGAGAGATCAAAGTCTGTCATGTGTACTGTTTCTGTACATATTCTGACAGGCTTCAAGCTGTGAACTGGCAACTTGCAACAGTTGCTGTTGTGGAGCCAGTAGCCTTCTATCTATGAGGCTGTCAGATACCATATTGTTAAGTTCAAAGCTTGTGGGAAAGAGCAGCTTTGCAGGGTGTCTACCCTAACATGTTCTTGCAGACATCCAGCAGGTGTAGCTCAAACAGGAACTCCATGATCACATGCTCCTTGTCAGTTGTAATTACAGTTGGCACGTTTCCATTGATCCTGCATTGCAGCAGATTTCTTCAATCCTTGAATTGTGATCCATTGAGAGGCAAGTTTAGCCTACTTGAATCCAGGTCTAAGTTGCACATTCTTTCTTGTAATAAAGTGAAGGTATGTTTTCCTTTGCCTCATATAAAAGCAGACCAATAAACTTTCAAGCAGAGATTTTTGGTTGTTTTTTGTTTTATCTCTCCATTACCTGGCTACTAGATAAGTCATTTTCTTGACTTCAGTAGGGCATGTGGCTGTCTATATCCTGCACTTGGACAAGGCTGAATTTTCCACCTTGAATCTTTGATCCCATCAAATTGACAGATTAGCATTGTTGCTTGTGCAAGACACATGTAAAGCGCTAGCAAAGGGTTCACAGTCTTCTTCCTCCTACTTTGGAGAATTGATTTCAAAAGTAGGTTTCTGATGCTGCAAAAGCCCATAAAATGCTTACTATATTCCTTATGTCATTGCCTCCTCAGAATGAGCAGTCGTTTCTTGAAGGACATGACCTTAAGACAAAGCAGGAATGTCAGACTCTAAAAGTTTATCAAGCTTAGATCAGGAAAAACCACTGGGCGAAAGTGAAGAAGGAAAACTACTACTAGCTGACAGCTGTGCTCAAATCTACAAAAATGGAATCCCAGTTTTCCCACTGCTGTACAATTTCTCATAAGTTTATGAGAGCTCAAAGGGGCTTCCTCCTCAAGTGGTCATTACAAACACCTTAAGACAGATTTGGAAAACTCAGTAAGATTCTACAGTGTCCATTTACAATGTCCAGGAGGATCGAAGAATAAATGCAGGTGTTTGTGAGTGCTTGTTCAACAAGCAAACGACACCTGGTTGCAGTGTCAAACCATGGCCACATCTCAACTTCATGAAAGCCTCCAGCTGAAGCTGCATTCTGGGTGCTTCACCTGGAAAAAAGATGTGACCAATGAATTTCTCAACTGTAGATAACTACCTTGTCAAAGCAAAAGAAAAAGAAAAAGTACACCAGGAGAAGTTATGCAGAATACAAGTGTATTTTAGGAGAATATGTTTTAGGTCCTGCTCATGTATTTCCCTTGATAAAACATAGATGTGGCCATATATTTCTTCTCTACATGTTTTGGTAAACAGAGAAATTCCGAACCCAACCTGTAATGCCCTCGCCAGATACAATGCTATCTTCACTTCTGTCTATGCTCCATGACTCCATCTTCAAGCTTCCAACACAGAGACCCCAATCAACACTCTCCCCAATAGACCTTGAAAGACTGATGCCCCATTGCATGTCCTTCTCTGGCTTTTGGAACCAATCTGCTTGCTCCACCTGTGAAATATTTCAACAGTAGTCCAGGAGTACACATGAATGCTCTCCATACAAAACAGATGTGAAAAGACTTAAGCCTTGCAGATTTTTGTACCAAGCAGTTTTGCTACAGATTAAACTAGAATTGTGAGAAACACAAGGCATCATCATTGTGTTGAGGCAAGAAATGACAGACCTGTGCCCAGCCTCCAAGGCTCACATTTGTACTCACATCTATCTTGCCTGCAAATGCAACTGACTGCATTGTAGTTCCAAAGCCCTTGGCACAAGGTAATCGAGAACTCTCAACCTCTGCACAGGTTTCATCTTCCCAAATTGCTCTGCCAGACAGGCCGAGCCAGCGATCAATGGAGTTTTGTTTGGGGACAGGGCTGTCAAACATGGGACTATTAGTGAAGGATTGCCGAGAAACACTATTTGCAAGTGGTGGTTGCTGAGGAAGACTGTCAGCAATTGGTTGCTGCTGCTCACGAGCATGCCATGTTTTTGATAAAGCAAAAGGTCCCATGTCCCTCCAGTGCAAACCCATGAAAGAAGGGAGCTGACCATTGGGCCAAAAGCGGTTGAGCACTGAAAGAGAGAAAACTGAATTCTCCCATGGCTCAAACATGAGTTGAGCAAGTGTGCTTAAACAGAAAGGTCTGTTTAAGCAGGAACTGTTGCAGGAGAGAGCTGATCCAGAGCCCCAGTGTGATAAGTATTGTGAAATTGATAGCAATGCATAGTTTCCTTTGAGTGAGGCTCCTAATGCTGGCCCATTGCAATGATTGTAGAGTTCTGGCCCTCCTCTGGAAACCTTTGTTAGAGCTTCACCCTGGAAGCACCACAGTTCATGCTCAACATCCAAAACAACCGCCAGACAGAGAGAGTAATCAATCATAAACCCTAGAACCCCAACTTTTTTTAAAAACTTGAGGTTTTGCACTGACCTGCAAAGTATTAACAATCTCGGTCATGTCATTGGCTTGAGCTCCTATGGGCGACACTGTAACTCTTACTTGATCTGTCAGGTGAGCTGAGTACACAATCTTTGTAACAGAGATTGGCCTTGCAGCCAAACTGCCATCCCCAACAGAATGTCCAGCTGAACACTGTGTAACCAAGACATCGCTCGTTCTGAACGGTGTCTCAAATGAGAATTTTACATCCAGCCCGGTTTTAAGGCCTGCTTGTCCAATAGCTGCTTCTGCATATTGGCTGCAGCTGTCTTCCATCAACACAAAGGCACCCCCAGCAATCACCTCTCCCTTCAGATGTGTCTGGAGAGCTCCTCGTGAACCTCCGACAAACTGTGTCTTTGAGTGGCTCAGGCCAATAAAATGTTCAAGCTTGTCAAGCCGCTCCCGGAACCTCAGGGTATCTGCAAAAGCTTCCCGTTGCAACCGCCTTAACACACCTGTCTGCAGCAGCAGAGATGAGGACTTGACGAATTGAACCGAGACAAATTCCTTGAAAAGCACTCACACCAAGCTGTATTCAAAAGTTGAGTAGGACATACCTCTGAGCGTTTTGCAAAGGCATCATCACCAGATTTTTCTTGGAGAATCTGCAACACAAGAGCTGCTGCCTCAGCAACCAAAGTCTCCCTCTCTCTATCTTTTCCCCTGGACTTTCCATCTTGATTTGAAGTCCGTGAAAAACCTGTTGAAGGATAACATCGAACTGGCCTGTATCAAGGAATGTATGACAGGAAAGAAACACTTGTTCTCTTGGAGATACATCACTCAGAAAAGCCTGCAGGTTTCATTATTGCAATGGCTGGTACCTGATGTATTGGCTGGTGCAAGAATACTAGAAGAATCCTGTGTCCATGAGCTCTCCCTGGATGCTCTCAAAGGCACCTGTGCAGCTACGGAAGCTCCATCAGGATTCATATTCCTTGTGAGGGAATCTGTCTCCTCTCTGATACCAGTTCCCTTGGGCCTTCTTCCTCTCATAAAATCTGCAAAAGGTGCTTCTCCATCCATAGCTTCGCCTGCAGCTGAGCTCAGGGATGCTAAAAACATTTGATTCCTCATGTCTGTAAGAGGAGGAGAAGTTGCTCTTGAAAGCTGGAAGCTGCTTTCAACATCCTCCTGCTGCTTCTCAGATTCAGGAACCCAGTTGGGATAAAGGCTGTCACCACTCCCAGCATCAAAACTACCACCCAAGAAGTCCCCTCCCCCTCCTTTGCCACTTCCGGAGCCTCCACCTCTGCCTCCTCCATTGCCACCACCACCACTGAACCCCAAGTCTTGAAAACTTCTGGAGTTGTGACAGAGATAAGAAAGCCAAAGATGATGAATCCCCTTCCCAACAAAAAACATGCACCCACCTGCAACTACAATGTGTCCTCTTCTCCACAGATTCCTGCTTGTAAGAGTCCCTTCCGAGCTGTGGTGGGTCGAGGACTCCAGTGGTTGATGCTTGCAAAGGCATTTGAATTCAGCTCTCTGAACATACCCACTCCAATCTTTGATCCGTGCTACATTGTTGTCACATTTCCTGTTGTTGTTCCTTCTCATCAGAAAACTCGGAAGAGAACATGAGCTCACAAACCTGAAGCTTCTTCTGCCTCTATAAGAAGAATGTTCCACCAGTGCATGCGGACTCGACACAGGAGTCATCGGTCTCGCTGAGAGGCTAAACCCCATCACACAACACAGCATTTGTTCCACAGAGCTGATTGCGATTCAAACACCCTTCGGCTCATACACACCAAGCTTTCGAGCTCAAATTTTTTCTTCAACACCACTTGCCAAGAAGCGAATCCAAGATTTGAGTTTCCAAAAATCGCTGCTCCGCTGACACGATGAATTGCAAAGGCATACAAATAAAACAAACTTCCTCTCGCCTACAACAACGGCTCTCAAGCTGTGGAGGGAAGCTAAGCTTTGAAAAAAAAAAAAAAACAGGGCCTGCGTTAGGGTTAGCGTTAAAGGACAAGACTCTTCAAGACCTCGTATCTTACGATTGCCATCTCCAATTCATTCGAGTCCAGTGTCGTTGCAAGCGCCTTCTCCCAAAGGTTTCCGAGGAAGCAACACAATCGCAAAAGATTTACAAATTTACAAAAAATCTTCTTTCTAGTCCACAACAACGAGGCCTCTCAAGCCATGGAGGGAACGGGAGCTAAGCGAAAAGAGCCTGGGTTAGGGTTAGGGTTAGAGTACACAGAACTTCAAAACCTTGTATTTGACGATTGCCAGCTCCGATCAAGTCGAGTCCGGTGTCGTTGGAAGCGCTTTCTCACAAGCTTTCCGAGGACATGCTACAATCCAGATTGAAGCCAAAACCAAGCTCGTTAAACCCATTTGAAGTTTGTCTGGGGTCACGATCGTTTCACCTTTTTTTTTCAACTGGGTATCGTCGCTTCGACCCAAAATTTCTCTAGTATGTAGCCGACTTCATGACGCATATACTCCCAAAATTTCAGCCGTTTTTACGATAATGTGAAGATAGAATTGTGTAATCCAGCTGGTGGGAATTCCAATGGAGAGAGTCAAGAGTGAAGGGTTTAAGAAACTCCACCAGTTTAAAATGAAATAGTAGCAAGATAGATACCAAATTTTAATTGTTCCTTATGAAATAAATCGGCCTCTCTATAATTATTTGGGCTTCATACTACTTCACACCACCAGTTGATCAATTGGCATAAGCTCAAAATATGAATACATTACATTTAAATTTAAAGAAAAAAATTCTTATCCAAGATGGCAACATGGTGAGCAACCTTGGTGTTTTCAATGTGACTTTTTGATGTTCCTATTGTTAGCTTGTTGTAATTTTGCTATTCCTTGTCAATATTCTTATCTTTTTTTTGTTGCCTTGTTCCCTCATCATTTTTATTTTTATTTTTGTCATTCTTAGTGTTGTTTGAATGTGTTTTTATTGTTGACCATATGTAGGTTGTCCTTGAACCAAAACATTTCATCAATTTGAATTTTCATTGGAGACATTTGGATTCAAAACCTTTGGTAGGTTCATCTTGGGATGCCCTTTGAGACATTGGCTTGGAGGACACTAGTAAAAAAAGAAAAAAGAAATACATGAGTCAAAATATAGGGTACATTTTATTCAAATAATCAATTTAATAATAATATAAGGTGTATAATAATCTGAAATAATAAATCATAATTAATATAGGGTGGTTTTAATATATATATATATATGTATTATAATCCACTAAATCTTATATATAAATTCACGTAGTGCGTGTGTGCGTATGTTTGACACGACAATTTTGCGTTTTAATTTATGGGCAGAACCGGTGCTGCAGAGGTCGGCAGAGAGACGACATTCTGACCTGGTAATCTGCGAGGCTGATTCTGCAACTCGCTTGTCCGTCCGTCCATCTGTTTGTCCGTCCGTCTGTTCGTCTGTCCGTTCGTCCGTCTGTCCATTCGTCTGTCCGTCTGTTCGTCTGTTTGTTCGTCCGTCCGGCCATTCGTCTGTCCGTCCGTCCGTCCGTCCGTCTGGACATATTTGCTTCTTTTTTTATCTTTTTTTTTGGATTTTTTTTTTGGATTTTTCTCCCCGTCTCTTAAATTAACAAAAATGAAGAAACAAAAGAAAAAAGAAAAAATAAGAAATCGGCAGAAAAATCTAAGGCTACGTATTTGCTTCTTTTTTATCTTTTTTTTTAAATTTCTTTTTTCAGATTTTTCTCCCCTTCTCTTAATAGAAATGAAAAAACAAAATAAATCGGGGGATTTCACAGTGTTCAAAGGTCACGACACCGTTTTAATTCGCCGGCAGAACTGGCCTCTGCGGTCCAGGCAGGGGAGGGCAGGGGCAAACACCCGCCCACTGGACAATAGAATTATTTTCATTATAGAACATATTTTAATCTTTTAAAAAAAGAAAATAGAAACAAAATAAATAAATACATGGTTCTGCGGTCCAGGCAGGGCAGGGCAGTGGCCGAAGG